>CM060861.1:8233828-8722361 GCA_030737845.1 Acorus calamus | reverse complement strand
CTCGAACTCATGACCCCTCAGTGAAAAGGGGGTACCTATTGGCATTGTGTACAGTGTATCCAATTCATGTTCTTCCCATTAGCGGGCTCATTCTCTAGGTGTGCTCGAAATTTCTCTTGTACAGCAATGCAAATTCTTTATATTTGGATTTTTTTATACATCTATTCATTCAACAGTACCTCCACTTTTAAAAGAACCATAGCAGCACCAGGGTGTTGTAATGTATCTAAAAAAAAGTATACTTAACTCGTCCAAACATAACATGTTCTCTAACAAAATCAAGATGTTAGTGCTATTCGAAATTTGGCATCACTCCAACCCCTGGCACACTTGGATGGGTTGGGATTTGAACACTTGATTGCTAACAAGTTAATGAAAGGTAGATTTGGAAATTTTAAAATATTAAACCACCCTTGAGGTTTTCCGATGCAGTCACCATAGCACCAACGAGACCACCCATCCTCTTAATTGTGTTGTCTTCCTCCTAGAGAAGGGGCAACCCCTGCTCAACACAACTTTGAATCGAACTCTGAAACTTATAGATCCATGGTTCAATTAGATGTTGCCTTAGGGAAGAAATAAGACATCTTTCCTCTAGCAAGAGACTCCAGGCCCACCTCAGTGAAAGACAATATTCCACCACCCCAAGCTTCATCTCTCCTCCCCCTTTCCAATAACTCACAACCCCTTTTGAAGAAGTCTCCCTTTCCTTCCACCACAGGCCTTCATCAAGCTGAAGCAATGCCCACCAGTCTGGCAATGTGTTCACTTCCTCTTTTTTTACAGAACAAACCTTTTTCCCACCTACAATGCAGGATGTGCTTTGGTGCCTGAAGCAACAATGGTACAGCACCTAAATCCTGGCAACTCTTCTCCCAGTGACCAAAACCCAAGCAACGGCCATATTGATATGGCCTGAGTCCTTTCCTACCCACATCCCCTCCACCTTCTATGGAGCCTTTCCCTTTCCCTTCTGTACATTCAACTGCCATTTCTGTTGGTGAGATTGGCACCCTTTCACGAGAAAGGCACCCCCACCCCTCCATCTCTAACTATATTGCCAACTCCAGAATCTATAAGAGCATCAAGAGGGATCCCATGCTATGCCTGAGTGTTTCCTTCATTCTCCATGCTGGGTGGCTCCAGTGTGAAAAGGGGAGGGGGGGGGGGGGGGGGGGGGGGGGGGGGTAGGGGAGAGAGAGAGATCAGGGAAATCACCAAGAGCATCCGAGATCTTCCTACTAAGCCATGTTAAATCAAGATCCTTTTCTCCATCCAATTTATTCTCTAACCTAGTTTACAGAATCTTGCAAAAACCAGCCTACATGGCAGAGATCAATGCCATCAACTTATATTAGTGACAAATTTCAAATAAAATACACACCCCTGTTAATCATTCGGAAACAACTCCATTGCATTTTATTTCTAACCCCTTCATTTCTTAGAGTTTTTTTAATCAATAATGACCAACTAACTAATTCAACAGGACAACTAATAGAACCAATTGCATCAAATTACGGTCATAGATTCAAACTTAAGCTCAAACAACAGATAAATATATGTGAATCAATTATGCAATTTACCCAAACAAAATTAATTATGCAGATCATAAATCAAAACTTAAGCAGAAAGCATCCTCTATCATGTGATTCAGCATTCATGAAGGATAATATCAAATCAAAACCAAACATTCCAAAATACACAGATCACACAAACCTCGTCCATTTGCTGTGCTCCACGGGATTCCAAGCCCGCGGCTTTGGCACATTGCAGGGCCCTACGGTCGCCTGCAACCAAAAAAGATCCAGTTCAGAATCACCTCGCAAACGACAGATCTCTCTCCAACCTCCGATTCTATCTATCAAACCTTGATTTCGAAGCCAAGAAATTCAGATCCATCAACAAGTGCTCACCTGCTGATAGAGTCCGTAGAGCAAGAGAGCAACGTCACTGGGGAAGCGGGAGATGGCGCCATCTGCGGCGGCGGAGGAGGACGATTTAGGAGACCCTCCGAAGCCAGCGTAGGAGGCGGCGGCGTAGAACCGGTCAGGGTAGGCGATGGCGGAGCTCGACCTCGCCAGAGCCATCTCTCAAAGCGGCGAGAGAGAGATGTGTAAGGGGATGGAAAGGCTTCGCTCCGGTCGTTTGGACGACGTTCGCTTTAAAAGCTCTCTCGATCTCGTTTTCGATATGGAGAGTCGGTGATCTCTCCCGATTTATGTTTCGCGGGAGATGTGTGCGTTTCAAGCCTCCTGAAAACGGAGCGAGCAAGCGAGCGAGATCTCGTGGGGACGGAGGTGCACGAATCTCGAGGCGCGAGACGAGTTGGTGTGGTTGTATTGAGTGGATCTTTTTGTAAGACCGTTGATATGGACGGTAGAACATGTGATGCCACCTTGTGTTTTTTTTAAAAAAATAGTTAGGCTAATTTTTATTAACAATTCGAATAAAAGTTTCATTGTGATACAGTGTGTCTTTAACCATCACTTTTTTTACATACATATTTTAAAAAATGTAGAGTTGAAGAAGAAAAATGTTTTGAATAATCAAATAACTGGAAATATATGTACCAAAAATAAGAAAATAAAAAAGAATAACAATTAAGAAAAAACTCATAATGAATTGCTGCCCAAGATACCGGGTGGAAAAGCTATTGATAAATAAGAATGATTATCTTGTTACATGCATAAGTAATCATGATTTTTTTATAAATAATTTAATAATCAATTGATCAAGCTCATTAATAATTATTGATTGATTGTATAAAAAAGAGTTACAAAATCATTGAGTTTAGGTCCCTTTCAAGAGTACTTGTCATTAACCCTGATAACTCTCATTATAGCGAACTTAAGGGTCTGTTTGGAAGTGAGATTGGCCAAAGTCTACATTGTTTAATCCCATCAAACACCAATCTCACTTTCAAATGGCCAACGCAAAAAACAGATCTGCGTTTGCAATGTTATAATATCCCCTTTCAATACGCGCAAAAGAACACTTCGTAGAAGCTGGAGAGAAAATGCAGCAAAAAATGGCGCATCTTACCATCCTGTCCATCCACTTTCTCCAATGTATTACAGGCATTGTGTTACCCCTCTTTTGGTAGTGTCATCATGGGCATACTTGTTGTAGAGGAAAAATTTTGCACCATATTAAAAAACGACGCGTGTCAAGACTTAGACGGGTTTGGCTACTGTATCCAACATTTAAAAACCCGAAACCAATAGTGGAATACTGAGCAGACACTCCCAAGTAAGTGAGACACAACCAGATTGAAGGTTTGGTCGAACGACCCTTTGTGGTGGTAATCTCAAATTTCACTAAGAATCCTAAATTAATTAAATTACTATGTATATCCCTTCTAAAATAAAAGGTCTCCTCTTCTTTTTTTTCCCACCACCCATATAATGGGTTTATATAGTCATTTTAATTTTTTAACTAAAAAACTCTGTTATAATTTTTATATGTGATTTGAAAAATCTTAATGGTATATTAGATATTAATTTATATTTTTAAATTTAGTTTTTATTTTTGTAGATGAGTTTATATATTATTTTAATTAGTATAATATGTGATGTGTGATATGAGTTTATAGGCCTAAAGCAATACTTTTGAATCCTAACTAATAAAATTTGTTATTTAGTTTTTATGAGAGTTCATAATATTCAACTGATTTAGAAAAATTAATATTATTATATGTTTAATTACATAATTTGTTATTTTATTTATTTATATTCATTAAATATTTATAAAAATATTTATAAAAAATTTATTCTTTTTTATCATTGTGATATAGATAAAGAAATAAATTTTACAAATATATATATAATAGTAAGGATATTTTAGACATTTAAATAAAATTCTTTATCATTTTCCATGTATGAATCAAACACTTGAAAATGATTCTTTAGAGAAATTTACTAACGAACCAAACAGTCTGATTGAATCAGGATTCCTGATAAAATAACTTTTGATAAACTGATTCCTGATAAAATAATTTCACATAAAAAATGACACGAACCAAACGGGACCTCATAGTTTGATCATATTGTTTTTGTGTCACAACTAATTATAAGTTAAACCCAACCCATGGCTTGTTTGGAATGGTGACGCAACCACACGCTTTTCGAGAATCTAGGGGTATAAACCCGTCATGAAGAATCACTCTATTAAAAACTTCAAAATGTCTGAAAAAGTGTTTGATGTGAGGGGAGCAATGATATAGACGCTAAAATAGAAATGTCATTTGGATATGTGTTTTTTTTTCTTACTACAGATTTTGTCCCATCACATATAAAAAGTTTCAAACAATGCAAGGCACAGATTCAATTAAAACTAATTTCAGTAAGTCTAATTAGTATTGAACTGGTCTATGAATCGAACTATCAATCAATGTATGAAACTGCACAATTAATTGTTAGTCACATGTATCGCTCTCTTGTAGGATATTGATTGTATTGATTAAACCTAGGTTTAACTGAACCCAATAAAAGAGTGACAAAGTGGCAGGGCGAGTCCGCCCACTTTTTACACCAGCCCACTCCATAGTTTGGTCATACTGCTCCTGCGTCACAACTAACCAAAACGTTAAACCCAAACTGCGTTTTAAAGCGAGTCTCCTTTCTTTATTATTAATTTTTGCATTAAAATAGTAACAAAAAAAAAAGCTATCTTCGTCTTCTACCATGAAAGCCGTTTAAATCGGACGGCACCACCACCATCCGCCGTCCGTATCGCATCTCCCCCTCCCCCTCCCCCTCCCCCTCCCCCCCCCCCTCTCTCTCCAATATCAAAAGAAAAACCCTAACCCCAAACCCTAAATCCTACTGGAAAACATGCATTCCTTCCAAAGCTAGGGTTTCCAAACCGTCGTCTCATCATCCGAACCCAACAGAGACCGGGTCCTTTACGTGAATCGTGTCATTTCCTATGAATGGAGCTGGTGAAGGTGGACGATTTGACCTTCTCGGCTTCATTGGGGGAGCTCGTCTTTGCGAACTCCGCGGAGTCATTCGGGCGGTTCTTGGAGTCGCAGAGGGATCTCTTCCACGGGCAGGTCGAGCAGCTCCAGAGGATCGTAGTCACGCAATGCAAGCTCACGGGGGTCAATCCCCTCTCTCAGGAGATGGTACCTTTTTCACCTTCTATTTTGTGCACACTCGTTGAGATTTGTGTTTTGGTTGTGAATTGTTTTTTATTTGTGTAATGGGATCTTTGCACGCGATGATTGGAGGTAGTGAAGGCTTAATTTTTAGGTGGGAAATTGAAAATTTCTGGAGAAATGGAAGAATTGTTGGCAGCATGAATGGTTGTATTTGATTATATATACTTAACAATTAATTGGAACAGTGATCATTGATGCTAAATCGAGGATGAGCTGTTGTAAATACATATCATTTTGATTTTTATGTATGATGTATTGAGTGGTTGGGAATTCTGTTTAATGCCCTAAGTATATAGAAAAAAATCCATAGGTTTCAATTGATTCCAAGGCCTTCATCAAGGATCCAATCCCCATATGGGTCAGAAAGTAAACTTGAGAGAGTTGTGTGGTGCCCTCCACCATTTGTAAAAAAAAATTTCCATAGAAATAGATTGTGTTGATAGAATTATCATTTGCATTCATAAGAATTTAAATTGCATCTTCTTTATGGATCAGTAACGCAATCTATTTCTATGAATTTGGTGGTAGAGTTCCTACCATTTCTCCAAAACGAAAAAAAGGTTAATGTGGAGAGGGTTGGAATAGCTTTTCTTTTTTGAAGGTATTTCGGATTGCATCATTTTAACTGATGTACTGATATTCCATCTTCAAGTGCCAGTTTGGAAGTGGAGTTTGGAAAATTAAAATTAGCATCAGTTGTGAATCTGGTCTTATAACATAAATAGAAATGTTCTAGGAATTTTATTATTTCTTGCTCTATCGCCAAAGTAGTCTCTCTGGTGGTTGTTAATTTTCGAATTGAAATAAGATGTCAATTATGATATCTCAGCAAGTAATTACTAGTTTCTCATTAGTAGTATCTTCTTGGTAGTAGGAACAGCTGAGAACATAATTGGTGGATGTAACCAGAGTTGACAGAGATGTTGCTTTAGCCTTGTTTAGCTTGGGCACCTGAAAAATGAGCTTACCAAGCCAGGAAAATTGTGGCCCATTGGGTGTGTGGATGACCACAAGCTGTAGTTTGTTTTATTACTCATGTTTTATTTTTGTTCACTTATTAGGTCATATGGCTGTATGATTTTGCTTTTTCTGTATACAATTTTTCTGCTGCTAAGGGAGATTATGTGTTACCTTGTTGGTTGACATGGGGAAAAAAATGAAGTTCTCTTTGGTATAATTAATGTTCATGCCATGTTTAGAAAGAACTTGAAGTTGAGAGTTACTTACTAGCAAACTTTCTGAGTAGTTAATAGAGTATGTGTGTTTCTTTGAACCTAGAATAGCATTATGCACAATAATGGTGTTGTTTTCGGTATCTGGTGATTAAAATGTTTTCATCAATATGAGATGATTGTCAACATCAAATTATTGCAGTTTTTGTTTATACATTGATGCCTTTTTATTACGGCATTCATGTTTATACATGCTTTATTGTATATATCACTCTTAGATTGGTGAAACATATTATCTCATCCCTATTTAATGCTTGACTAAATTACACAATATTAATTATTTAACATGCTTCTGTTTTATTAATACATTTTTTTTGAATACTAGAAACTTATTTAAGCTTCCAATTTCTCTCTTATGTACAGGCAGCGGGTGCACTTTCAATAAAGATTGGTGAGTCTTGAATCTATATTTGAATTTTTTAATTTGTGAATGTTGCTTTGTATGCAGTTTTATGCTTTCTGATTTTATCAATTTGTGGAATGCAGTAAGTGTAACATTCTCTTATTTTTCCCTTTTTTCGAGATGGGATGTTGGACCTTTCTCATCATGTTGTGTTGTTCTTTATCTATTATAGAAATTCTTTTGTTATTCAAACTGATCAGTGAGATTTTGATTTTAAATTCCCCTTTTTAGGTAAAAGATGGTTGCTGCTGTTGTTGTGTGTTCACCTGGAAAATAGTTAGGGGTCAAGCAGTATGATTGCCTTGGTTTTTTATATTTCTTTATTTTTGTTCCTCTTGGTGATGCATGGTTTCCCCTTTAGGGATGTTTTCTTCCTTTGGTCGATGGAAATATCCCATCCTTAAAAAACTCCTTATCTGGGTAACAAATATGTTTTAATGAATACACAGAGATTTTTTTATAGAATGGGTGTCTTGAGAAAGCTTTGCTCATTCTTTTGCTGGGAAAGTTATCTTATTATGGCTTTGGACCTCTTGCAGCGTTCATGTAGCATATGGTTCTTTAGAAATTGAATATACTTACATTTGTTTTGCAAATGCTGTGCCCCATGATAATGTATAGTTAAGTGTTAAGATGACCACTTGATTTTCTTCGCTCCTCGGTCAAGGATCAAACCCAGGGGCACCGATCTTAAAAAAAAAAAAAAAAAAATCATGATTTATTCCTTATTCAAATTCTCGGTACATTTTGCATAGTTCAGTTGTTTCTCCCTTTACATGTTAGAATAGAGTTATATGTGCACTCAATGAACGATTTATTGCCCAATCCATTTTTATCTTATGGACGCATGGATTGGATCATAATTTCCGGCCAACTGCCAGTCAAGGTGGTCATTTGGCTGTATATAACTAAAGTGAGGCGAGTCAAATATTCACTAATAAGTGAACTCTCTCTTTCTCTCTCTCACTCACTCTGTGTGTGTGTAATTTGCACAAAAACATGTACACTGACATACAAGCATGCTCGAGTGACTATCTACATATCTTTTGTGAGAATTTTTTGATAGGTAAGCATTGGATTGGAACCCAAGATCTCATAGTAAAATTTTGTTGTCAATAATTGAACTATGGGTCCAACCCCCTTTTATAAGGATTATCCTGTGATTTTTTTTGCTGGGGTATAATCATTTGCTCAGATATGCCACTAGCAATATTGATATAAAGAAAATGAGCTACCTCAGAAGTTGTTTGCTAACCATCATTATTTTCTCTTACAGGAAAAAGACCAAGGGACTTGTTAAATTCAAAAGCAATAAAATATATGCAATCAGTTTTTTCAATCAAAGACACCATGAGCAAGAAAGAAACTCGTGAGATCAGTGCTCTTTATGGGGTTACTCTTACACAGGTCATTACTTTCTGGCACAAAGTCCTGTTAGGGGCCTTGTTTTTCTCTATGCTGTTTAAATTTTATGCCTGCTTTACTACAAACTTATCTCATGTTACATGGCATTTATTATTATGTTTTCATGTTTGCTTTGACCCGGATATTAGTGGAATAATATTTCTAATAAATTCTGAGCACCTTAAGTCATACTTTGTTCTCTGAAGATCTCATTAGTCATCACAAGTTAATACTTTAAACATTATGCTTGTGTTAAATATAACTGCAACACCCATATTGTAGTCGCTGTTGGGTTTATTATCTGGAATAGTAGGTAATGAGGGCCCTAGCATTCTCATTCCCTCATGCATAGTGTCATTAAAGGATTTGAACATCTGCTGTGTACTGAGTGAAGTCAGTGAATCCTATACACAGTGAAAGGTAACCTAGCCTGATCATCCTGCAAGAATATTCATGGAACTGTAACGAGGTTCTTATTTTATTCTTGGAACTGCAACGATGTTCTAATGTGGTTAACCCTCTGGATGGAGATCATACATTTGTAATAATAGCATGAATGTAGAGAAGGCATGAAATGAAGAGTTCTTTTTATCTTACTAGTATCTTCAATTCGTATCTGAATATATACCAACACAGAAGCATAAATTCTCTATTTGATCATAATCAATTTGTCACCTCTCTATCTACTGGGATAGTCTTTACATGGTGCTGAAGGACAGAGAATCACCTACATTTTCTTATCCCTCTATATATTATTCTTAATATGTTTTATCCAATTTGAGGGTTTTTCTTTCACAATGTAGTTTTGATATCCCTGTAAGAGGGAAGAGAGAGTTTCTGCATCAAGTTTCAGCTTGCCTTAGCACATTCCATTGCCTGTTTTTTTATTCTTTTGATAGATGCTTCTAACCTGGGTCTTGGAATAGTACTACTGTGACATTCTGCATTATTTTGGGCTCCCGTTTCTGAAAATTTATGTTTTATTCTTCTGGATATTTCATGATGTAAAATATTGAGCTGATATGTGGTGTGAATTATAGGTTAGGGATTTTTTTTCTGGTCAACGTTCAAAAGTGAGGAAACTTGTTCAATTATCACGGGAGAAAGAAATTAGATCTACTCCATGTTTGAAATCCATCGAGCAGTCTCTCAGTTCTAATGACGGGCTTCCTCTTAGGAACAATGCTCTAGAAAACTTCGAAGAACTTAAGATAGTCGATCAAAGCAATCAAGTTCCTCTTAACAATGTGAGTGATATGCCTGCTGAAGAAGGCAAGCAGGCTCCTCTGAACAATGTGAATGCTGTGACTTGTGAAGACAACAAACATGCTTGTATAAATATTGTGAATATTGCTGCTATTAAAGAACCCAAACAAGCTCCTTTGAACATTTTTGACTTTAATCCTTTGGAAGGAAGCCTCACGACAAACAAAATGGCTACATTGAGCTCATTGTATTCTAAACCCACTCAACAAGTATCATCAATAGGTGAACAGGATCCTCTGAACCATTTTGATTTGAAGCCTGCTGAAGAAGGATTTGCAGTAAGCAACCATTTTGCTTTGAATAATCTGGATCCCAAGACTGCTGAAAGTGGCTCTGCGATTGGCAAGCAGGCTTCTTTGATCTTTTTGGATCATAAGTCTGCTGAAAATGGTCCTGTGACAGGCAAACAGGCTCCTTTGAACTCATTAGTTACTAAGCCTGCTGAAGAAGGCCCGTCATGCACATCACAGGAGGATGCAATTCCCGATATTGATGATTTCGATCAAAAGTTTGTCCGGAATATTTTTAGTCTAATGCAAAAAGAAGAAACATTTTCTGGACAAGTTAAGCTGTTGGAATGGATTCTGCAAATACAGAATTCTGCAGTTTTAGATTGGTATGAACATATCAGTTTATGATTATTCTGCAAGTGCAGGGTTAGACTTTGTTTACTAACATTAAAATTCATTTATTTTTTCTCAGGTTTCTAGAAAAGGGTGGTGTAATGATATTAGCTAAATGGTTGAATGAAGCAGCTCTTGAAGAACAAACAACAGCTCTTCTTATTATGTTAAAGGTATGCACTTTTAATACAGTGCTTCTGGGTTGGTTTTTTTTTTTGGTCCTCATCAATTTTATGTCTTTGCAGGTTCTTTGGCATTTACCATTGCTCAAAGCCGTCCCTGAACAGATGTCAGCTATACTACAAATGGTCAACAAGTTACGATTCTATCGGAGTTCAGGTGTGATTTGTTATTAATTATTGTTATCATGAATTTTCATCTCAATTGCGTTTTTCTTTCATATGTTGCGATCTTTTATGTTTTAACTTATTTTAGTTAAATTTTCAGTTATTTTCTTTATATTTTCTTTATTTTTTATAGGTCAAAAATTTGTAGTACTTTGCGTAGGTCCTTGGAGCAGAATTGATTTATTTGTTAGATAACTTAACCATAAAGTCTGTATTGGGGGATGAATGTAAATCAATGAAATGATGAATATGTTAAATTGATATCCTAACATTGCAAAAAATTTTATAAAATGTTTTCCAATCATGTTATTCATATTGCCATTTATCTGCATGTCAGCTGAAAAAATCAGGAGAAATTGACCATACTTATCTTTGTTAAATTGTCACCAAATATGAATCTTTACGCGTATTATTTAATGGGAAATTTTTCTCAGTGTAATATGCCAATGTCCTTCGATATAGTGTCCTCCTCGGAATTGTACTCATTGTTTTAAGTATTGAAAATTGAACAGTTAAATGAAATGCTTTGCAGTTTTTCAAGGATGAGTATTTGACAAAAGACCAACTCGATAAACATTAAAAACAACCCATGGTGTTGGTTCCTAGACATCCTATGATGAAATATTATCAAGTTCAGTGATTATATAGTGATCATCAATATATTTGTTACATTTCATTACAGTGTATTATGGTTTAATCAGTTGTTATGTTTATGCACATTTCCTACTCCATATCGTCCATTCATTGGTTTTGTATTTTGCATATTTTTATTCTTACTGTGGCCTTTTGGAACTCACTTATCTGAATTGAAGATCAGACATATCAAACAGGGCAAAAAATTTATTATGGAGATGGAGCAAATTGTTTAAAAGTCAGGCTATGAAGAAACCTTTGGTGGCAAAGTCTTCTGGTGACGTTCAGAAAGAGATTATTCGAAAGCAGAGGCACGGTGGTCCCTCATTTCTATTCAAACTTATTCTTATTTCTCTCTGAACTATTTTTGATAGGCATCTTTGTGCATCACAGGATACGTGAGATTCTTAGTGATGAATCATGGCAGTCAAAAGTTGACTTACCTGTAAGTATAAAAATACTTACATCTAGCACCTTCTGAAACCCTTTATCTTCTATGAACTATGCTTATTCTCATTTTCAGGAGGATTTTCTTTCTCTGACCCATGACGGTTCAGGAAATAGCAGGTATTGATTGGGTCCATCCACAACATTGCATGGAGTGACTGCCTTCATTTTATGTCCAAATATTGAAACTCTATCCTTCGGTGAACTTGACAAGCAACAATCCTGATTCTTTGTCCAGGAATCCTGAGCAAAAGGATGGTCTAAAGCTGCTATGTGCACCAGGTGACGATCCAGATAATAGGCGGGCTCGAACTATTTTACCATCTCGTATCCTTTGTATGAGAACTGCAGAGTATATTTTATTAATTTTTTTAGCTTATCCTAGGGAAGCATTGCATGGAATAGAATCCCCTCTACTTCTTCCTTTTTTTTTTAGGGTATGGCAACTCGGTGATTATTTAGCATTCTGTTTTGGCCATGGGACTCGAATTATGTGAACGGATAATATTAGACACACATTTATGGATAACCACTTTTTCCTGTAGATTTCGTTTTGTCCACTATGGCCTGTATACAACATGTGTTTGAGTTAAATCTGTCTGATGACACATTTTCCTGCACAATTATCTTATGAAGAGAAACAAAATTGACACCAATATGAAAATAACACCTTAGCTGTCTCTAGCTGTCCAGATAAGCATGTCCTCCATGGTTCATTTGTTTCTAGGGATATTAGTGATAGCTCCTTATGGCACGCCTACAGAGACCCACAGAGCTGGAAAATTTATTGAACATGGAAATTTTTCATAAGCACAACCACTTTCTAAGAAAATTGTTTCAATGGGCTTGATTTCCTTAGCACGTTTACAGGCACCAAAGTACGTAGAAAAGTTCTGCTTGTGGAAGAGCCGGGGAGGAATACTTCTGGCAAAAGTCCGCAGGGTGCAAAAACAGTAACAAAAAATCAAAGCCGTCCGATGTCTGCTGATGATATTCAGAAAGCAAAGATGCGTGCGATGTTCATGCAGAACAAGTATGGGAAGATTACTGCATCTCCCAATGAGAGCATTTCAACGAAAGTTGATGATCAGAAAGTATCTGTTTCCCAGACGGACAATATTTCACCTGCTTTAAAACCTTATGAATTGAAAGCAGATCAAGATGAGAAACCTGAGGTAACATCATTGAGAATAATTCAGCCTCCTGAACCTATTATAGATCCAGAGCCAGGTTTGGCCCTCCAGGAGTCTCTGTCAGATATGCTGAAAAGAGATCAAGTTCCATGGAGGACTCCACCAGGTACATTGCTGACAGTTTTCTTCATTGGTTCCCCGTTCTCTTTGTTCAATAATTACCTTTTTTTGTGGTGGTGGTGGTGTTGGTGGGGTGGTGTTCATCCTTTGCCGATTTTTGCACAACGAATGCGAGATTATATGTACTGGTGCAGCAGGGGGCTGATACACTGCACAAAATGAGTACATGTTTGTGTAAATGTGTTCTTTCCTGATGAGAAGTGTTGCTGCAAAGATCCCTGCAATAGCCTGTGTTCCATACAGTCATTTGGTGCTTGTGACTGGGCCTGTTGCACAGGGAAAGGCTCTTCAAAAATTTCCACTTTTTTTTAATATGCATTAATAATTGACACTTAAAATAACTAAATCCAATCGTGATTAGAATTCAAGCAACGTGAATATGAATACTAGTTGCAGAAGATGAGTGATAAGTTCACCACCTAAGAAGAGTACTCACACATAAAACCCAATGTTAATGAGAACCCGAGCAGGTTATAGCATGAATTTTGCAGCGCCTAACCATCATGTAAGAGGACTGAATGCATATGCCAAGGTGCAGGTCATTATATATGTTCCCATGGGAACCTGCGATCTAATCTGCCCCTACAATACCAAGTTCTTGCAAGAGTTTCCTTTTCCGGTGTCATTAAACAATGGTTTCTCAAAAATCATGCAGAATTGTAGCAAGTACCTATTCCAGAGGTTCTTATTCAAGGAAATGAAACATTGATGTCCTGAATGGGGGGGGTTTCTGTTGAATGGTAGCCCCTTCTGTACATTTTTTTTTCTGCTGTTTTAGTGTAGTTGATCCTGATTGTACTCGTTATCAAAATGGTGCTGCCTGCTTTTCTCTGTGTGGATGGGTGTTGGGTGTTGATTTGCGAGGACAGAAATAGTATCCTAAAAGATGGCTGGTTGGTTGATTGCATGAATAATCAGCTAACTCATGCAGTGGTTCACTTTCCTGTATATTTTTTGTTATTGTGAAACTGACTGGTGATGATTGGTTCACCTTCATTGTTTAAATTTATGCATTCATGTTGAATGCTAATATTCTGTAGACAGTGTATGAGATGCATCGGGTCTATGCCGTGCTTGCCATGACAGTTCACTCTGCAGAGACTTTGAATGATACAAGGGAATGCACGGAAAGTTTGGACCCTCAATCAGATTCTGCCATTTTAATGCGCAACTCTCACTGAATATACCTCTGAATATGGGCATCCAATTTCGTTTGAAGTTTTTTTATTTTTGTGACAAGATGAACTGACATCACATCACCACCGTTTTCCACTTCTGTTTACATTGATGCCTCTATTTAGAATTTTTTTTAATAGTAGAAAGACTCTCTGTGACTTAATTGTATTTCCATCTATGCAATGCTTTTGTATACAGAGATGAAGCTTGACCCTCTGTGGAGAATCGGGGTTGGGGAGAACTGCAAGGAAGTGGAGGTTCAGACGGAGAGGATTCGCCGGGAGAAAGAAACCTTCTATGACAGCATCCAAGATATCCCACCCAACCCAAAGGATCCGTGGGACATAGAGATGGACTATGATGACAGCTTGACCTTGGAAATCCTGATGGAGCAGCCAACCGATGCTGACGATCCGGAAGCTTTTTCTCCACACGACAACAAAAGCAATGCCAGTGATGGCACACCAGCTGCCCTGCCCGCTAACCCTTCCCCCATCGCAGCTCCATTGGTCAATGGAACCGTTAGCAGTGCCGTTGCTCCGCCGGAACCAGATCTTGAGTTGCTAGCCGTGCTTCTCAAGAACCCGGAGCTCGTGTTTGCCTTGACATCCGGGCAAGCCAGTGGCCTCTCGAACGAGCAGACTGTTGCACTGCTTGATGCGCTCAAGTCGACCGGAGCCAGCTTGAGTTGGATTTTGAATGGGTCGTTGTTGGCTGGGAAGAATCAGGTGGCAAAGCAACCCGAACAGGATGAGCCGACATCTCTCCCTTCCCCAACTCCCCCATCGGAACGGTTGAGGGTGAGCATATGAATTCTTGAATTAAAACTCTTTTAAGATTAACAACTTTGTGATGGTTGAAGCCAAACTTGTTTTGATCATGGTTTTTCTGTTCTACAGAGCGAATGGAGATCAGAGCCTTCTTTTCCTGCAAATGCGATCCCATCTCCGCCAACCCTGGTATTATTACCTCAGAAGACCACCATGTCATTGCCCCATTTAACAGCCCCGGTGAAACCTCCATCTCCTCAGCAGCAACCCCCACCCATCTTGTCCATTCCCAATTTACACCAATACCAGCCAACGCAAGCCCCGGTTTTCCATAGAGACACCTCGAATTTCGATCAACTGAACAACCGGACCACTCTCTCTCCGCCACCTCCAGTCAGTTCATCTTTCACTCATAATTCACTAGCGCCTCCATTGCTTCAGAACTCAATAAAACCACAGACGAATCTGCAGTTGCAGCAGCGATCACTGTTGGTGGAGCCTCCGATCCCGCCAATGCGTTCGAATTGGCAGCAAGTCCCAGTGCATGACGGGTCCAGGGGCTTGTCTGAAAACCCTGTTCGGAGAACTTACAATCAAAGCAATTATAACATACATTCATCGGGGCCTGGAAGGTCCACCCCAGATGTTATTCCTCCGAGGTCATCCATTGGTGATTCGGGGTGTGAGACGTGGAGCCCGGGCAGGAGTCCCACAAGGTCTCCTGAGCACTATTCGTCGAGAAGGGACCATGAGTGGGGGGGCTATAATAGCAGGTCTGGTTCGTCATCTTCAATGCCATCCCGGAATTATTCCAGGAATCGGGACCGTCGGTCCAGTGACAGAAGATGGCGTAATCGGAGATGATTTTGTATGTTGTAGAAAGATCTGTATATAGGATTCCTGTGTTGAAGGTCTATTCATGTTTTTTTATTTTAATTATTTTGAATGGATGGATTTTAGGGGAAGGTGAATGGAAACCCAGAATTTTCTTTCAAGTGGAAGCTGATAATTAAAGGACTAATCTAATTATTTTATTTGTCTTGAGTCAACTTTGATTGACATGACCATTGACTACCTTTTAATTTGGTAATGTGTTCCAAAGTGATCTGATCTTATATGAATATTTTACCGACACATAAGAATTTATTTAAATTAAGTATATAATTCCTCTGAAAAATTCTTATTTTCTCTAGTAATGCTAAACTAAATATTTTAAAACAAGTTTTACTTAGAGATTATTATTTTCTAGTAAAAAATACTGTTCCTAAAGGATGAAAAAAGATAATTTAATAATAATATTTCTATCATTTTTATTGTCAAATGACACTGCAATGCCATTTCAATTTTATACCTTTTGACATTGATATATTGATGATAGTATATTCTTTATTACAAATATGTAGAAATAAAAGATACATTGAACAACCATGGAAGGGCGTCGACCATCACAATCTAGAAAACATGTCTGGAATAGCTCACATATGTTTTCCAAAATCCACCATCGTGTTTCTCAAAATATTCTTGTCTTTGAAATTGCCCACCTGCTAGTGAAAATGACCGACTATGTTTTTGTTATCGGAAGGTCCTTGAAAATCCGGTGATTCTCCAAAGTTACCAGTAAAATAAAATGAAATAAGATTATTCAAAACAAATAATAAACACACTGTTACATGAACAAACTATCCCAAGAAACATGTCAATGGCTTGCTCCAACATCTCATACATATCCAGACTGATACATTGATATCTTCTTAAGCACTTCTATCAAAAAAAAGGAAAAGAAAAGAAAACATTATATATACACTGAAATAATTCACACAAATTCAATTGAAGCATCAATATAATACATGTGACACATCCCATGAGTCTTGGAACGAAAACACACACCGTGTGTGTGTGGCAATTGGATGAACCACTGAAAATATGTTTTATGCTTTAATAAAATGTCTCTTGTAAACATCAGATGAACCACTCTTAAAATATGGCATTGAAAATTCACCTGTTTAATACCGTGGAAGGAAGCTGAGATGGAAGTGTTCACATATTACTATTTTAGAATAAATGTTCTATAAATAAATGTTGGGTTTTTTTTAATTTTCAATCCCTCTAAACATATCTATTTAAGGATCGATCCCTCATTTTTTTATATTTTAATTTTAGTCTCCATATTTAAAGGATATGTTCCTTTTTAGTCCATAGGAGGAACTAAAAAGAAAACCAAATAATTTAGAGATAGGTCCTCCCAGAGACTAAAAAACAACATATCATTTAAATGTAGGGACTAAAATCAAAATATGAAGAATTGAAGGATCAATCACTAGATTTTATGATTTATGGGGACTTAAAAATAATAAACCCATAAATGTTTAATCATTTGAGTACGAGGATGTACGCCAGCATTTTAAAAGGGATTGTTTTGTCAATTTTGTTTTAAAACTGCATCCCTCCTTTCTACATATTATAATTTAAGTCCTCAAGTTTAAATATCATTTTTTATTAATAGCCGGATAGAACGTCTGTTTGGTTGGGCTACGGCTGTTTGAAATATCCAAACTGTCCAAACCCCAAAATAAAATGAAAATTTATTTTTAAATCAATGTAAACTACACAATTTCTTGATCGATCCTTTTAGACCTTTTTTTTCTTCATATTATTACAGTTTAAGCCAAAAAAATTAAATATCTTTTTACTTATTAATCCCTGAACATAATATGAAAGATTACAGACAAATTGAAACAATGAAATTTTTAGAATATTGTGTTTCAAACTTAATTTTCAAAAAAAATTGTTTTATTAGCTTTTCAATAACAAGATTTTTTTGTGAAAAAAATAAAGATAGTAGTTTGAAAAGCTAAAAAGCTAAAAATGTGTTTGTAAATTTTTAATTTTTCAAATGCAGAACCTACCAAATACATATGGTCTAAGATTGCGTCTGACAACTAAATTCACTAAATTCTTATTTATTTTAACTTTACTACATCATCATTGTTAGATTTTATTAAAAAAAATGTGTTTTAAAAATTAAAAGCTATTTTTCAAAATACACCCTAAGTTCATGCACAAACAGCTCAAAATATCTCAGCCCGGGACTCGACCCGGATTTGAAACCGGGCCTACAATCTGATCTCTACAGCTAAAACCACAAAAACACAAGAAAGTTGACCAGTCACCATGTCCTCCTCCGTCCCCTTCCGCTGCCACCACCACCCTCACGTCCTCCTCCACGTCCGATCTTCCTCCGCCGGTTCAGGAGACGGAGACAGCCCGTCCCCGGCCGATCAGTTCCCGCCTCCTTCGGCCGGAGGTTCCTGACCGGCGTCGGGTCGGCGTCCCTGGTCGCCGTGGGCGCGAACTTCGGCGGCGTGACGAGCTCCCTTTTGGGGATATCTCCGGAGTTGGGGAGGGGTCTGAGGCTCGACGTGCTCTACCCCGTCGGCGGTTACAGTCGCTGCTTCGACTCCGTCCAAGGCTTCGGTGAGTCAATACCCCTTTTTAATTCCCAAACCCAATGGTATCATAAAAGGATAATGTTAATAACCCAGCTGATTCCATTCTAATTGTGATTTGAAGTTTTTTAAAAAATATATTTTATTTAATATGGTACATATTTTTATAAAAAAATAAAATATATACTCACCGGATTGCATTTATACGTTTATATAAAAACATATAACTTGTTAATATGAGCATATGCTCTGTAATTTTTTTATCGACATATGAAGCTGGAAACAGATTTGGATGTAACAACACTCATTATAAAAAGGAAAGACCAAAAATCACCGAAACATATACTCACTTTTAACACATTACCGAGGAATACTCATCTAGAAATTTTTCACACGAAACCTTCCATGCAATTAATTAGAACATATGTGTAAACTGAAATTGGGGCTGTACGTAACATTATTCAAAGGAAGTTGTTACACTCAATTTATTTTACAGTCTAAAACATAGACAACACATATTTTCATTTTTCTAAATATCATATACATCATTAGATAAGGTATACCAATCAATTGAGTGATATTATTATTATTATTTTTTTTAATGAGACATATAACTCGTAACAGTAAGTAAATGAGGTTAAAAGGATATATAGAACTGTGTTTTAAACTGTAAATATGATTGAATATATAGCGGTTAGTAATGACAAATGACTCACAAATCCTTATCCATTGAAAACACACATCTCTTCAATTCCCTTTTAATTTTGGTCATTATAAGATCCTAAGTTCTGGAACTGTTGAAGCAGAGTTCATTTACCCGGCCAACTGGGTTGGAGACCAGACCCTGCTATACAGAGCAGTAGGTAAAGCAGAGTCCACCAGATCACTTGATCCTCCACCATTGGATGGACGAGGTCTGGCCATCGAACGCCCACGACGTAACGATGTCAGTGAACCATCCACCGCATTTGGTCCTCCGGGTTCCAACGGTGAGCTCAACGTGAGCGTCATCGTCTCTCCGGTCTCTCCTGGCTTCAGGTAATGTATTGGTTTCTCAATGTGTTGTTCTATAAAAAAAAAATGTTATGCTCAAGTCTTTTTTTCTTTCCGTTTAATAGAGTAGAGTATAGACTGACTACAAAAATGTCTGCAAAAAAAACTAAATGTATTAATGCCCTCGTTTTTATTGTGCAGAATTGAAGCATTTGGGGGGCCTAAGGAAGTTGGAGAAGCTGTGATCAGGACAATTAGCGGGTCGAGGAGGAGATCGGATGTAAAGGCTTCTCTGATTGATTCTACAGTGAGAGGAGACACTGCGAAGAAGGTGAACTACTACATGTTGGAGTTCATGGTGGAGAGCCCGTCATTCCGGCGTCACAATGTAGCTGTTTGTACTGCTTACAATGGCAGGTTGTTCACTCTCAATGCCCAGGCGCCAGAGTCTGACTGGCCAAAGGTGAAAGAGGAGTTCTATACGGTTGCCAATTCTTTCAATCTGACCTCCTTGTCTTCTTAAAATAAAAAGGAGAAGAATAACTGATGAGGCCTCTGTTTGTTTGTTGAACAGAAAATTTTGTTTCATTTTTTTATGATTCTTCAGTTCAACCTAGAAACTTTTTTGATACAATATGTTCTGTAGCACAAAAATTCGGAGACAAAATCTACATGTCCTTTAAACCTCTAAAAGGGGTTTGTAAAGCAAATTACATCTCTGGGTCTCTGTTATGTTCATCCATGTTTGCCTTTATGAAATAAAAGTAGGCAAGAGGAAAAACAGAGGTACTCTGTGGTTGGTCACTGTTGGGTGTTTTTCTTACCATCGTCGGGAGGTAATGACAAGAATTTTAGGATCTGCTGTACTTCAGTGGCGGTTAACTTGAACTTCTTGGCGATGTCTGGAATGTCCATTGGCCCTCGATGGTCTCTGACTTCCCTTGGTGGAGGAGAAGAATCTGTCTTAGCTGGGCGACGTTTAGAGTTCCAGCAGGCACTGGTTTCTCCACGTCCCATCCGGGTGTGGACTTGGTGTTCCGTAGCTTTGGCATGGGCCTGTTATACTTCTCGACGATGAAGGCCTGCATCGAATGGAAAAGTGTAAAACTGATCTTAGATTGATAGATGAATAGATAAAGATAAAGGTCACATTTTTTATAGATAAACAAACTGATGGCAGGAAAGGCCAGGAGGGGTTTATCATGTGATGGAAAAACCAAAAACAAAACTGTTGGAAAAAAGTTACATGCTGATGATCAGATGATGAAGTTGAAATGCAAATCTCGAAATCCAGTCTTCCAGGGTGTGACAATATAAGCTACTGAAACACTAGGAAACACTGCTTTAATATGTAACTTCCCATTCATCCGTCGATCATATCTACAAGTGGCAGATATAAGAATAAGTTAAGCTAGACAAATACCATCTTGAGGGCTGCCCCATATACAAATGTCAAACAATGATTGTTGACAATCTTGCACAATTATGACAGAACAATGATGATAATCCCATAAATCATGCCCCTTCAGTTGGTCATGTAGGTCAAGCTCATACCATGTACAGCAAGAAAATTAATAAAAAAATGCATGCTTTGAAAAGAATAACCAAGTGGGACAGTAACCTTCTATTCTGCATCTAATTCATATGCAGACTGCATCATATCTATAAAGATATTAAGAAAAAAATGCAGGTAGGCTGGTGCAGGTGTCCTCGTACGCATTGTTTCTACTAGTTATCCTCTGCATCAATCTAATTTTATATGACATACAATAGGTGTTCGATATTCACCCTATCATATCAAGTGTTTTATCAGGCATACTTTTCCGCACCTGGTGGAGAAGCTCAGACTTCATATTGTCAATTGCTAAAATCAACTTTGAGGTTTATTTGTAAGGCATAGCATCAGCTCTATTAAGACATGTTTATGCCCCTATATCTTAACTGGTCCATGTCCATAAATAGTAGGCAACTACCTCAATAGATGTCAATCCATGTGAACATAACAAATAATGGAAATAATAATAAAGCATTGACCAAGTATGGTTCAGCTAGGATTTACTTTATTTGATCACTGTTAAGAAGTAGAAGAGCAGAATAAGTTAATTAAATATATAAGCGAACCAAAAACAATCTAGGAATTTACACAGTTAACACATGTATGTCTAAACAGCATTAGCAATACCTCTATTAGCTATATGTAGATTTAAACCTCTATTAGCTATATGAAGATATAAGACAAGTGTTGAACCACAATCATGTGGGTACCATACATGCTGCCGTGAAAAAAGTAACAGTATTTTATGTATTCACTATCCACTTAAAATTCAAAATTTTCAAATGCTGTATAGTTGTTCACTTGTAACTGCACGACAGGGCCACATTCACGCCTCAGACTAACATTTAACTCAAGCAATCAGTCATCACTCTTTTTCTTCAATGGCATATTAAGACCAATTAATACTAGGCAATGCAATGGGGGGTACGGGGAAGTTAGCCTATATTTGGAGCCTTCTATGAAATGGGGTTGATTAATATGTAACTGTACTAACCAAAATGTTCATTAGGATGACCCTCCCTTCCTTTTTTATTTGTTTCATACAAAATAAATGGGTGATGTGGCATTAGCAAATTGTAAACCACAAAAGTAATAAATATGGCACACATGCCATGGTGCTGGGTACACCCAAATATGAAGACATGGAGAAATGAGAATAGCACGAATTGTTTCGCTAGTGAAACTCTAGGAAAGCATGGTCGTAAAACAGATATCTGTCTAAGAGATATGAAAAACAGTGGATGAAATACATGATTTTTTTTCTGAACAGGGCAGAGTTTGTCTATAGATTTCAAAAAAGTGTTGCTTTGGAACACTAGTTAAAGTTGATTGTGAACAATCATGTTGCATAAATAATGGTGGCATATAACAACTCCTAAGTGTTCCCTAAACGATTTTAATCCAACATGTCCATGAAGTAGAAAGAATGTGTTGGGACTTGGGAATTGCATTAACCACCTTAAAATAAGGAAAAACGGTTTCAATTTTTAATCTTAAGGAATGAACTCACGCAATAATAGTTTGGAACTTTGATCCTTTTGGGTACAGAGGAATTACAAAAATCCTCAGGCCTAAAAAACAACACTGAGGAAGCGGAGTGCTGAAAGAAAAGGTTGCTGTTCTACAAGCCCAAGAACTTGCCTCTCAAACTTACTGTGCATTGTCCTAAAGATTGAATTTATGATCAGATCACCAAGGAAATAACTCACTATTCTGGCAAATTGGGAACATAGAAAATAATTTCTTAAAAAAAAAGGAATTCTATTCGGATGAAATAAGAATACTGAAACAAATCACTGAGTATATACAGACCATGCATGTATAAAAATGCAGAACACTGCCAACATTACTGCCAGAGATCATGGCAGTCCATTAAGCTGTAACCTTTCTTAAAAGAGTTATGTATATGGCAGCATAAACTGGGTAGAGTAAATGCATGACTTGTCCTACCAAATTTTGTCGATGAATATGTTCTCCTTGTGACATCATTTCGTGAAATATGGAAGGATTGGTAAACTTGATTTTGCTTGATAATTTAACAAGATACAGAGGATATTGTTATTGAAACGCTAATATTTTTCCATGTACCTCACATCAGAACTCATCCATTACCTGGTTACACGTTCTTGAGGGTTTACAAATTTGGAAAGTAACTCTTACTTCCATGGAGTAAGTCAACACCACCTAACACTACATGGGATGAAATACACATTCATACAAGGGAACAAAAAGAAACTACAGTAAAATGAACTTGCTGCCATGCATTTACGAATATTGTATTGAGAAGAAAAAAAAAAAAACAAAAAAAACAAAACAAATAAAGCATGATACAGAAATGAAATATAAACAGAAAGTGTGTGACGGATTGTGGTCTCACAAAAAAAACAAAAAACAAAGCATGATACAGAAATGAAATATAAAACAAAAAAAAACAGAAATGAAATATAAATATAAACAATTCAATTATATAAGCATCAATTTTAGTGGTCTCACAATTCAAAAACAACCAGTTACTGCACACAAATCACAAAACCATTCAATATTGCAGATTGAATAACGAAGATACTGAGCATGATCGTACATCAATCCAATTTGACAACTTGTAACACAATTTTATAAAATTGAAGATCTCAAAGTAAAGACAGCATATGATAACAGACATCAAAAACCAAACATTCAGGTGGGATGACAGCAGAAATGCATATTGGCATCATAATATTTGTCACAGTTCTACAATTTCAAAGCGACGAAGGGAGATCTCCACCAAATAATGTCTATCTAGTAAATCTTTCCCCCATTAACAATAGACAATCAGTCTGTTCAAACAACAATTTCTCCTAAAACTTTCACAGACCAACATGATTAAAAAGCATACTAGATAATATGTTCCATAAATTTTTTTACAATGAAACACAAAATCAAATAAATAAATAAAAAACTGACCTCTCCCATCTCAAGCTTCCCTCCAGGCTGTGATTTGATCCTCCCAACCATTTCATTCAACATAGCATCAAATCCCGGGTCCCTCTCTTCCAAGACCCCACCTTCATTTCCCACTCTCTTCATAACCTCTTCTGATAAAAAAAAAAAAAACCCCAAAAACCACACCAAAAACAATTCTTTTATGGTTGCACAATCAATTGAACCGAAACCCAAGATTCCAAACTCACCGGGACCCGACGCGGGGGGTCGACCCACGCCGTTCACGGGCCGTTCGACGTTCTTGATCTGAGGCTGCGGCGGCGGTCGCCTGGCCATTCTACGAAGGGCTTGGCCCATGCTACAGTTGAAGGTCGTGAGTCTCCGCTGCAAATGCTGATGTAAACGGGAAAAACGTCGGGTCGGACTCCGGTTTTTTGGCCGCTGCGTGTGCCAGGGCTCCTGCTTTGCCACGTCTACTGGCGATCGACGGGCGAAGACGAATATGGCCGGACTTACATGTCCCATCCACCGTTCATTTTTTAGATCTACGGCTGTTAGCGGGTAAGTTACACGTGTAACGCTTTCTTTAAAAATTTCGGATCCTTAATCGGGTCGGGTCAAAATCCGTGAAATTGTGAACTTCCCCGCAAAATACAAAAGGGTGCCTCTATTTGCACCCCTCAAAATGGGGTGCACACCCCTTTTTTATACACCCAACAAAAAACAATGAAATCCTTTAAACACTCCTTTTTTGAATCTCGCGACACAATCACTGTCAACATAAATATCAAATATCGACACTGATAGTGTCGTGAATGATCCAGTGTAGCATAGTTTTCTGAACCCCGCGACACAATAACTGTCAACATAAATACCAAATGTCGACACTGATAGTGTCATGAATGATATAAATTCTACGAGTTTAGTTTTTTGAACCCTATGACACAATTACTGTCGACATAAATACTAAATGTCGACACTCATAGTGTCACGAATGATCCAAATGGGGTGTGCACATGATCCGATTATAAACGGATCTTTTGTGCATTACCCATTTGTGAGGGGTGTGCACCCATTTTGAGGGGTGCAAATAGAGACACCCAATACAAAAGCCCCCCTTTCACGCCTGTCTCACCCTGCACCGACAATGGTTATTGTATGATATTTGGGTGGCTCTATTCACCCCCCTCTAATTCAGTTGCACCTCCCTATATGGATCCTTAACAAGATTCATTTAAAGTCAACTGATCAAATGTCGACTGAATTGATTTCTGTCGACACTCGGAGTGTCAATGGGTTCAGGAGATGGAACCGACCTCAACGACGATGTCAGGGATTTCAAATCTATCGACACTTAAAGTGTCGATAGATTCATAAAATGTCAACACTTCATGTGTCGATTCGATCAATTTAAACCTTTTGAATTTAATACATATCAGTCGACTGATTAGGTGTCGATGAAAGTCATTTCTATCGACACTGTGAGTGTCGAACCTATCAGTTGACTGATTAGGTGTCGATGGAAGTCATTTCTATCGACTGATTAGGGGGAGCACACAAATCCTATTTTTTAAAGGGGGAGCACACAAGAGGGGGGTGCACCTAATTTGGAGGGGGGCAAATAGAGCCACCCATAATATTTTATCTAGGGATTTTTTTTTTGGTCTTTATAAATCATGATCCGTCTCTTTTTCCTATTTCTTTTTAACTTTCATATTTCGAACGCTTATTTTGAATTAGTCCTTCTGTCAAACTTCAGTCTCTTTAGTATGATAGATAATTGAAAATTTTAAACTACTATTTTGAAAATTTTATTTTAAATCCATATAAAATATGTTATTCAGTGATTGATCACTATAAACTATATTATTAAATAATTTTTTAATGACATTTAAATTTTTAAATTTAAATTTTTTTTGCTTATGTAATTAATCCTAATAAGTAGGGATGACAACATTGCATGTTAGGATGAGTTTAATTAATCCCAATTGCAAACCCGCTAATAAAATCATATTCCAAACTCATGACAGGCTTAATTATTTCATCTCAAGCACATCCCAAAGGGTTTTTAAATAACTCAAACCCGTCTCGTCCAATCCCATTCAGAGGGAAAGAAATTAAAAATCTCAATTTTCAAATATTATTATTTTTCATTAATTTTTAGATTATAAACTAAATAATTATTTATATAATACTAGTTGATCCGCAGTTGATCCGTTAAATATTAACTTTGATGATATAAGTGATTGGTATAATAGGGCCGGATGGGTTTTACCCTTGAATCCTAAAGCGGGTTCAGGTTTGGATCAAACCTGCCCTGATAGGGTAGGGTCAGGGCGGGTTTCCCAATTACCCCATCCCACTACCATTCCTATTAATTAGACAACTAAAGCTATAAGTGAAGTCAATCTTAGATTGGGTGGGCATATGTAATGTTAAATAACACTAAATGCATACAATTTTGTCTTAGATATTTCATAAAACATTTTGTATACAAGTTCTAAATCAAAACACTTAAAAAATCATACAAACATTTTGTCCATAGACTAATAAGAAAAAAGACATTTGGTGTTGAAGACTTAAAATGACATATGAAGATGGAAGAGATTGATAATAATAACATAGTTTACATGAACTAAAATAGTAAAAATATCATTTTACAAAACAACAGTAAATGGACGGATGTTTGACACAAGGACTAATAATGAAATAGACGTTTGAAGTTGGGAACTTAAAAAAAAATATGAAGAAGGGAAAGATGGATCGTTAAATAACATAGTTTACATGGATTTAAAAAATAAAAAAAAATCACTTTTATCTAATGTCGGGAGTTTGTTTGTAAGATATTATGTGTTATCAAATTTCAATAAAACTCTGATATTTTATAAGACCATTGGTGATTTAAAACTCTAATGTTTTATCATTATCAATTTTATTAAATTAGTATAGTAAAAGAAAGTGCAAAATTTTGTATTATATTTTTGAATTAGTGTGGTAGCGGTTAGGTAATTTTGGGGTGTTATAAATTTATTCATTGAGCGATTCATAATTCATGTATTGTTCAATTTAATTCATGAGTACTTCAATTTAATTTATACATTATCCAGTTCAATTCATGTTAAATCTATCACAATGTACTCAGTTCAATATGTATGAGCTCTTATAACAATCTATATAACCTTATTTACATTAAAGATTTGGAACTCTAAAACCTCTACAAAACTAAACTGATTCCATGACAATTAAAACCTCAACAAAGGAATTTTTTTTTAAAAAAAACTAATAAGGTAGTGTTTGGTAACTCGATTACAAAACTGATTTTCTATAATTGCTGGATTTAAAACTGATTCTGCAAGAAGCTGCATTCCCTAGCTTTTTTAAAGCACAGCTTTTGAACATTATTTGTCTGAAATTGTTTGCATGAAGCTGTGATTGTAAAATTGTTTGATTGCATGATTACAAAATCAATTTTCTGCAATAACAAAAGCTGCGTAATCGCGCATAACCAAACGATGCCTAAGTGTTACAAAAACCATATTAATCATAAACTGATTCTCAAACAAGACTATATGGTCCATCCTTAATTTATGTAGAAAACAAGATGAGAGAGAAGTGGAGAGGGAGAGTATGCATACTTTTTATAGTGATGGTTGTTCAATCCTGCGATGATATTTTCTTCATCTCAAACCCATGAAAGGTGTAATCGTTTAGGATTTCCGATAAAAGAGAATGAGGAGAGAAGTGGGGGGAAAGAAAGGGAAACAAAATGGAAGGAGAAACCTGGACTAGGTTTTAAAGAGAGAGTGAAGGGAAGAAAAGATGGTGAATTGAGTGAATGAGAGGGAGAGGGAGAGGTAGAAAGGAAAAAGGTGTTTCGTTTGACGGGGTGACAAAGGGTCTCTCACCCTTTTTTTTTCCTGGTGACGTGCCATTCACATGCATACAGTGTGTCAGGCTCCAATTGGGTTGTGACTGAACTGACCAAAATAGGGTCTGTCTGTCTGGATCCGAAATCCATACATAATTGATAGACTTTAACTATTTTTGAATTCCAATGAATCTAGTATCAATTGAATTAATACTTGTTACATAATTATAACAAGGGTTAGATGAATTAATGCTTGATTTCCAACATATATCATCCAACTGGCTCATCCAACAAGTGTATATTCTCATTAATTTATTTTAGACAATTTGTGAAATAGCATTTTTACACCCAATCATGTGAGTATCATATATCTTAGCCTTCTAGATACATCTGACGAGACATATCCCTATAAATTTTTTAAAATCTTATAAAAAAGAGTTTATTCAAATTAAAATAGAATAATAGGTTAAACCCGAACTTGAGGGTTATATCTGATTTTTAGACGGGTAGGATTGAAAAATATTTTTAGACGGGTTGGATTGAAAAAAATGGCTTTGGATTCGAATTGGTCAACAATTCTATTTGAGTTCGAGTTGGTATGACAAACAACCTGACCCAACCTAAGTCTGATCACTAATACCCAATATAAAATAAATCTATATCATTTATGTTTTTGGTTTTACACTTAAATATATTTTCAGTTCCAATTTTTGTTTTATATCATCGATAAAAATGTTCACATTAACAAGATATATGCTTCAAATTTTTTTTGAACATTTTCTATAAATGTAACTATGCAATTCATTAGATTATGTGTTTAAAAACACATACTTCATTAGATGAAATATACTATTTTAATAAAATTCAATAAATATATAGATAAAATTAATACTAAAAAAGAGACTAGACGTAACATTAATTTTAGACAAATAGTGTTCCGAAAGTTACAATTAAAAAACTGAGAAAAGACAATTTCCTACCGCAGAAAATCAATAACAACTTCCAATAAATTTGGATTTGGGTTTAATTGATTCATAGACTTTATTTAAAATTCAGATTTCTCGGATTGGGTTAGGATTGTATAGATTTTAATTCAGGTTAGAGTCACTGAGTTAAAATTAGATTAAGTCAGGATAGGCTGATCACTGAAGCTCGGATTGAATTCAAATTACACCTGCAATTTTGAATCCAACTCACCCGAGTTATAACCCTAAACATGTACTCATTAATAATATTTATACAAAATTAAAAATATAAAAACTGTTGTCTCTATTACTAATCAGGGTTAGCTAGCTGAATGAGATCCGTCAGAAATCAAACATTAATTGACCCAACCCCCGTCAAGATGCATTTTTTCAACCGATAAATCTCTCGACAACGATGACAAAATCAGTGGCATGTTAGGTTAGTCAAGAAGCTGGCTATCCGTAAATGGAGGTGTGAAAATTAGTGTCTTAACAAATACCCCCTATTCAAAGCAATCAAATCATTCAACCTCATAGAACAACAAATCAAGATGTTTTAACAAATTACAATAAGAAACATTACACTATAGTCAGAATCAAACAAAGAAAGGGGAAAGAAGAGACGATTGATCCGTTGATCAGATAATTGTAGTCTGATTTTGAAACCGACATATTGGTTTTCCGGAATATCAATTCCTCACATCAACGGCTGAATCACTATAAAATAAAATAAAATAAAACCCAAAAACCAAACCTACAATTTTTCAGAAGGGGGTAAAAATCATTTAAAAAAGAGAGGCTCAGAAGGATCCATTGGTTTGTATAATCACAAGAATAAAACAAACCCTTCATAAAATAGGTAGGTTTTTCGTTCGTCACAGCCCCGCAAACATCTTGATCTTTGCAAAAGGATTTAAAAAAAAAATAAGAAAAATGTTCACAGAACAATATCGATAAGAACACAAAAATACATAAATAAATAAATTTAGGAAAAGATGTTATAAAGGAAACACAGAGCCTCACAAACATGGAGCGGAAGGAGATTATATAGGCAGTGCTAAGGGAGTAGGGTTTCATTTGATTTACCGAAACTACCCACTCAGTCGTTTTTGTGATGGCCTTTGAAATTCGAACCGGACGATGACGATCAGACGGATGATGGTGAGTTTCTACAGTTGTGCCTGGCTAACTTCTACTAGGGTTAGGAGAATCTAGGCCCATTATCCATGGCCCAAGTGAGGGCCCATGCTTAGAAACGATAAGTCCGTTTTGAACAATGATATATGTACTTTAAAAAATAAATAAATTATATAGTGCAATGAATTTTACGTGCTTATTTATAAAATGTGTAAATTTTTTTTTAATGAGTTATATACCTCGTTGCAGTGATGGTAGGTGGCAAATGGGATATGTAGGGTTATAAATAGAACTATAAATGATACATACAGTCCAGCCTGTGTGCAATCCTGCCTGCGGTCTCCAACTATTTTTATTTATTTTTTTAAGTATATGTATTTAACTAATGAATTGCATATATATATATATATATATATATATATATATACGACCGCGATGAGGTGCGGCGTGCCGCGACCGTGCGGCAGCCGTCGTTCGATCGCGGGTTCATCGCATCCAACGGTCGACGTGAATCGCACCCGACCGTCCGATGCGATGGACCCGTGATCGACGGCCCGTGATCGACGCCGCACGGTGCGGCCGCACACCGCACCATAATCGGTGCATTTCTCATATATATATATATATATATATATATATATATATATTGAAATAAATTAGTAGACATTTTTTTTTGAAAAAATGATTTTTTGAATTTTTTATACATTGTACTAGTGAAATACATATTATATTAGAACAATACACACTCCACTAGTAGAGTGTATAAGACTGGAAGATCACATCTGGCTTTAGTCAAGGCTACCCAACAATGTTATATGATGAACACAAATATATGGTTTGGCCATTAAACTAGAGATGTAAAAAGGAATGTGCCTTGCAGGCTTGGCACATTAGCGAATTGGGCTAATGACATGACCCAATCGATGAAAGACTGACCCAGCACGACCCGTTCGTGCTAGCCTGACGGGCTTACGGGCTATGTTAGCCCACAAGGCTATAACAGGCCAGGACCATTTACGGGTCAATGGATCGGCCCATAAAAATGACCTATTTTATTTTTTTTGTAAGCAATTTTTTTTAAGTTTAATATTTAATTCCATATTTACATATTTAGTTATTGAAATTTGATTAACATAATAGTTTCTTTAAATTTCTTTTATTGAGTAAATCATAAAAAAAACATAAATCATTCATGAAAACTGAAAAGAATTAAAAATACAAATGTTTCTTTTACCCCCGTTTGTGTAACGGAATAAGGGAGTATAAGGGCGGTATAAAGGTGGTATAGGAATGGATAAGAAAAATAGTTGTTTGTTTGAAGGGTATAACTTGGTATTACTAAGCCAGTTTAAACGAGTATAAAAGAGTATAACAATTCTAAGCAACCCCTAGGATAAGCTATACTCACCTTATCTATTCTCATGGGCCCACATGTCAAATCAACTTTTTACACCTCATCACATCAAATCACCTATCAACACCTCTTATACATCAAATGTCAAATCAACTTTTTACACTTTATTTATATTTTATTCTTTATCAAACAAACAACTCAACCTTTATTCTTATGTTTTCCAATGAGAATAAAAAAAATACAACCAAACAGAAAATCTTTTATTCTTGTAGATTTGTTATCTATACTGGCATAGTTATCTATCCAGAATAAGTCAATTCCGCTATCCAAACGGGGGGTTATTGAATATTGAATTTCTTGAGTATATGAACATTAATCAAATAAATGATAAATGAATAAGACATAATACTTTGATAAATAATAATAAATTATTCAATTCTTAAAAAATACATAGACAAATACATAGAATTAATAAGACCAAGACAGACCGAGGGCCAAACGGGCTGGGGGCAGGCCCAACATGGCTCGCCCCCTAAACAGGCTAACCCGAAGCATGGCCTGTCCCGTTCTACACCTCTACATTAGACCATGTTTTTTTTTTCGCCTGTTTGTCCCTAGTCCCACAGAAAATTCTTTCGAATTTCGTCTAACAAACAGGAGGTATAACACAACGTCAAGACTCGAATCTAAGACCTACCCTTTAACACAGGTAAACCATGAACCGTTGTGCTATGACCACTAGGTTGATAGTATTCTAGGGTTGATTATAATTTCATTCCAGGATTACCATGAAATTGTGAAAATCAACTTCATTGGTTTGTGATAATCTAGAATGAAAGTGTACGATCTCATTGGATTTAAAATCCATGCGAGAAGAAGATAATTGTGATGGATCACATGTCTCTAAAAACTTCAATAGCATGACTATACAAGATGTCTATTATCTCTAGAACAACTTATAATTGCAATAGATGGCATTGACTCTGTTTCTTGACATATCGTCCCCTTAAAACTCTTGGCTATATATAGTAACCGTATACATAGTAATTTTAACATTCTCAAAAACTTTTGTAATGCATGAATCGAAAGACTTCACATATTGAATTTTGAACTCCTCAAATATTATCTTGGTATAAAAATTTTCTATTTAAACTAGCACCGTAACAAATACTTTCACATTGGATAAATTTTTACAGAAATAAAAACCCACCTGAAAGTGTTTTCAAACAGACCCCTTACAATAAAACTAGAACTAGTTCTATCAAACACTCCCAGAAAAAAGAAGAAGAAGAAGAAGAAGAAGAAGAAAATGATATGTGAAAGACATGCACATGCACCTTTTAAAAGTGAAACGCAGGTGGTAATGGATGAATGATATAATCAAATCATCAAAGATTCAAGGCCATCCAATCAATTCACATGAAAAGTGGAACAACTTAAAAAATGATTGTAATGCATGACACCTGCATTGCAACAAGTGTTTGTTTTAACAATTTTGTTTCCAATCTAAGAATGCCTTCAAAACATGGACACCTTTCTGAATGAGAATTCAAATCCCAAGCATAGGCTCATTGACACATTCAGCACATTGTCAGTGCAGGTAAATGAAAAGTTCCCATATTTATAAATCTTAAACAATGGTCCACATTGCCTCAACCCTTTAATCAAGGCAGATAACCACCTCCACTTACAGAATCATTTTAAACCATGCTTCAGTGACTTGAAGAGAGAGGGAGAGAGAGAGAGGGATGCCCATTCAGGTTTTAGACATCCCAAATGGGACTCTCCATAGAGGCCTGGGCCTGAGAGGGCACGTGCTGGGGGAACCCATATCTCTGCTGCTGCTCGAACTCCTGACTCACGTGGCTCGGCCCGCCGACTCCCAAGAAATCTACTGTTGTGGGGCCGGGCCGGTCTCCACTAACCATACCGTACAGCCCGGCATCCCCGGTTGGGAAAATCCCGGCCTCACTCAACCCATGGGTTTCGTAGGGCCCACTAAAACCCTCCATGTGGGCTGATTGGATATCATACGGCCCATGGGCCGGATGTATCATCCCCCCTCCCCCAACCAAGCCTGCCATGAAGCTCCGCTGGTTCATCGGGAATCGCCGCTGGTGGTGGCCCCCATCTGGGCCGCCTTCTGGAGCAGTGCCGTCGCCGACATGTGGGCTGACCCGGCGTAGGTCAACGGGCCGCCTGTGCCGCTGAGTTGAAGGCTTGTGCTGGCCCGTGGGCCAAAGAACATGGGCCCGCTGCCGTGGTGGGCCATGGCTAGGGACTTGAGGGGGGTGGGGTCATTGGAGATGGATTTGAGTGGGTTCTTGGTGTCCGGGGAGGAGCCGAAATCGGACGGTGAGCTTGAGTCGATCGGTGGCAGTGGAGGTGGCGGCGGTGGCATCATCATTGATGATTGGTGGGCCATGAGGTCAGAGACCTGGGCTTGCATGGCTGAGGGGACCATGGAGGCCATCAGATTCTGTTGGTGGTTCAGTTTGTTGTTCTCTTCGGCCAATGCGTCACAGAAGGCTCTGTGGGTGATGAAGCTGTCCCTCCTGCATGAATAACTGGAATAAGAAAATTTGGATTGGCTAAGATTTTTTTTGTATTCAATATTGTGTGTGCTTATTTGATCTTATTGCTATTTATTTTTTGTCATTACATGATCCAATGTGATGTTTGGTCCATCATCACGGGTGAAGCATTTCTACTCACCACGCTCGCTTTATACGGCTACCAGAGAGTCTAGAACATCTAGGGTAAAAGTACTACATAAAAATCTTTCATAACCAAGCAGAGACTGTCACGCAAGTGTTGTAAATATTTTTTTTTCATTTTTTTCTACTCTTATTTATAAGTTGATCGAATTTTTTTTCACCTTTTTAACCGCAAAGAAACCCCTTATGTGACAACCATTTATTAACATACAAGTATCCCATATGGTTCTACCACAGAGAATCCCAACACGTTACTAGAATGGTCCACCAATTTAATGATTTAAATTCTATCATTTAGTTATACCAAAAAATAAATTCTCTCATTTAGAATGGATTTTTATTATTAATGCAATTATTAGATTATTTTTATTAACAAAATATGATATCAGTGAAACAATTATATTCTTGTATGATTAAATGGAGTATTCTGACAACCTCATATAAGAGTTCTTGAATAATTTAATAAAATCCAGCAATTAAGTCATTTGTTTTGTTTATGGACAGTCAGACGTAAAATAATAATATAAAGGATGGAGAGAAAAATTAATTGATTTTCTGTTTGTTCTTTTATGTGTTTGAGTATGTCTTCTTGCGTTTTTCTTAAGTTTATTTCTTAATGAATAACAAGAATAAATCATAGATGTTTTTACATGTGTAATTATTAAAATTTATTTTAATTTATTTAGACATAACTACTCTAATTTACTATAATTCATTCACACAGAGAATTATTTTTCAATATCAGGACTTTTCTTCAATGGCACATGAAACAAACCAGAAAACACAAATGAGACACGTGGAAATAATTTACATACTTGTTGGTTTCAAATGCAGATCATATATATCATCACAATGTCATGCAACATTACCACCTACTATGCATATTCTGTGTCGCAAAAATTGTACTATTCTCCAAAAACCCACCATCTACTAGTGATTAATACGATTATAAAGAATTAAATAGCTTCAACCCCCAATCCCCCCCCCCCCCCCAAATAAATAAAAACAAAAATAAAAATAAAAAAATCCACGAATCTTAGAATGAACTAGAAGAAAAAAAAATTCAAACAATGTTAGGAACAATCAATCGGAGTAAATTATTTAAAAATATATATATATTTACGGTTGTCTAATAAAATACATATTGTTATCAAAAAATTAAATATATGGTCAAATGAATTCAATGCATGTCTCTTAGTATTTCTCTTAAGAGTGTTGTTACACATAATTTTTTTTCAGCCCCAAATTCAGTGAATTCAGTCCTATATACATCGATAGAAAATCACCAAAGCATATACTCAGATTTTCTATAAATGCATTCATTAAATTCGTTGAAATGTATATTTCATTTTTTTATAAAAACATGTACCTCATTAGACGAGATATGCTATAAAAATTCAAACACATATAAACTGAAATTGATGCTGAAAAATAGACTGTACGTAACATTATCCTTCTCCTAATCATATATACTTGTCTAACCTTGTATACACATATCTGATGGAGAAACCATTAGCCTCTGTTTAGATGGAGGAATTATATTATTCTGGATAAATAACTATACTAGTGCAGATATCAATTCCACAAGAATAAATTCAGTTATTCTCATTGAAAAACGTGAAACAAACAGTTTTTGTTATTTATTTGACTTAGAATGGATTAAGAATAAATAAAGAATTAATGGTAAATATGGAGTTTATATTTTTAAATGTTATTTTAGCGACGTGAATAAGGTGGAATAACCCCATACCAAACGGACCCTTGAAACTTATACCTGTTTATTATATCAATTTATATCCCTTAAACAAACAAGATTTTTCTCAGATTCATGCTTATTATATCTTATACTTACCTTATACCTCTATCCAAATGAGAGCTTAGTATATAATGCAGAAAAGATTGTATGAATCAGTGAGTGTATCAACGTGCGAGAGAGAGAGAGAGAGAGAGAGAGAGAGAGAAAACCTGGAGAAGATGGTGCCGCAATCGCACTTGTACTCGCGGGTGCCGCATGTCTTGGAGTGCGCCTTCCAGTCGGACTGGACAGCGTACTTCTTGGAGCACTTGTCGCACTTCCACTTCTTCTCTCCGTGCTTCCTGCAGAAGTGCTTCTTGATCCCCGTCAGGTCCCCCAATGCCCGGCTCGGGTTGTGGTGTACGCAGCTCGTCTCCGGGCATATGTACACCCTCTTCTTCACCTCCGCGCTCGTCTCTGCCGAAGCTTCCACGGGAGGTTGTGCCCCCTCCTGTGGAGCTGCAGGTTCTGGTCCCTCTGGAACCCCTTGTTGCATATCTCGCATATGAACCGGTTCGTCGCCATCAGCGTCGTCGGGGACAACGCGATCACCTCCGCCGTTGGGTCTGCTTGTTAAGAATATATTTGTTGTGTTGGTTAATTAAAATAATCATAATTAAACTAAAAGCAGTGTACGAGATGAGATCTAGTCAGTGTTGTATGCAGTTTTAATGAATGATTCCCTTACATGTTAAGATCTCATCTCATACAAGAATGTATGCACAAGGAAGCTGGGTTTGGAGGGGATCTCAATTGATGGTGCTTGGGTCAGTGTTTGGTTGGTTTGGAGAAAATTTGTTTGAATTTGGAAGGAGGACAAATTATTAATTATTAATTAAAAAAATGAGAGGGAATAATTTGAATGGTTTGTAATTTCAGAACATCTAATTAATTATTGTGGATTGAAGTTTCAATTTTTTGTATTTGTTTTTTTGGATACTGTTAATATATAGTGAATCGTGAATGGAGGTGTCTTGAGATGAAACAAACATCTATAAATAAAAAATATAAAAAGACAGAAAAGCTATTGTAGCTGAAATTGTAAACTGTGGTTTATTGGATTAAAGAAGAATAATTGTTTTTGAAACAATTAGTGGAGGAGAAGTCTTACATAAAACTAGATATTTTCACTCTCTTGAGTCCCTTTATTTGATACTTAGATATTACATTCATGATGTTGGTTTTCTTGATGAATTTCTGCCGACAAATGACTACTAAAACCTCCCAAACACTAATAAAAGTTCAAAAAAAAAAAAAAAAAACACAATGAAGAGAAGCAACAAAAGACCATCACAAGGCAACTGATATTTTTTTTAAAAAAAGTCTACTATTATTCAAACTCAGAGTCCTCATCAATTATTGTCTTGTGTACCATCCAATAATTGAACTCTCCAACAACCAAAGAAACAAAGAGTACCAGACTCAAAACATTATCACAGAAACTAATCCTATCAAAATTTAAAAAAAATATACCATCAAATTATGATACTCTTGTTCTTGTGAGAGCAACCCTTCGGGGTTTTTATGTTAATTTTTTCCTTTCTTGTGTTCGTTTTCAGTCTTCTCTTTCTTGTACCTCTACTCAGACATCATCTATTTTAATTCAATTTGAAATAGATATAATCACAATTTTTTTTTAAAAAAATTATGATACTTGCCTGGTGTTCCTGGGAGGTTCCTCTTCTTCTTGACTGGCGGCGCCGGAGCTTGCGGCCCCGAGCTTCCATGGAAGAGTAACTGTTGTTGTTGTTGTTGTTGAACTTCATCATCTCCTGTGTTGCCAGAAGTGAAGCTACCACCCTCACTTGACATGGATGTTGAAACTTTTTCAATGACTTGGCTCTTGTTTTGATTTTACTTGGTTTATTGGAGTTGGTGAGGTGGGTTGATTTTTTTGTTTTGTGGTTTTGTTTTTGTTTGTATCGAATAGTGTTTCATGTACTAGTAAGGGGTGCATGAAAAAGGGGATTTGCTTTTTGTGGGTTTGGAAGGGAAGACAAAAGGCAGGGAATTCTCCTTCATTTAAGCTCTGATGAAATAAAGTGTTTGTTGTTCCACAGCTTCAATTCAACAATGAGAACATAGGAGCCGGGTCTTCTTCGCCCTCTTTATCTCCTTCAATGCACATGTTTTCTTATTATTTTCTTTATATAATAATGATTTGCATGTTATTTTGACTCTAGTTTTCCTCTGTATTACAGAACTGCCATGTTTTTTTACAAATTTTTTTTTCAAATCATGTTCTGAGACTGTTTTGTTGTTTTTGGATTTTTAATTTTTGGTAACCATGACTCAATGGGTAAGGGTCAATTCTTTTTACCTATGGTAAAAAATAAAACTACAGTTTATGGTATTTTGACTAATCAGAATATGTGGTTTGAGTAAAATATTAAGAATTGTAGTGAATGTGGGACGAAACCCATTTAATGTTGAATATCATTAATTAGTTCGAAATGATAGATTAACATTATTTCCTTACATGTTTAACAAGTAAATTTACTAAGAATTTTAACCATGTGACAGTTTAACATTGTGACTTACAATAATGATGGATTCGAATCTCATCTTGTAAAAATTCATCCACTATTACATGGACTAGTTACATAATCAATGTTGCAAAAGTCTAATGATCAGTGAAATAAAAAGATGATTTGTATGATGATTTAATCTGAATTGAATGTTCAATTATTGAGTTAATATGAAATGAACTATGATGTCATCGTAATGAAATAATATATTAATTATTAATAACTAGTTGACAAAAAATACATATGAGTAAGAATTTTTATTTTAAAAAACTCTTGATACTTTTTTAAGTTTTCAAGAAACATTATCATAAAACCTCTATTCACAGAATAAGCCGATTCAACCGGTGGCTTGAACTATTTTTAAAATTTTCATTGTTATTGATTATTAATGGAAATTTGGGGGTTAATTAGACTAAAAGATATATTAATAAGAGTCATATTACGTAGGCCCAGGGTTTAGGCGTCATTCGTACCATTAGGTGTCATTTCATCATTGGTTGCTTGTTCGACTTTTATAAGAAGTTAAAAAAGTAAAATAGATCAATATCCTTCATTTACAACCCACCAATTTCAAATCGTGTAACCTCTTCTAATTTTTTCAAAAAAAAAAAAAAAATACACCCCACCATTTTCAAGATTTTGGTAAATTTCTTTTATACCCATCTAAACCATCTGTTAATTCAAAAATTCATCTCCGGCTAGCCTGCTCATCTCTGACGTCCTATGTCACGACCCTGAATTCCTTTCGCCGCTCTTTATCATATAAAAAGTTATTCGACTAATTTTTTAGTCCTCCTCCGACTTTTACCTCCTCCAACTTCTACCTCTATTTTTTTTAAATTCAAATACATTTAGAAAATGCATATAAATTTACAAGAATGTATATGAATTTCAATATGTATATTTGATGTAATTGAAATGTTCTGAATCTCAATATATGTGTTTCATGTAATTCAAATGTATCCGAATGTTAAAACAATCACTTCATGTGTAAGATTACATTGGTGTAATACGTAATCTTTAAATGTATGTGAATTTGCAAGATTGCATCTCAATTTCAATATGTATGTTTGATGTAATTGAAATGTATCTGATTGTTATATTTGAATTTCAATATGTGTGTTTTATGTAATTGAAATGTATCTAAATGTTAAAATAATCATATATGCGCATTGCTGAATAGATCTATAGGACAAATCCTTTTGTGGACTGGGTTCCAAAGAACATGTATCATTCAAATCAATTGATTCTCCATTGGTGGTATTCATAAAAATCATCATCATTGCCTGATATAATCAATTTAGATACAATTAAACAACAACAATAAAGAAAAATATATTAAACCAACAAAAAGGTTAACAGAGCCAAATGTAACTGAATTCACCGAATATAATTGGATTACTGTAAAATGACATACCAAAACAAGAAAAAGACCAACAACCAGATAATTATTTTTTGGCTTGGGATTCAAACACATTTGTGTATCTAGACACTATATGCATCATGGCTATAATCTATAATTTGTATATAAAGGCGGTAACAAACATGGCCTATATATAGGTGTATAGGTGTATAGAAGTTTAAATTCAACTCGAGTGATCTTTAATAGTTTATATACAAATTATAGATTATAGCCATGATGCATATAGATTATCTTTTACTTCTATATCTTTGGTGGATGATCTTGTATGTGTTTATGATTTGAATAACTCATTTTCTTTTATTAAAATTAAAAGTACATAGTATCTTGAAAAAAATTCAAAAATAAATGTTAAACAACTCAATTTTTAAACCGCATGTAAAGAAAAAAAAATCAATATAACCCCTGTAATTTGTCATAAATACATGTAATCCCCTGCCCAGTTAACCAGACCGATGGAAGGCAGACAGAGGGGTTTTAGGGATGTAGAGGGGTGATTACAGGGGGTTATATAAATTTATGAAAATTACAGGGGATTATATGGATTTAGGCCAGATTAAGGGGGTTTATATGAATTTTCCCCCTAAAATAATTAAAATCTTCAAAAGCTATCCAACTCTATTTTCAAGCATTACTTAAGTTGAATTATATAAGTAGATTATTATTTGGGAAAAATCCATAAAACCCCCTGTAATCTTCCCTAAATCCATACAACCCCCTGTAATTTTCATAAATCGATATAACCCCCTGTAATCTTCCTCTGTATGCATATAACACCCTGAGTTAAAAACCCATAACAGAGTTGGAATATTCTTAGCATATTCTGTCAGATAAACTATGGTTAGAATTTGGGAAATTGTTAACCCCCTGTAATATGTTAAAACTCCAATAAACCTCTGTAAATTGCAAAAACTTTGAAAAAGACCCTGAAAACTATTTGAACCTTCTTTTAACCCCTTCTTTCGACCTCCATTAAAGCCGCGCGCTGACCTTGAACCTTGTCCCGACCGTTGCTTGTCGACCGTTGGTTGTCGACCGTTGCCTATAGTTCGACCATTGCTTCCATCTCCCATATAAACCTCGACTTTTGCACTAGACAAACACACCCGCAGAAGCTCCTCGCCTGCTCCACCCACAACAACACCTCAAGATATCAAACGTGGAAAATCTTCTTCGTCGATCACACCCGGAAGCTCCATCACCGATCAGACCGGCTGCCCCTCAAGTGCGAGGGCGATGTCGGAGATGGTGAGATGGTTAATAAGATGCATGTGTCATGTTTGATAGAATGCTTGAACTAGTAATTTGTTATGTTTGTTTGTATGCTTGAACTGAAAATGTTTTATTCGCTATGCGTACTAAAACCGCAGTCATCAAGCTCATATGGAAGACGTAGCATTTGTTTCCGCACGGGAATATTTGTCGATGTAAAAAGGGTGAATGTTTAATTTTCACTTCTCAACAAGACCATAGTAAGGGTCGAAGATTTTATTGTTGCCCATTCAATAGGGTGCATTTGATTGATGCTTTTGATTTAACTCAGTAATTGTTGAATGCCATAAATCTTTTTTTTTTTTTTGGTTTTTCGATTTCAGACTCCTCAGGATTGTAATTTCTTTGAATGGATTGATGAGCCGAGCCACTCTACGCTTGACCTCAAATATCAACTAATTGATCTAGAGTTATCAATAGAGAAGAAGTATAAGATGTTTAAGAAATATCTCTTAATTGTAATAGTCTCACTGTTTGTTATATGTGGAGTTCAGTGTTATCAGTACGTGAAATTCAAGTATTAAATGTCTGATGTCAAACAATGTACGAATGTTGTGCTTCAATGAATATCAATTATTAGGAATGTGTTTTGATTTGAATGTGCATCTATAGTTTAATGAATATTTTTGAATGTGTTCTGCTGCAAATGTGCATGTGTTTGATTGACTGAATTTAAAGAACACAATGTGGAAGTATCTTTGTTGAAACTCCATTTGTCATTCACTATAGATGTCATAATACATAATACCAGTTTATAGGGGGTTGTATAGATTTTTTCCATGTCTTTTTCATACAATGTCTATTGAATAAAAATTGTTACAAAAAACTGGTACTGCTTATGCAATTTGATTGGTCTGCTTCTGGTTGTGATTGTACATCATGGTTGTGCTTCTACACATTGGATGGTTTGACAATGCTCCTGGCATGTGCGTAATCTGCTCCTCCTGCTGCTGCTATTGCTCCTTGCATGCCACACTGCTGTTGCTGCTACTGCTCCTTGCCTGCCACACTGCTGCTGCTACTACTCCTAGCAAGAAATGGCTGCTGCTATTGCTCCTTGCATGATATGGGTGCTGCTTCCTGGTTGGCCTCAGAGGACTACTGCTATTGCTCCTGGCAGGCAGATATTGTTGCCACTACTGTTGCTGCTGCTACTGCTGCTGGCTTTAATACTTAGTTGGCCTCATACTACTGGTGGTGGAAAACTTGTTTGCTCTTGGCATGTAATAACCTGAAAACAATATGACAATTCCAAGTGTAATCAATTGAATCCCATATACCTATATCTAAACATACAAAACAATTTAAATAGTATACAAACTGTATTCCAGTAACAGACCAAAAATGACATAAAAGCAGTAGGCCTGGATTGTCTAAAAAATCAGTTGAAACCTGCCTGGACTGCCTCAATTCATGTACAGTGGAATGCTCCTGGACTGTAGTAAAAGAAAATGATCCATAATAACTTGGTCTTTGCATGGAGTGACTGAAATTCAACTTCATTCAGATTGATCATGCACTAAAACAACAGAATATGTGAACAATGATAGCTGACATTCAATCTGAAACAACCTGGACTCAACTTGTCCTATGCAGGATTTTTTGAAAATTACCAGTAAGACTTAGTTTGGCCTGACAGAGTATGACTATGAAAGTTTTTTCACACATCATAGACTTACATTATGTCAACTGGTTTGGACTCACCTGGATTGGACTCACATGCAGTTGAGCTGCTCCTCTAATTGGTTAAATCACATATTTGAAGTTGCATCACATTGCTTCCTACAATCAAACAGTAGAAAACCTGCAACCTACGTGCATGAGGCTCAAATTACATAGGATGGACAGTCATAACCTGGAATGTGATGAAAGCACATAAAAACAGCCTTACTGACTGCTTATGACCTGACTTAGAATCGAATATTCTAAAAATTACCTTAGGAACACGTGGACCTTGCAGGGAGACTCTCAACAATTCAGTAGAACCATCTCTTCCCCCTACAGTGAAATATTGAGTCTTCTATATTCTCATCAATTCAATAAGTGAAAAAAACTGCCCAAACACATAAAATTGAATGACCTACGACATTGTTTTGGTTTGGGGTGTGACATAAGGCTATTCGCCTCTGATAGTTATACTGGGATAGATAACAATCCATGCAGAATAAACAATTTTCTGTTTGGTTAACTTTTCTGTTATTCTCATTGTGAAACGTAAAATGCAGAATTTTGTTGTTTGGTTCACGCTATTTTGAATAACTGACACAGAAAGGAAACCATTGGAATGTGATTATTGTAACAAGAAAATTATAACCATGAAGAAAATATATGCTACAACCTGAATCCACCAAAACGGAGAAAAAAAACCTCGGCATTGAGGAAATGACATTCTCATCAATTCAACTCATCAATTAAGTGAAAAAAAATTGTCCAAACACAAATAATTGAATGATTAACCACACTGTTTTGGTTTTTTTACTAACATACTTCAGTTAATTGTTGATTGTCATTAATCTAACAAGTAGAATTAAAAAAATTTAAAAAACCATATGCTACATTCTCAGAGGAAAAACTTGAAACAAATGGAAATGTGAATCATCATGAACCTTAAATGAAGCCCTAAATCTAAAGGGCAAACAAAGAAAACCATCCAAAATTGCTAGATTTGTAAAATAAAATACAACCATATGGATCTCATGCGCCAATGAAGAAGAAATCGAATGCATTATATGCAGAATCTTATTTAATAGATACTTGGACTTTGTATTACACTCACCGGTCACGGATGAACTGCTGGTCGCGAGTAGGGTGGCGGTTACCAGAGAGAGATCAATTATTCGTCCCGGACGTCGGGAAGCGGTCACCGGAGGAAGAAGACTTGGTCGCGCGTCATGTTTCGGTCACTGAAGAGAGGGATCATCATTCCAAAGCCAGGGGTGTCAAGGTGAAGCAGTAGGGGGTGCTGCCGGCGCGAAAACGAGAATGGGAAGGGATGCATGACTTGGGGTTTAGGTTTTCTTTGTGTACATGCTTCTTTTGACATGAAAAAACACAAGTATGGTTAACACTGTGAGGTGTGGTTAACACCACGTTAACTAGGTGGATGGAATCTAGACGGAGGGTGTTATATGCATATAGAGGAAGATTACAGGGGGCTATATGGATTTATGAAAATTACAGGGGGTTATGTGGATTTAGGGAAGATTACAGGGGGTTATATGCATTTTTCCCTTATTATTTTCATTTTTAGCTTAAAATCCTCTAATAGTTATTTCTATAATATATAATATAAAATATTAAAATAATCATTCAATGAAATGCTAATTATAGTGTTAATTTTTTTTTAGTCCTTGACTTTTATTACATCACGTAATATCAAAGATAAATATGTAATGCCAAGGCAATTCAGATATTTGATCGAGGAACTGAGGGCACATAGGTCAACGGCTGAGATGTATAAATATATGAATTTCTGTGGGACAATTTTTATTTTAGTGGATCTTGCCTTGCTGGCAGAGGAGAGGGTCTAGTTGGGATTTTGTCTCTTTCTTGTGTCGACTAAGAACCCCAGTTTCTTTAATAAAAATAACTGAAATGCCCTTGTTTTGTTTTTTTTAATTCCAGCAAATAATTTATACATGTTTTGATTTTTTTAAAATAGCAAATGACTTTTAATAATGAATAAAATATATGTTTTTATAAAAAATATATACTTATATTTGTATATATGATGTATTGAATAGATCGATTGGATTAAAAATATAATTATTGTTAATGAAGTATATACAACATTTAAATAGAAATTTACCTCGAGAGGTTTCGATAAATGGCTATCAAGATATATGGACTATGTGGGGAACTGTCTCTGTAGATTGCGATTAACAACTTTATTCATTTATTTATATAGATTATGCATATAGTATTTGTCTTATCAATTTTCTAATTTTGCCCTTCATTTGAACAATCATAGCGAAAAATGTTAGCTTTTGTGGTTCAAATTAAAGTGTTTTGAATTTTTCCTGAATTATATAATCATCTAATTAATTATATATTTCAGAAAAAATAAGTACATACCAGAATTAATTGAATATACATTTTTATTTTTTCTAGTAGAGGATATATATACTCATAGTATATTATATATTATATTAGAGATTTTATAGATATAGAATTAGGATTACAATAATGATTGAGGATACTGATCAGTGCCCTCAATTATGTGAAGCAGCAGAAAACAAGGATTTGTATTACATGATGACAATCTGAGTAAGAATTCTTATACACTCAACTCTATATTTATAGCTTTACTTTTAATCTCATATATTTAGATGAGTTTACATACATTCATATGAAGGGAATTCATTGCTATACTATATATATATATATATATATATATATATATATATATATATATATATATATATATATATATATATATATATATATATATATATATATATATATATATATATATATTCTAAAGACTAAAAGTGAAATTAAAAATAAGATGGATGTATCTTTATTTAATGAGTTTGGTTGATATTCATTGCCGCCATGAATTATATATGTTAGTTCAAGTTTAATAATTAGTGAACGCTCTAAGATATATTATTGTACCTGTATGATATTAATAATGTTCATGACTTTAATGTTATTAAAATATTATTATTTTTCACATAATTGTTGTATCACATAAGTTTATTTAAAAATAATTCAAATCAAGGAGAATGGGTGATTACAACTACTTATCATACAACTTTTACAACCACTTAACATACTACCAGTCCAGCATAAGATGACACCTAGCTAGTTATAATTCTCTTTAAAATTCTAAAATCATGGGTAGGTAATTAAAGTTTCATGTGTCTTCAATTTTGGTAGTTCAATTGGTGATTAGAGGGCAATGTGGGGGCATTTAAGTTTCCATGTTTTGAGAAGAAAATTAAAAAAAATTGAAGGTTGAAAGACAGTGATTTGAAGATGACGTGCCTTGGATGGTCGATAAGGTTGAGATTAAGAATTTTAAATATATTAAAAAAATAGCTATATAGTCAAGTTGTCAAAAGAATACTTAAAATAAATACAAATGTTTAGTGTGTGTGTGAACCTCATCTGCACAAAAAATTGCACTCTGTTCTCTAATGAATGTATCTGGAAACCCTAATTTATCTCTCCTTCTGTTTGTATGTGCGTGTGGTCACAATCAATGCCGTCCAATCAGGATCAAGCGTAGGTCCTACAGGGTCCACCATCTTTTGAAAGAAAGAACATTTGTAGTTAAAGAGCTTTTCAAACTCATGATATATTCTGCTATGATAAATTTAGAAAAAAAATTTTCTATTATATTGATTTTAACAAATTATGAAAGGATAATCAGTCTCTTCAAATGTCTTTTTTTTTGACGATTGATGCCCCTGATTTGATCCCCTTTCATACAAAGAATGAGTGTTAGCTGACTTTAATTAACTAAAACTTGGTGCTGCATTTGTAATTAGATAATGCATTTCATCCAAAATTTAATTGTTCACCAAATTGATCAAATTTTGGATCGCCCATAATCAAAAGTCTCTCTCTCTCTCTCTATCAATCGCGAGATTTGCATGATCGGATTGTCCATACACGATCCGCACATAAGCCACATATTATCACTCATTCACACACACACAAGAGTGATTAAGTGTGGATTGTGGTGCACCGTGCGGAGAGAGAAGCATCATGCGGCATCGCATATGGACCATCCAATCGCACAATCTGACGAATAGATGATCCAATTTTCAAGAGACTCTTAACGGTAAGTCTCTCCCGAAAAATAAACATCACGAGATTGCACGATTAGACGGTTCATACGCAATCACACACATACGGAGAAACTCTTACCGCTAAGAGTTTCTTGAACATTGGACTGTCTGATCATGGGATTGCACGATCGGATAGTTCATATGTGATGTCACACCCCAATCCGCACCTAATTAATTACTGTTGCTTGAGCTTCTCTTCGTTAATTAGAGATACATTACGATGGATCTCTAGTTTTATTAACCTATAACATGCATGTTTTGTGCTCATATTTGCTGTGTAACATCACATAAACATTCACAAATTCGGAATTGAAAAAATACAAAAGAACCATTAAAATATTTGATCAAATTTAATAACACTCCAAAATTCAGGTTGAAACAAATTTACCACATCTTGTTTTTATTTTATACATAAATAAATATGAAGTTAATTTATATAGTCACTGCTTCTGAAAAGACAAATTGCACGCTCAGTGAATAATAAGTCATCCATCAAGAATTTATATTAGTCTCTGCATGCATTATAAAATGAAGGGGATGGCCTATATTGTCCCATAATACATGCTCACTAATTAAGCCCATACATATCTAGTTTGATTGAATAAAAAAAAAAAAATTAAGCACGAGACGTGTGTGTTACAGAAAGAAAGACGCGTTTAATTTGAAAAAAACAAAATATATATTATTATGTAAATGAGAGATTTAATCATAGGTTCAACACTATGAACCATGCTATAAGTACAATTTGTTAATTAGATTCTGTAAATCTAATTAAAAAAAGATATCCATGAGAGCTGTCCCTAGTTTGGGAGCTCGAGATTTTTTTTTCTATCACTTGCAAATTGAAGCCCTAGCTAGATTTCTCCAAGTCAAATACATAAGCTCAACCACCAACCCCACTAGCATCTACTATTGTAAAAACAAATTGCATGGTTAGATACTTAGATTCTTTGGTTTTCTAGAAAGGGAGAAGAATAATTATGTCCCAAACACACAATAGATTGCTTGTTTGACCATAATATACATATATATATTTCTTAATTATTATGGGAGAGAGTTTTGCTAAACTCAACCCTATTATCAGTCTCACGAATGGTAAATGAATTCATATATATTTATGTGGATCTACATTCATTATCTGTATATATTCATATAAATTTAAAAGTACAACTAAAAATAGGATTGAAAATAACTACTTTAACGCTGGTTTTTTACCCCCTTTTGTCTCATAAAATGCTTATTTGAGATCATTTGATGTTTAGTTGTCATTCTTTCTCTTAGTTAATTTTTTAGTTTTTGTGTTCGTCTTTTTAAAAATTATGATATCTTATTTAGAGGCAGAAACAATTAGACTTGTCTACCTATTTAAAGTAGTTATAAAAAATCCATGTCACTTTAACTTGGCAAAAGAGAGAGAGGATCGCATTCTAGTCTAGTTTATCAAAACATACTTATTACAATTTATCTACACCAAAATATAATTATTTTAAAAAAACTAATCATATTCTTCCTTCATTAACAAGGCTAGAGGGTCTTGCACGAAATTTCTAGAGAAATGCTTTGTCGGCCATGTTTTAATTGAGGTGTCAATAAAGGACAGGAAGAATTGTGCAAACTCATTTTCCTTGTTACAAGATGGACTCCATTGAAAACTTTTGCATGTCTCTCATTGTCAATGTGTTATACAAGAAAATATATTATGGAGTTCATCTATTATGTCTCATCTTCCATGAGTCATACAATTTACCACGGAATATTTAATAGTACCTCATTTTTTTGTTTGAAGTGTTGTACATATATATTTGCAATTTTAAACTAGGTTTAAAAACTTATTAAATATATCCCAATGTACTGTTGGTTTATTTAATTTCAAACATTTTTTAAGATTTGGATTATGAATTAAAACACGTAACTGTCACAAGGAAACTGTTGTTTTAAAATAATTATATAAAAAAAAAACTATGGGCCCCATTTGAATTAATGTATGAAGTTCAAACCAAATGTTCTACATGTTTCTTTTTATTTGTTGGATTTCTTTATTGTGTGCCAATGACACTCTATAAGTGGTGCAAATCTAAGGAGGTGGATTACAGTAGCCATGTGTGTGATCACATGCATTGGATCACATATATGCTCTTGTGCTGGCACATCTATATTATATATACATGCAGATTAAATCAGACATAACAAACATCACAAAAGACAGATGAAAAGATAAATGAATAATCAAGGGATTTATTTTTCCAATGCGATCTATTTTAATTATTTAATCAGCCTCAAATTGAGTGTACCTTATTTTTGTATGATTTATCCCTTCATAGAATACATACCTATACATTATAGAAACAGCAAGAGCAGAATCAATTTTTATTTCTAGTCCGGCTTGTTTCCCATCTTACTAACAAAGTATATGCTTTTTTAAATAAAATATATGTAATTTTTTTTAAATTTTTTTTGCATTGTGTACAATTCATTGGAGTAAAAAACTTCAACTTTTATGTATTGATAGTCAAGATTTGTGCTACTCATTAGTCTCGGATCCTCCGGTATTTGTCGATTCAAATGATTTGTGATTAAATTATGTGTATTTAACCCATATGTATAGCTATGTTAAAATATATGAGAATAAATCAAATTTCATATTCTAAATTCAACTCAATTTAATCCACTAGTACAATTGAGACTCATATGTCAAATTACATGTCATCACCTCTTATAAATCAGGGGTCCACGTGTCAAATCATTTTTTCATATTTTATAAATTTTATCCACATCTTATTCATCATTATCCACAACTTATCCATACTCAACCAAACAAAAAAAATTTCATTATTACATTTTTCAACAAAAATGACAAAAAACTTAACTAAACAGATAAAAAATGATTTATTTATTATTTATAATGAAATAATTATTTATCCCGAAATAATTTATGTCATTACCTAAAAGGAGACTCATGGTTTTTCATTAATGCTGGCTTTCTCGTCATAATAAAAAACTAACTATAAACTTAAAAAAAAATCATGTATGAACTGCATATGGGGCTACCCACTCGACTATACATATACAAAATATTTATCCATTAATGAAACATGACATTCATTTAACCAAGTAACTACAATTTGTAGAAGTGCATGTTTCAAACTTTGCAAACACTCATTCATGGTGCTCACCAGTTTTTAGAACAAAGTGAGGGGAAAAAAAGAGTTAGAATTTACAACAGACTGGGATAACAAAAAAACAAAGTTAATAAAGCCAATTATTGGAATATCTCTGCAACTTATAGTGATGAATATATTCAATTTTTGTGTGACAGTGAGAGTGAGCATAAACGCATCGATCACATCGACTGCGCTCTCGATGAAATCGAAGAAGAGTTTAATTTCATCATAAGCCGGACAACATAACGACGAATTCCAGTATTGGCGATTACTACCAAAAAAAAACCAGAATAAGGAATTCTGGTCCCCATTATAATTATTCTCTGTAGACAAAAAAATCACTAAATGACATGAATAAAAGTAGAAAACAGTCAGGCAGCCTTGTTTCTTCTTCTTCTTCTTCTTCTTTCCATTCTATATTGTATAATATCATGTTATTATATGATTAATTGTTATATTAAACTAAGTCATCTAAGAGAGAGAGGGGGTCCATTTATTGACAAATTTGATTTATGTTTGTCATCTTGATGTCGAAATGCCTTGAGAGCTACATTGTTTGATAATGGATTTTTTTTTTTTTGGGGGGGGGGGGGGCTTGTGAAAGCAACCTCTGATTGTAATGTTTAATCAACTATATTATAGAGAATATATAAATAGAGATTTTAATACACGTGGGGACCATTTGATATTGAATTAAGAGGAAACAGTGTTACATGGTTGTAATCTCATGCAGTTAAATATGCTTGAATAGGCCATCTCCACCTTGTATGTGTGTTTACATGCAGTGTGTGAAAAATTGACCTACAAAAAGGGGGTTCTTAGTGTTGATTGCTTTTTTATGGCAAAGTCTAACCCTAAGAAAATTAAGGTGGTTATATCTTTTTAGGATCTATTGTACAGCTATGCATTACCATCACAAATATTGTCAAGATATTCTTATTTATTAATTTAATACTTGATTATGTATCCCAAGATCTGCGGTGCACGATGTCCGGCTGCCCCTGATCCCCGGATAGGAAAATTTATTAGCTCTACAAGTAAAATTATCATATATAATTCCATGTATGATTATGTAGCACAGGTATGCATGAGCTTATTAGGGCTATCACCTTATGCTTTTCCAAACTCTCTTTATGCCTTTGTTTGGATGGGAGAATAGGGAGGGAATAAAGGGGAATAGAGGATAATAAGCCCAAAAATCTGTTTGTTTGCAAGGAATAGTGTGTATAGTTACCAATAAAAAAAATAGTGTGTATAGTTATGTCAGAATAGGTAAAAATAAGCTGGTATTGGTATTCCAAATCGCCCCGGAATTGTGTTATTCCACCTAAAATGGGCTTACATACATGTCAAATCATATGTCATCACCTCTACTAGATTAGAGGATCTACTTGTCAAATCAATTTTTTACAATTTATAAATCATTATTCACTTTTTATCCACAAACTATTCAATATTAACTAAATAACAAAAAAAATTATTAATACATTTCCTGATGAATATATAAGAAAACTCAATCAAACAAAAAAAATGATTTATTATTCAGTTATAATGAAATGTTTGGGTTATGGGTTAAGCGAGTAACTAAATGTGAGTAAGTAAAGAGTGAGTATAAATAATGGTATATGGGAAATATGGTTAGTTTGTTTGTAGAATATAATTATAATATCTACATACATGTCATGTATTAAACGAGTATAAGAGAGTATAACAATTATAAGTAACTCTTATAAGATAAGTTATACCCAGTTTATCTATTCCCATAGATAAGTGGGGCCCACCTACAAATAAAAAAAACACATCTCATCATATCAAATCACATATCAACACCTCTTATACATCAATAGAGCCCACATGTCAAATCAACTTTTTACAACTTATTTATATTTAATTCTTCATCAACCAAACAACTCAACATTTATTCTTACATTTTCTAACGAGAATAAAAAAAACACAACCAAACAGAAAATCTCTTATCTCTGTAGAATTATTATCTATACTAGCATAGTTATATGTCCAGAATAACTCAATTCCTCAGTTCAAATAGTGCCTTCTAGAATAGTTTATGTTGCTATCCAAATGAGGGCATGCGTTTCATGAAATTTATTGAAATTTGTAGTGGTCATTAAAATTCATATTTATTTGAATGTTATTAGATAAGTCGACCTACATTTTCATTGGTTGTGGCAAATAATATCTCGACTATGAAGAAAATTATACTGATGTTGTTCTCTTTTTAATATCCAAAAACAAGAATATAAAATATAAACCCATCTCATTGTTTTTTTTTTTTTTAGTATGCGAATTGGAATCCTCAAACTCAATCTTATTAATCGAGTATATTGGATCTTAGATATTTTAAAATAAAAACTAAACTTTGATGGAAAATTTTATGGAGACGATGAAGAAGATGAATAGTCGTTATTGTGAAAAACCAAAGTTTTAGAAAGTTTTCTTGTTAAAACATAGAGAAAATGATAAAATGACAAGAAAAAGATTAAAATTTTCATATTTGAGTGTTAGAAAAATCGGGTTACACATGGAAAAAAAAGAAGCAAGGGTTCTTGAATTGTGAACATTGTGATAAGTCACCAAACAAAAAAAAAACATCGTGAGAAGTCCATTATATTTGTGATTTATAACCACTAGAGCATGGAAGAGATCCAAATTTGTTTTTGATCTCCTTGTGTGAACATAGGCCCATGTAAACGGAGCACGAGTTGGTTTCATTGTCCTGGCAAGAGGTCTATTAGGGTTTGATGGGTGCTCAATCTTTTTATAGTCTTGTGTGCAGTTTCATATACTATGATAATGTACTATTACGCTACGATGTATGAGGTTCTGTTATAATGTATGTTGTAAAATAATTTTCATTTTTTTGAAATAAAAAAATATATTATTATATCTCAATATATAATTTGTTTCATATAACAATATAAAGAGTGTATGATTAAAAAAAATGTGGACTGTGCATGAAACTGCACAAAAGGCTAGATATATCATTTTTCGTGTGTTTGATATGAGGTCTTCCATGACACGAGATGTCCTTTTACCGCAAACCTGCTTGACAATTTGAATGTGTGTTATTTTTAGTAGGGGTGTAATTAGGTCGGTTTGGTTTGATTTTTTACAAATTCAAATTGAATTAAATTATAATCGCATCTAACCCAAAAATCGAAACGAACCAAAAACTCAAAAACTGAACTGATGTTATTAGATTAACCCGAACTAAATTATACCAAACCGAACTGTTAAAGATAAATGTACATGTATCAATTTTTTTTTCTTCCTACCAATTTGGGTAGTTTATAGTTTTTTTTTTGAATTGATTTACAAATTTACATAAATATCTAAAAAGTTATAGATTGATAGTATAAATTAGTGTATTCATTTTTTATGAATATTAATGGTATAACAACAATATAATTTTTCATATAAAAAAATGATATAAATGAATATTGAAAATGAATAATCATGCATTTAAATTTAATTTGATTCAGTTCAATTAGTTCAGTTTCTTTTTTGTTTGAAGTAAAACCAAATTCAAACCATAGTAGATCAATTTATTATTTTTTCAATTCATACCCAAACCACACAAAAAAACTATTAACCCAAACCTGAAAAAAAATCAGTCTGGTTCGGTTTTGATTCGGTTTAACCGATCAAAGTTACACCGCACTCCTAATTTTTAGTATCACTCTTAGGCAGCGTTTGATTGCACGATTGAATAACTTTTATGGTTGTATAAAATTACTTCATCAATCGTGCAATTAAATAATTTTACTGTAGCAACAACTTTCTATAGACAAATGTTAAGCAAATAGTTTTAAAAAACTGCGATTTTCAAAAGCTGAGAAAAAACTTCCTACATAATCAATTTTAAAATCTAGATTCCTATATAATTAGTTATACAATTGTGCAACCAAAACACACCCACAATAGATAGTTTGACTACCTACAACAAATCTTGAGTCGAATGGAAGGTCGTGATCATCAGTGTAGCTTCATTGAAAATAGTACTAATCCATCTTTGCATATTAAAACATGTAAGCACATTCAACTCTGATTAGTTCGTCCGTGACCGCTTGGCGGGGTGGTACAAGGGATACCCCTTTTTTTTAAGGGATACAGGTTCTAGCCTTGTCGATAGCACAGGATGTAGTAAAAAAGGAAGTTCCAACCCAGTGGGCTGTGTATCTTGGGCTTTGACCCATGGTTCTCTGGGCTCTATCAGCCCATGTTCCCTTTAGTAGTTGTGTATGATAGGGCCTCTGTGTACCAACAAAAAAAAAAACCTCTGATTGATTTAACATGTGGCATACTTTTGCTCGTATAGGTTTACACAGGGTCGTCTTTGCTATATAGGTGGCTTAAATACCCTATGCCTCCGTTTGGATTCCGGATAACCCCGGATAAAATTTTAAAGCCGATTGAAAAGTCTGGATAAATTCAGATAAAGTATGTCAGAATAAACCGGTATAAAGTGGTATATGGATTCCAATAAATTCCTAGAATAAAACTTATCCTAGGTTATTCTATTCAAAGAATAAGTGGGTCCATTATCAAATCAATTGTCATTGCTTCTTATAAATCACATGTCAAATCAACTATCATTACTTTTTTACATTTTATAAATCCTTATCCATACTTTATTCACATTTTACCCAAACAACAAAACATTTATTCTTACGATTCCCAACGAGAATAATTCAAAACACAACCAAACACAAAATCATTTTATCCTTATTTATACTCACTTATGCTCGGATAAATAAATACCCAAAAATAAATGTTATTTTGTATCCAAACGGGGGCTATAGGCTATGGCCCCATCCTTAGATGGGCCCGTAGTCTAAAATTAAATTTGAAATTAATTTTTTTTTTTTCTTTCAAATTGAACATATCCTCTTATTTGTTTTAGATTTTTCAATTTATAATTGTTATTCATTGATAAAATCATATCATAATATGAGCTCTATAATAGCATACTACCATATCATTGTGTATGAGACAGTAGACGGGAGATACATGGACTAAGTAGTGTATCAACTATCTTATTATATAGTTTTTTTCAATTGCAATTCCAACCTCATATGCATCGATAGAAAATATCTGGAACATATGCTCACACTAATGAGATATATGTTTCGATATAAAAAAAATCACATTTTTAATAAATGCATCTACGCAATTCATTAGAGTATATAAATTTTTTATAAAAATATATATTTTATAGATGAGGTATACTATTTTTAAAAAATTCAAAACACTTATAAACTAAACTAGTATTGAAACCGAAAAAGAGAAGAGATAGTTGTTTTCAATAAATTGTTTTTAGACCCCAACGGAGTGGTCGAGAATCGAGATGCACCTTCCCCTAAGGGGGTAGGGAGGTCAAAAGTTCATAGTACGCACCTCTAAAAAAACATATACATGCAAAACATTGCATGCAGGGAAATACATAATAATTTACACATAATATATATACTGTTTATAATCAAAATGTTAGATATTATGACCCACACAATATGGCTAAACATATAAACCGCACATATTAACATATACTAATAATGCCCTTTACACTACATATGAATACAGTGAAATTTGTATTGATCTGCAACCCAAGGGCCCTAAAATTTCTTCTTCTTCAATGGTCTCTCTCATCTCCCTCGTGAAACACATCTTCATCCACACGAACCCGTCATCAACCACATGAACCCGTCATTCTTCTTCGAGCAATCTCTGTCGCACGATCCACGATCAAAACACCATCTCTCACGGTGGGTCTCTCACACACTCACCCTTTCAATTTTTTTATTTTTTTTATTTCTGTTTTGATACGGGTATTTAAGGGTTGGAGGGCTTATGCTTGGATTTGGATGTGTATTTTAGGGTTAGATGTGTATTTTAGGGTTAGATGTGCATTTTAGGGTTGGATTTGGGGAATATTAGTGTTAGACGTGCATTCTAGGATTAGATGTGTATTTTGTGGATTTGGGGGATTTCCATGGATTACAACTAGAATGTATGTGCATTTTGAATTAAGTATGTGCTTGATGTGCATATTTTTGTGGACTGGCCTGAATATACTGCTTGATTCCTGGAAACCCAAACAATTTTAATACCCACAAATTCATTTAGGAATTTCATCAAACACTTGAAGTGTTCACAAAGACAGAACTTGTTTTTATCAAACTTACATTGTTGAATATACTGTTTGATTCTGACATTGTTGGGTTCGGACCTCTCTGCAATGGTGGTGTATATGAACCCGTGGCAGTGTGCGGTGGTGGTGGGATTGAAATGGTGGCAGTGGTGGGCGGTGAGCCAAATCTGAGGCTAAATAGGCAAAGGTGGCAGTGGGCGGTGGTGGTGGGTTTGCATCGGCAATGGAGGGGTGGTGGTGGGTTTGCATTGGCAATGGAGGAACAGATGGGAGAGGAGGAGATTTAGGAGGAGATATATACATCAAATGTGTTTCTAACATAAAGTTTTTTTTACCGTTGGAAGTGGGAGCTTGGGAAAGTGACAAGGGCATTTTTGTCAATATAAAGGATTAAATACAATTTTACAAGGTTTACAGAGACTTATTTCAATATAGTTTTGCTGAACACTATTACTGTTACAGAATATTTTGGGAATATTCCCCACAAACCGACGGAAAATTAACCGGAGGACTAAATCTATTAACCATATCATTTACAGGGACCTAGGACGATTTTTGGGTTTTACAGGAACTTTTTGTGATTTTACAAAGATTTTAGAGACCTATGACGATTTTTTCCTAAAAATAATAATAATGTGTATAATAAGAATGTAGGTTTGAAAAAACAATTTCGGCCGTTTGAAGGATTTTGATAAAAAACAATTTTAGTAAGTTTTGGTGTAACTTAGGTAAGTTTTGGTGTATCTGAAATAGAAATTCAATTACAATTTAGGTAAGGATTTCAAAATTCAACCAAATCGAGAGTAATAACCGAGATTTATGTGGAAGAGTAATAACCGAATCGAGAAAAGGGGGGATTTGGGTTAATGAGATGGATTTTTAATGAATGTAGATCCATATTTTGACATTTTACCCCTTTTCAAAAGTCAACAAGTCATCTAATAAGATAATGACACCTAATGGGGCTTGTGAATGAGATTTATAATTTGGGGCCTGAGTATCATCACTGAGATGAGAATGATATATCGAAGAATTCTGCATTGTGTTTCTTAAACTCCAGAGGATGCCCTTACACTGTTTCTTATTAATGATCATGCAGTTAGGCAAACCTTTCAATGGAGACTGAAGCTGCTTCAGTAGAAAACACAGAAGCCTCTACATTCGTTACAGATGCTGCAAATGAAAATCCGGAAAATTCAAACTTGATAAACAATGGGTACGTTCATGTTCTTGTGTGAAGAATATTGTTCTCACTATCTCTGTCTTCAGATAACCTGGTGTGTGTGTTTGGTAGAGTAGTGAATGTCATTCTTTATAAATCTATATTGAGTATGATCAAATTTCCTTATGTTGGGATGGATGCTTTTATTATATTTTAGATGCTTTGTTACTTTTCATTATGGGACTGAAATTGATCATGAATTTTAAATCTGTTGACTTAAGATTGATAATCATCCCTTTGGGCGTTGCCTTTCTTTGAATAAAATTAAGGCCAGTGCCTACCATTTACATAAAAAAGAAAAGATTGATAATCATCTTCCATATGAGAATTAATGATTTTCGTAAGGTGGCCATTATTACCAAATTTTTTGGTTATCATAACAATCAACAGACGCCTAGTCCACTTTGGAACTCAGGGATATCAGTGTGGCAAGCGGAACAGAAGTGCAAGGGCTACATGCCCTGAACTGCAACGTGCACACTTGAGTGAAGTGAGGCACAACCATTTTCTAAATCAAATTATAAAGAAAATAGTATATTAAATAAAAATATATTTGAATCATACTTTAAAAAATATTATGTCAAATTGGTTAGAGTATTGTGTTCAATTTGTTAATTTCAGTTTCAAAGAACATGGAAAGGACTAAAAACTGAGAAGATGATTCAGAGAAAAAAACAGAGATAGAAATAAAAGATGAAAAGAGAAATCAAAGAGGGAAGAAGAAGGTGAGAAGGAGAAAAAACTCATGGAACAATACGAAGAGGACAGAAAGAAGGAAAAGGAAAACTTTCTTCACTTTTTTTTTCTACAACAGCAGCAATGCGGTAAGCTTCTGAGGAAGCAGGAGGCTCTCCCATTTTCTTTCACTTAAGTGATCTAGTAAACAAGTTAGTTTCAAACAGAAGAAGAAGAGTAGGTCAACTGCTTACTAGTCAAACAGTCAAAATATATGGATTACAAAAATTGTCATTTTCTTGAACTTCAACTGAGGCACAAATGCAAGATGATGCACAAAAGGTGTACTGCTTGTTTGACGTAAGGCAATATGCTGATGAAGCAGGAACTTTGCTTGCACCTTGCCTCACCTTGTGCCCGAAACACACTGAGGTACAATGCTTATTAGCTCTGTTCGAACTGTGTACTGTATTTTAAAACAGTGGACATCCAGCAATATGGGTAGCCTCTCCGAAGGCATGGAGGCAAGTGCTATGTTCATCGCAAATAAAAAATATTGTAAATTTCATATAGTCAATTGTCTAGGAGTCAGAAATTATCATACAAATATATGATATTTGTACTATATAATGTTAATATGTCTTGCTGTGCTGCCTCTGGTGCTTATTATATTGCTACTTGTTTTATGATTCAAATTGGGCATAGGCAAAATCCATTATCCTCTTTTAAATACTGATGTTTTACTTTGATTAATGTATACTTGAATCAGAGAACCAGAGCACAACATTTCTGATGCTGAAATTAGGAGCATAATGGAAACCATTGCTGCGACGGGGAAGTTTTGGTATGCTGTTCATTGTTTGTGGAATTCTTTTAAATTACCAATGTTGGAGTTCCCATTCTATTGCGTGATCTGCTTGATATGAGTTCCCTTTTATCTGGGCATTTCATTGACCTATGATGGAAAATGAAAATAGAAACATTTCAGTGAGCGTAAACCACATGAACCGTGTACTCTCATTAGCCAATCCCACCAACTTTCAAGTGTGTGCAATCAATACATTGCCTAAAATGTCTTGGTTAAGGTCCAATAAGTTAAATGATTGGTTTGAAAAGAACAGTAGGAAGGGCTATTTTCTGGGGGAAATTGACATCATTTTTGGAAGGAGTCCTGGTTTCTGTTCAGTCAGGTACAAAAAATTCTACAGGGGTTCACAGGGGAAATTCTTTGAAATCTTTCCCCATGCTGTTTGCCGAAATATTACTAGAAATGAGAAAATATTCCAACAAAAACAGTATTATATAGTCTGGAACATCCATATCATTAGGTTGCGGACAGTCATTATAAGTACCAAGTGGATACACCCTTTTTTGGCGGTGTAAGCTAGGATGATGTTTTTTTTTTATGTTAGGTTTTCTTTCTTTCTGTAGTGGGAAGACACCTTGAGATCCTTCTAATCTAGGTCTTTACCATATTATCATATGATTTGAGATCCTTCTCTCTCTCTCTCTCTCTCTCAAAAAAAAAAAAAAAGAATACTGGTTGGAATAAAAATGGTTTCATGTAATGCAATATTTATGGGAAGGGATTCAAGATTTCTATTTCATGAATATTGGAACGAAGAGCTTTTTTTCCCGTCAGGTAAGTGTTGGGTCATGAATTCAAGACCTTATGGTTGCAAATTCTATTGTCAACCGTTGAGTCATGGGTCCAAGCTCCATTTGCAGTCCTAACATGTTAACACAAATTTTAAACAAAATTGAAGCCTCATTTCAGAGCTTAATGATGCCTTCTTCTGGTTGAATGGATGGATTTTATTGAAAGACTGTAAAAAAATATCTCAATCTCAGATTTATTTATGCACTGCATCCACATGTATTCCAATCATCTGTATTCCTCTCAGTTCTAGTATCAGGAACATGTGGTATGGGTTTCTCCTGCAGTTAACTGTTGTTCTACATGACCAACATGTGTCATATAGCAGCTTCTTGCTAGTGCATCTATTTAGGGACATCTTTGCAGTTAATTGTTATTTACATGTGCAACATGCGTCATTGAGCTGCTCCTTATTAGCTTTGTATATTAAACTCATTGATTTAGTTTCATTAACAGTTTGTACGAAAATCCTGGAGCTCAATTGTTTTACTTAGTGTATGTTTGGCAACAAACATAAAAAGCAGCTTTTAGCTTTTGGGGCCACATCAAGTCAATTACATCATCATTTGAAAGTTAAAAGCTGTTATCAAACAAGTCAACTTAAATACATCATCATTACTAGATTTTATCTCTAAACTGTATCTCAAAATCTGTGTTTATACAGCCATCATTATTACACCCTCGAATCATCATCATTACACTCTCAAAAGATGTGCATAAATATGCAAAAGCTAAAAGCTGATTTTCAAACTGTGTTTTCAAACATACACTTAATGTTGTAAGGCATGGTGAAAGCAGTGGGATTTATTAAGTCATGGTTTGAAGTTCCAGAATTTAAATGTTTATAAAAAATGCATTATTAAAATGGTTTCTTAATGAAATTAATTGATCTGCTCAATATCTTTATTTGTCAAAATAAACCTTGTTTTTTAATTCTATATTAAAGAACAAGGTTGTCAAGGATTGGGTGGTAGTGTGTCTTGGGGCAGAGGTTGTTTACTTTTCTTGTGATCATAAACTCTTGGTTGGGTGAAAATATATTTGTTTTGTGATGCTTCTCCCTGTTGTTCCTTATCCTTTTTCTCTTTTCTGTGTTGGTAGATATCTTATCTGCTAGTTATGTTTCTGGAGCTTTTTCACAGATTAATAATATCACTGATTCCCATCTTTTCATGAAAGATACCTTGTATATTTCTGTGTGATGACCAGATCCACACAAAGATTAACAGGATTAATTGATGACAACTGTCTACTCATGATTCTCAGTCTTGAATGTAGGCATGATTGGGACATACTGAAAGGCTTGCTATCTCGCCGATTGAAGCAGGTATGGGGAGGTATGCCATTTTGTTATGATTGTCAAATCAGGTGTTTCTTCTTTTTTTCCCTCTCTTTTTACTTTTTTCTTGGTTGTAAACTTGTAATCTGATAAATTATTTGTGTTAAGCTTGTTCATCCGATTAAGACATTAAAATGGTGTTTATGATCATCTTGGCAGAGTATGCAGAATCTCAGGTGCTTGGTGATGCTGGGCCCCAAAAGTGCCCCTTGTCAGGAGAGACTTATACAGACATAAAAAAAAGGTTGGATGAAGGTGATTTCAGAACCTTCTTGATAGCTTTTTTGTTCTTTTATTTATTTTTTTTATTTTTTGAATTGTTTATGCACACAAGTAATGTCTAAACAATAATTTGCTTATATATATTCATTATATTTATACGCCTTTTTTTTATTATAAAGTATCATACTATTAACATAAACGGGGGCAACTAAAGCAACCCCCTTGAGTTGAAACCATACACCAGAAAAAGAAAAAAAAAAGGGGTGGGGTTTCCATCCTTAAGAAAAAAAAAGAAGAAAAGATGGAGAAAGAGAGAGAGAGGGTGCTGGGAGGGAGGCAGACGGTGGCGCACAGAGAATTGCGGTTGTTGTCTCTCTCTCTTTTTCTCCTCTCCTTTTCTCTGTCTTTCTTTTTCTTTCTCTCTCCCCTTACCCCTCTGCTCGCCACCATCACCAACTCTGCCACCGTTGCCCGCCCCCCTCCCGGCCTTCCTTCTCTTTTTCTTGAAGATGGAAACCCCACCCCAAAAAGACAAATGTAGGGGTGGGGTTCCATCTTTAAGGGGTGGATCTAACTCTCCCCTAAACATAATTGTCCTCTGATTGTTAATTGTAACAGTTGCACAACCTTCTCTCCAAACATCTTGTCTTGCAATATACATATTTTATTACTCAGTCTATTGGGAAAATTTTTTGTCCGTCTTTAGTAACATGCTCGCTTGCATCCCAAGAAAATGTTTTTTTGTATTGGCTCTTGGAATTTCAATGTGACTTTATTTTCAACCCATTAAATTTGAAAGCATTTTATACTCATTGTTTACTGTGTTCTCGTCCTTCTTTAGTAATTTGCTTGTGTTCAGTTGAAGAAAGTTTTTTCACATTTGCTCTCAGAATTTGAATGTGACTTTATCATTAAACCACAAATTCTAAAGATCATTTTGGCATTTGCCATCTTATTTTCTGTTTTGCACTGAGCAAAATTTTCCTTTAATTGATTCTTAGGTGGGTAAGAGTATTTGACATGTTGAACTTGTCCTCAGCTTGTTTTCATAATACATGTTAAGGTGCGATAAATTCATCCTATACATTGTTACGTTTCATAGCTGCAGTGACATTATAGGTTTATGCCAAGATATCATATCATTATTGTATATATTTCTTTTTGTGGCCTGCACTATTGCAGGGTTTCTTATCATGTTGTTTTCCCCCCTGATTCTAAGTTTTCTTTAATTTGCTGACTTTATGCTCATCATGAATGGATAGATCTCTGTGACCTGCTAAGGTGGTACCTACCTATGTTATCAATTCATACTGCTGTTGAACTATACTAGTTGTATCATTGGTTTCACATTATATATATATATATATATATCTATTTTTCTCCATATATAAGTTTTAAATGTGTTGAACTACATATTGTCCAAGTTTAATGTAGCAACTCATGCATCACATGAAGTATGGTGGCCACGTGTATGATAATGTAAGGGAACTGCACATGGGATATATGCAATTTGCAAATAGATACACTATTTGGAAGGTCTAGTTCAATGAAATGTGGGTCCATTGATTAATGTAAATATATGTAGAGGTTGAGTCAAAGTTCTCTGGAAGAAGTCAAATCTATCAAGGATGTTATTTTGGAGATCTGACTAAATTTTTTTTGTTAATTTGCAGCTCTTCTTTGTTTTATGGAAGGCCCACCATTTACTCTGCAGAGGCTCTGTGAGGTAGTTTATCTTAATGTTCATTGCTTCAGAGAACAATGTAAACTTTTGACATTTTTTGTTGTACCATTTAGTGAAATGAATAATTGCATGACCAAATTTCATGAAAATGGTTAGATTGTCCATGTACTTCCCAAATAGCCAACATTATTCAAAATTGGAAAAACTTTGGCACTAATTTCCACTTTCATCAGGGTTATTGAAACTTGTGCTTTTCTTCTGCAACTTGGTGTTTTTTTTCCCGTTGTTTTCTGCTAAATTTGGTGTCCTGTCTAACTAAATAACAGTATTAAGTTTATGTTAATAGATCTGATTTTGTTGCTATCTAACAGATCTTGTTGACTCCAAAGAGCATTTATCCAAATTTGTCGAAGCTTGCTCTGGCACTGGAGAAGGTTGCTTTTGTTCTCTTACCTTTATTTGGTGAAATTTTTTTGTAGATGTTGCATTTCTGTTATCTATTTTTAGATATTTATCTAGTTATAATTCTTCTAATTTTGAAAATTAAACAAAATTGAACTTGGACTATTATTCTTAATTATGTTTGTACCATAAAAAAGTGAAATCCACGCCCTCTTCGTCTCGCTTTCTCTAGTGGAAGTATTTCTTAGACATACATGTCTGATACAGAATTCTTTTGTGCAAGTCATGGTGGGTAGTTTGATGGCAATAGATTTAAATGATCTCATCTGCAATGAATTTCATTGCTGTCGCCACAAGATGGGCAGCATTGCATGTATTTATTTATTTATTTTTATTCTATATGGGAGCACATATTTCTTGAATTCCATGGAAATCCATTTCTTTAAAAGAATCTAATCTCTACTGTGGAGAATGATTCAAGTCTCTTAGAAATTCTAGAAGTGTTTCAGTCCCCGCAAAAATTGATAGAAAAGAGGAACAAATGAGAGAAGGAAATCAGAGTTAGGTAGTGGAACCCTAGTGGTTCATCACCTTCATTTGTTTCTTTTCTATATTTTTAACTCTTGCCATTCGCTGAAGAGTTTGAACTCCTACATATTTCATTGTTGTCACAGGCTATTTGATGGCAACATATTTGCAATAATTTCTCATGAATATGATATATAACTATGATCACTCTTCATGAATCTCACTTGCCATCGTATATATAGACTGCTTGACATTGAACACTCAAAACATACCCTTCTCTCCCTCTTATACTTTTACTACCTCTTGAACAGTAATTTGATTCTTTTTTGCTTCACATTTCTTGAATCTGACTATTATGCTTACTGATCACGTAAATCTTCACCCCATCTTTGCAGAATTTGTTGGTGACATCAACTATCAGCAAATGTACTGATCCATACCCACCACCACCTACACTGCATGGTCAATCAGAACCTGATGAAGTAAATGAAGAGATGCCCAACAATCCTTCCAGTCCTATCGAAAATGGGGTTGAACCTGTAGAAGGAGATGTCGACGAAGAAATGGTGGACGCTGAAACCAATGAGGAAGATACTAAAACCAATGAGGAAGACACTAACATGGGTGCAGAGAAAGAAGAAGAAAATCCCGATAAAACATCAGATGACAGCATCACGACGAGCACTTCAGAGCTTCCAAGTGAGCCCCAGACCTCTTGTGAACAGCCTAATAAAACTGAATCTTGATTGTTCTGTTGGCCCTGTTTGTTTTGATCATTGCCTGCCGTTGGTCATAGAGGTTCCCAAGAGTGAGTGAATTAGATCGGCAATTATTGCCCGTCTCAATGAAATATTTTCCGCATATCACTGGATTGTTGCGTTGAATTGCACTGTGTTTCTTGGGGGTTCTTATGGAAAGAGTGATCCCTTCTAAAATTCTAGATTTAGGAGAATTTGCTGGGCTTGTTATGCTGCTGTAAATTTTATTTCCAGGTTGAGTGTTATTTTTTACTTTTTTGGTTGGTTTGTTAAACTTTGGTCGTTTTTACTGTTTTTAATGGCAGAGCACAAAACACAAGAAACACTTGGGCGGTGAGAAAGAAAGAGAGCCCAGATTTAAAGATTCAATACCAAAAAAATATGAATTTGAAAGAAAGAATTTCTAGGTATTCTAGTAAGAACAAAACATTTGGTGCATGTTTGTTTTGAGAATTAAATTATTATGAGATTTATAACTATTTTAGTATAAATAAAGATAAAATGATTTTGTGTTTGATCAAGTTTTGAGTTATTCTCATTAGAAACGTAATAATAAATTTTTTTGTAAGAGGTGATGACAGTTGATTTGACAGTGGGTCTACATGTTCTTTTGATTTGAATAACCTAAAATAACTTAATTCTAATGGGTGGATGGAATCTATATATCACTCTATGCTAGTTAATTATGGCATACAAATTCTCATTTATTTTAATCATCTAAACATTCATAATGAGGTTATTCCGATTGATTCCAATTTATTCCGGGTTTATTCTCGAACCTAACATGGGAAGTCTTCTCAAATTTTATTTTTTTGATAAATGCGGAATGAAATCTCAAGTTTATACATTTTTTCAAAATGAAAATTCCCAATTCATAATCACAAAAATCAGATTTATATCTATTCTAAATCAAAATTTATATTATAATAATTCCTCATTTGATCTTATATTACAGGTTACATTGGATCACATTAATGGATTTCAGGCTGTCTGGATGCTCTAGCAAATGACAATCAAATTCTAACATAAAACAATTCTAGTATAGATAAGAAGAAAAAGTTGTTTTTTATTTATTCTCTTTGGTATACGCAAAATTGAAGTTTTTGGTTGACCATGGATGAGTTTTGGGATAATTCATCCTTATTCCACTCTATTCCTCCCTCATTCCGCTACCCAAATAGAGCTCTCAGGTGGTGTGTGGTTGTATAAAACTGATTTCAGGGATTCTATCTAAAATTCTTGATTAAAGTGGTTCAGATATACTTTCAATACATACTAAATAAATTTTACAGGATTTTCAAAACCATCCAAAACACAAACATTCTGGACAACTTGAACAAAGTCCAGAAGCTCTGAAGTATATATAATTTGATAAAAGTGAACAAGGTAGAGTTAAAAAAAAATCATTTATATCCTGCTTGGTTGTGGCTATTGTTTTTTAGGCTCTTATAAACACACACGATCATATTTCACACAACAAAAAGGAAAAGTTTATACAATGGAATAAGAATTCGAGATAATAAACTTAATATAACCACTATAACTACATATAGTTAGGGCAGATATCTGAAAGCATCAGAATTTGTTGTATCCCTCTCCAAAAAATCTCTAGTAATCAAATCTTCAATTCTCTTCTTTATAACCTTAACATCTGGCTGCAATATTAAAGTGACATGCAGAAATGTTAGTTATGATCCAAGAATTATCATATATTAACATATCCTTAGAAAAAATTGAGATGGTGATACATACCACAAATCTTGTACTCAATTGTTGTATGCATTCGGAGATAAGCAATTCATAAGCTAAAACTTTTCTACTCTTCATGATACGCACAATCGCAGCATCGATTTCGTATCTCCTGTCCTTGTTAACCTCTTCAATGACCTTCTTCTTTTCGCATAAAGGCGGCGTAGGAATCTGTTTTATGGAATACATTGTGAAGATCTCAATAAGAATTTGAATACTAATTATCAAAATTTGGTTATTCATACAAATAATAGATTTAGCCCAAACCTTGATCCTCCTCATCTTGTCGGTGAACTTGGAATTGAATTCAAAAACATCCCTCACTGAAATAATTTTGTTATTTGGCTCTTTGTTCAGGATTTTGTACTTTGAGCATGACAAGGAATGTAGCAGTCTAAGAACCTCGTTGTTGGGAAGTTTCAATTGAGATGCAATCTCTTGAAAACTCAATCTGTCACAGTCATTGAATAGAAGTAGAAGCACCGCCTTCATCCACATTACATTCAAGATTAGATTTTCACGAAAACTATAAACCTATATGACAAAACATAAAATTTTAGATGCTGCAATACCTGGTAGGTTGTGAGAGACATTTCAATTGGCCTTGCGTCGAACTTGCCAGTCATGATGCAAGTACCCAGACTAAATAACCAGGTGACTGTGCGTTTTCTTGTCACGCATGTATAAAATGATTTGTAGGCCTCAATGCAACTACCCTGCATAGATGACAAATGCACAAGAATTTTCAATGTATCTGTTTTACACACATCATTCTTTGTAATCCAAATGATAAACCTTACCATCTCTTGTGGGATCTCAGGATATGAAATATCGTAAGTGGGCCAAAATCCAGTTGTGAGCACTGTGACTGTTAAATCAACTCCTGGATGTTCTTGGGGAAATGCTTCCAGGTAATTCCCAAACTCTGTTTGCTTCTCCCTCGTCAATGTCATATCCGTAATCTGATTATAACAAAATCAATAACGATTAGAAAGTTTAAGCGTACACATATACGTGTGTGTGTGTGTGTCACTTGGTGAGGGGAAAATGTAGTTTATAAGTAAATCAACGAACCATTCCCTCCATTTTTGAGGTGAGTTGCATCCCAAATTGTAGCTTTATTTTTGTCAACAAAGACATTTCATTGTCATTGCTGGTGCTGCTTCCATTAAGGAGCCGAGCGGCAAGCTTATTCCTGTAACAATAATCCTTGTTCAATAAAAATGTACCATTTGAATCAAACTAACATGCAAGAAAATCTACTAGCAATTAAGAGTATACATCACCTGTAAAATTCAGCAAATAGATCTTTGCCTTGGACATAGTTAAGCAACCCTATGATCTGCATGATATAAATATGTGATGGGTTGAATCAGTATCAAACAAGTTTCAAGAAATAAAAAAAAAGTGAGTCATCTTGGGAGAGAAAGGGAAGAACCTTATCAAATGTCTCCTCAATAGGTTCCTTTAATTTCTCACTTTTTCCTCCACCTTTCTTAAGTATATTATCAATGTAAAAACAAACCATCTCTGAAATAGAGTTGCCGGCCACTGTTTTGTTACAAAGAAGTTCAAAAGCATCCCTCAAAGCCTGCAACAAAGAAATCATTCATGAAGGATTTGGGGAGAATAAAATTAACAGGTGAGTAGGAAATAAGACAAAAAAATGAACCTTGCGAAAGATAGAATGGCTCTCAAGGCAGTTCTCAACATAGTTCATATATTTGACATGGAGCTCAATGAGCCTTCCCACAAAATCCTGGAAAAGAGAAGAATATGCGTCAAAGTTTCGTCGATGGGGTTCATGCATAAACTTTACCAATACATTCAAACAGATCATTACATGTTCTTGCTGACCAACAACATCTCTCTTGTCCTGTGAAAATTGTTTTGAGAATTAGCAATGATACTTGACACAAAGTGAATAACTTCATCAAATAAATATAAATAGTGTGAACAACCATGTCAGCTAAAATTAAGAACCATAACCAATAGATAAGACATCAGTCAGAAAGAAAAAGACACTACTATTTGGATTTGGTTTCTAATCTTACAACCGTTCTTCTAAATAAAATTCCTAGTGCCAATGAATCTTTGAATCAAAAGCATTATGATACTATGGGATTCATGAAATCAAGGGAAAGATTAAATAAATAAAAACAAATTGAAAGTATTCATGGGTCTAAAAGCAGACCTTCTTCTGACTTGATTTATCTTCAGCATGTTTGATTAATCCCATACCATCATCAATAATGCACTGCACACAAGTTGTTGACATAAAGCAAGAATCTAGTGAGTTTCTCTCCTCTGTAAAATTAAATCAATGACAAGCTTTGAGTCCAATCTCACCTTCAAAAACTTGTCACAAATTGAGTCTAAGCCTTTGTCTATTTTAGAGAAGAGTGCAAACATCCTTGATAAATCCTCCATCTGAAACAACAAATGTAGAAGCTAGCATCAAAGTCATCCTAGAAGGCTAAGATAATTCAAGTTGGAAGTTGTACAAATCCATATAACAATACTAACCCTCCCATCAGCCAACAGTAAGTGAATTCCAGACTGTTCATTTTCTACCAGTTGCTCTAAATGTAAAGACAGAAATTGCTCTCTCATTATCTGATGACAGTCAAAAAAATCAAATAAGATGATTGTTAATCCAAATTTGAGAATCATCTTGACAAAACAAAGTACACCTAAATCCATGAACATATAAAAGTATACATTGATAAAGCACAATGAAAATTCAAGAATCATATGCAAAAAAAAAATAGTAGGAATACCTCCAATAGCTTTGGCTCAGTGCTTGGGGGAAAATATCGATTAGCTATGTAACTTTCCAATTTTAAGCAATCCTCAACCTGCACAATGAAACAATCAAAATTCATTTTGATCTCAGTATGTCAATATTAAAAATAAATATCATCACAATTAGATAGGCAAGTTAGGAAGGGAATGCCATACCATTATCATATAATCTGCCAAACTAGTTGTTGAAATCTTTTCTGCCTTTCCAGCATAGTATGTCACTGTCCTAGCTAGAAGCTCTCTCTCAAAGTCATTTTCATATGCTTCTTGCAATTCTCCTTCTGTGACGGATGCAAATAAATCTGCTTGAACATTCATCACAGATTCATTGACCCACTCTCCTTCACGCTCTCGATGAATCTAATGAAATAATACAAACATTAGAAAGAGAAAAAAAAAACTCTCAGTTTGCAGCTTTAGTGTACAAATTATAGATTATAATATATAGATTATAGATTTTAACTTTTATGAGAAGCCGTTAAAAAATAGGGAGTAAACAACAATGGATGTTTGTTAGAAAATTGTAAAACAATTTTTTCTGTATAATTATCAACAAGACCCCTTCAAATTATAAAAGAGAAAGATGAAAGGGTATTTGTCATTAGTAAAAAAAAAATAGGACAAAATATCGATTATTAAAAGCACTCCATAAGTCATAATTTGAGAAGCACCGTTTATCCAGATTTCAGATTTTGACTTTTTAAGTAATTCTTAGATTGAATAAGTTTCAATAAATTTTAATTAACATGCAACAACTGCTTATTCCAAGCTAAATGTTATAATCTCCACCTTATAAACTTTAACAACCATGTACATGAGCAAAAGGGATGCATGAGTCCATACCATGTCTAAGATTGCACTTGTAAGTTTGTGTTTAATTCGTTCATAGACCTGAAAAATCAATATGGAAATTCTCAGATGTAAATTTTTTAGGTAAAAATAAAATAAAATAGAGAGAAACAAAATGCTTTCCAAACTTCACGAGTACAACAGAAGATGAGTAGTGAATGTACTTGACCTTCTCAGAGAAGATTTGACTGCCAACTTCTTTGATTGACTTTAAACAGTGTTTCTCAAGGTAAGAGCCCATATGATGGAAGAGGTTCGAAAGACGTTGGAGCAGGAGTTGATAATCTGACCAACACTTCCAGAGGTGATTCACAAAAACCAGGCCATGCTTGTTCTCCAAGGATGGCATTACCTGTTTCAAATTGATTGAAAGATTAAAACATTGAGATTTCAAATTCAACACATGCATGGTAAGAAAAGTAGATGATATTTATTTAGATGATTTGTCCCAACCCTCTCTATTGCCATCATAACAGAAATCAGGCTTGTTGATTTTTCTTAAAAGTTTTATTAAAAGGGACAGTAATGTTATTTATCTTAAATAAATATTTTGTACCGTACCCCCAAACAATTGAAACAAATTTTAAAAAAAGCAATAATCAACACACAAAAAACAAAACAAAAAATAAATTAAAATTGGGCAGAGTCTATCTCACCGAATCGTCGCAATAGCTCTTTAATTTTTCCCCGAAACTTTCATAAAACTGTGTATAGACTTTTGCATAATTTAAATTAAGTGCGCTATGGAACAGCTTTTGAATATCTCTATTTTTAATTGTTAAGGATAAACAAAACAAAACAAAAAACCATAAATAAAAGTAAAAGCGCACACAAAATAAAACGAGAGAGATTAAAAAAAAATTAAAACAGGAACAGAAAAAAACAAAAAACAAAGGATACGTAAAAATTCTACTATGCTGGTCATGATTCAATTGGTTGATCTGACCATCAGTTGCATTGATCATCAACTCAAATGCCTCATTCAAGGCCATATATCCTCTCTCTATCTTGGTCTCCATGTCTTCTTTCATGGCTTCCACTACTTTTGTTAGAGAAAAAAAAATATCGCAAAAGATGTTTTGTTGGGTTTTGTTTTTGAGGAGAAATAGAGTTTGTTTGTTTTTTTAAATAAAAGAGAGAGAAGGTCAGTTAATTAAGGTATTCCATGCTGAGAACCTCGTATATATAGTTATTTCATGAAAATGAACTACTAAAATACCCTCGCATGATACGTGGAAGGAAACGTATTGGGTGGGGGTATTTTTGGGATATGTTGTGATTAATGAACCCAAATTTAATTTGTTTTTTGGTTTGTTGTGACGCGGTTAAAGATTTATGTGATGTCAAATTTAGTAACAAATTATGTGATTAAAGATTTGATTTAGTTTTACATTGAAAAATCTATTTAATTATATATACTGATTTATTAGTCTTATATGGAAGGAATGATTTGATTCGATTTTTTTGACATTGAAAATTGATTTCTTTGGACATTGAAAATTAAATAACTAACGACCTTAACAAATTTGATCCTTAAACATAGGTCATACTTAACTTTATTTTATCGTTTTTTAATTATAATTGGGATGGGAGATATTAACTGATTGTGTCAACCAAAATTAACTAACAACCTTAACAAACAAGAATCTCAATCAGTATTTACTAATCTTCCCCACCATGCGTGAACATAAAAAAAAATTATAAAAAGCTGTCCACAATCAATACTCACAATTTTTTCAATTCATTTATATGCAATATAATATATCATGTTATAACATGATGAAAAATATAATAATTATTAAATAAATCTTTTATAAAATTTATTATGAAATTACACATAATGGGGATTGAAAATGAATTTTTTGCATATATACCCTTCAACCAATCTTTTATTGTAAAAATATCCCATTGAAACACTCAAACCAACAATATGACTCGAGTAGATTAAAAAAAATATTATTTGTGTACAATTTAAACCCTTTTGAATAACATTATTGAAAATAACAAATAAGCACATATATTTTGCTAAAATGATATTTTTTTAGGGTATATAAAAAAAAATCAAGAATTAAATTATTCTTGAAAATCTTTAAAAAAGGGTGATCTATAGCTCGTTGAAAAGAGCATTCCGATGTATACTTATAATTGTGAAATAAATGTTTCCCAAAAATGAGATGACATGATGAAAAGAGAGATCAAACATAAAAATGACTATTAAACGATAAAAAGTGAGGACAATCGTTGAAACTCTTTATTAACCCGAAATTAGCTATTTATCAACCTAGATTCCATGAACCTCTCAATCTAAATCTAATATAAAATAATAACAATAAAAAATATGATGATATGGCACGATCACCGCCATGTATTTAATATATTATTAATATAAATAGATAAATATTAAAAAGATAGATTTGATGAATATCTCACATTATCTTTTAAAATATTAAAAATATGTGTTTTTTCATTTTTACCCTTCATATAAGATTAAAAGTTCATATATAACTAAGGATAAAATCGAACATGAAAATGTTATACACGGAACGAACATGAAAACTTATGGGGGGTAGTCGATACGGACTTTGATGGATTTCTGTGGACATTATTTAAGTGGTGGACTTTTGTAGACTTTTACAGACTTTCGTAGACTTTTACAGACTTTCGTAGATTGACTCTCATAGACTTTCACAAACTTTTGCAGACTTTCACAGATTGACTCTCATGGACTTTCACAGACTTTCATAGATATTGACAGACTTTCACATATTGACTCTCATGGACTTTCATAGACTTTCACAGACATTTATAGACTTTCTCAAATCACTCTCCTGGACTTTCATAGACTTTTACAGACATTTGCAAACTTTCACAAATCACTCTTATGGACTTTTATAGACTTTCACAGAATTTAACAAACTTTAAGTCCCCGTTTGGATAACGGAATTGAGTTATTCTGGATAGATAACTATGTCAGTGTAGATAACAAATTTACATGAATAAGATATTTTCTGTTTGGTTGAATTTTTTTTTATTCTCATTGGAAAACGTAAGAATAAAAGTTGAGTTGTTTGGTTGATAAAGAATAAAATATAAATAAAGTGTAAAAAAGTTGATTTGACATGTGGATCCTTTGATGTATAAGAGGTGTTGATAGGTGATTTAATGTGATAAGATGTAAAAAGTTGATTTGACATGTGGGCCCATGAAAATAGATAAAGTGAGTATAGCTTATCCTAGGGGTTACTTAGAATTGTTATACTCGCTTAAACTCGTTTAAACTGGCTTAGTAATACCAAGTTATACTCTGCAAACAAACAACAATTTTCCTTATCCATTCTTATACTACCCTTATACCCGTCTATTCCATTTTCCAAACGGGGCATAATAGATTGACTCTTTTTACATATAGATTTCTATTAATAAACACAATAATGTTTTTGAATTTTTAAATAACAAATAAAGAACTCATCATACCCAACATAAAATATAATTTAATATAATAAATATTAATAAAAACAATTTTTAACTAGATAATATTACATTAGTTCACCATGAAATTGATCTCACGGTCATTCCACACACGTTTAGCTATACATATGAGTCGATATCAATATTTTATATATATTTACATTCATAAAAAATTCTTCTTCATTAAAAACAATCAATCTAAAATATAAAAAAAAATAGAGAAAAAAATACTTTATATTGAGAAAAATCCACAATGAGCTAAGCTTTTTTTCTGTTATATTAGCAAACATATGAGGTGATAGCAATATTTCATACAAATGGACATTAAAAAAAAAGATGATAAATAAAGAAAAAAAATGTGAATAAAAATATGAAAGGCATAAGATAAAAATTATAAAAGAGTTTTGTTAAAAGAAAAAAAAAGAAATATTTCACAATACTAGAATAAAAGTCCATGAGAATCCCACTCATTTGGGTGGGATTTTGAAATGATTTTTTCCTTTGTATTTCTCTTTTTAAAGTCCACAAAAGTCCATAAAAATCCCTCACTTATGAAAGTCTTTATAAATCCTGTTTAAATTGAATAACACAGGACAAAATGTTTATTATGAAGAGTCTCAATTGAATAACGCTGGACTTTTTGTCCACGGAATAATGTCTCTATCGAATAACACTGGACTTTTTGTCAACGAAATAATATCTCTATCGAATAACACTGGACTTTATATCTATGAAATAATGTCTCAATTGAATAACACTTGACTTTTTGTCCACGAAATAATGCCTCAATCGAATAACACTGGACTTTTTGTCCACGAAATAATGTCTCAATCGAATAACGCTGGACTTTTTGTCCATGAAATAATATCTCAATTGAATAACACTGGACTTTTTGTTCACGAACCAATGTCCTGATTGAAAAACACAAGATTTACAAATCCATGGACATGGACAATTTGTCTATAAAAATCCTAATTGACTACCCTTATTTAAACACTTTTTGTTAGTTTGATAAATAGATATGAGTTTTTGCACGTGCTAAACACGTGGTATAACATTATATGTTATATATGGATAAAATAATCATAATGATACAAATATATATTTATACGCGAGTTAAGATAACGTATCCCAACTAAATCAACATTTTTTATTTTTAACTTAAAAGAAATATTTGTTATAATTAAAAAAATCCTATTAAGTGGAGTTTGAAATGAAAATATATATTGTATCATCTCATTCATTAAGAACAACTTTTATTCATATAAAAGAATTAGTTAAAATGTGAATTTAAACTATATATTTATATGAATTTATTTTTTTAATTAAAAACTTTGTGGATTTCAATAAGACTGATTTGTTGAATTTCCAATATTATCTAATATATTGACCCTAAATCTCTGAATAGGATATAAATGTGATATTTTCTAGTTTAAATATATGTATTTTTTTCCATTGTTACCTCTAATATAAAACCAAAATTCAATAAAAATCTTTGATTATTACATAAAAATTTAAGTGTAAAATCGGAAATGAAAAACTTTACCAAGGAAGAAAGTTGAAATCAATCATCGTTGTTAGTTTAATATATAGAAATCCATTAAACATTCTTATAATAATTAAAAGGGTTTTTTTCATATGGACCCCTCTTAAAAAATGTTTTTTTGCAGGATTACCTATCTTATATCCTCGATTGAAAACATACCCTTGTAATATCTAAGGGTGCGTTTGGTTGCGCGATTATGCAACGTTTGTGATTGCAGGAAGCTGCGTTTGTAATCGTGCAACCAAACAGTTTTGTAATCGCAGTTTTAAACCCAGCGATTGCAGGTAAATAGTGCCCAAAAGCTGCGATTTCAAAAAGCTGAGAAAGTGAGTTTCCTGCGGAATCAGTTTTGCAATCGCAGATTCCCACAGAATCAGTTTTGCAATCGCGCAACCAAACGCACCCTAAAAAGATAACAAAAGTGTTGTCAGTCACGGTTTGAAACTCATAATGAACCAGGGTCGGTTTCTTAACCCCGCCCAATGAAATTACCTAATTACCCCCTTTAAAAACCCAAGAAATTGATAAGGTGTTGTGAAGAAGAAAGAGAAAAGGGTATTTCAGACATTTTATGTGGACTTAGCTGTGACTAGCGGGTTTGTGTGCATGCACTATTGTATTACCTACTTTTGTGGTGTTTGTTCATGTAATAGAAAAATTTTCTATTATTTTTTCTCAAATTCTCACTGTAGGAAAAAAAAAATTCACTTTTCCTAATAAGACAAATATGAGAGAGAAAGTGATGAAATTTTTTTTATTTTCCTTGTTTAACACAAACACTGAATTTTTAAGTGATCAAAAGAAAAAATTTCTCTTTCCATCACTTTCCATTTGACACAAATACACCCTGAATATATATTTCATTTCGAATAACAGTATGTACTTCAATAAAAGAATGTATAATTTTTTATAAAAATAATTATTATAATAATATAGACTGCAAAGATTGCAGGAAGGGTTTCTTTAAGAATTTATCTAGGAACCCATCTAGTCAATACAAAATAGTTCAATTATTAAACAATTGAAAGTTTAGGTTTCATATCCCCTAATGGTTTTCTGTATTTTGCATGTATAAAATATATAATTTGATGAGTTTTGCATGGTCAATGTGTCATTTAGTGGTTGTATTTTGACAAATTTTGATGGTGTAGTGATTCCGACCACTTACAAAGAGCTCCAAATTTGTGATATTTCTACACATTAAATAGATTATTCTAACACATGATATTATAAGAGCACTCTAGACACTGGGAACACTCCATATACAAGAACACTCTATATCACATATATATTTCTTGATACAAGAACACTTTATACACTTATATTTCTAAACATTACTTCATCAAATATCTACAAAGACACTTATGTTTTTTTTTCAAATTAAGTTTTTTTTTTTTGTCAATGAAGATTTGCATCCTAATAGACTTATTTGAATGTTCACATGTTTTCCAGCAGAGAGAGACCCTCACAACAAAGCTACATTAATAAAAGATAGAAGACAAAATAGGTTACACTTGTTCTTTTGTTGGCTTTATCCGGTTTGTATTTTGTTTTTATTTCTCTCTTTCCTCTAATTCCCAATTCAGACATTGTTCATTTGATTACTCAATTTATCTCAAAAAAAAAAAAAAAGGTTACACTTAACAATAAAGTTTGTGTTGTCCAAGCTCTCTATATCATTAATTAAGTGAAAGGGTGCAAAAAATAATTATACAAAAGTTCATCAAACTAAACAAGATATAAGAGGTTTTCCAGTTCACAAGCAAAAGATATTTATTTATTTATTTATTAATTTATGCACTGCCTTTGGCTGCAGATTTTTTCAAGTTTAGAGACAAGGTAATAATTCAAAAAATGAAAAGGAAAACGTATAACAGGTGGAGAACAAGATACCTAAAATAACCAGTATAACTAAATTTATTATTCCTCTTGCAGTGCAAAATCAATAACAATATAAGAGTTAGGCCACATAATTGAAAATATTTGGATCACTTTCATCTCTCTTTATAAACTCCCGCATAATCAGATATTCTATTCTCTTTTTGATCGCTTTAACATCCGGCTGCAAATCAAAAAATGATATTTAGTACTGAATGAAATGTGACATTTGTGCAGAAATGTTAGATATAACAGTGTAACACCCAAGAATTTTCATGTGTTGTTCAATTTTTTTCTAGGGGATCCTTGAAAAAAATAATTTGAGATGATGTTTAAAAATAGACAATGTACATACCACAAATCTTGCACGTAATTGTTGTATGCACTCGGATATAAGCAATTGATATCCTATCACTTTTCTACTTTTCATGATGCGTACCAGCGCAGCGTCTATCGTGTACCTCCTATCTGCATCAACAACTTTAATCACCTTCTTCTTTTCTTCTGATATAGGTACTGGAATCTGTTTTGAGCAATACATTGAGAAGTTTCAAATATTAACTATGCCATCATTTTGTTTCATTATATAAGTTGGTCATTACTAAATAGTATTAGATGAATTCCAAACCTTGATCCTGCTCATCTTGTTGGTGAACTTGGAATTGAACTCAAACACATCTTTCGCTGAAATGGTTTTGTTATTCGGCTCTTTGTTCAGGACCTTGTACTTTGAGCACGATAGCGAATGAAGCAATCTATTGACCTCATGATTGGGAAGTTTCAACTGATCTGCAATCTCCTCATAACTCAACCTGTCACAGTTGTTGAAGAGAAGTAGAAGCACAGCCTTCATCCACATTACATTCAGGGATTAGATTTCTAAGGAAACCATAAACCTATATGACAATACAAAAAAAATTTAGAAGCTTCATACCTGATATGTTGTGAGATTAATCTCAATCGGCCTGGCGTCAAACTTCCCAATCATTATACATGTACCCAAACTAAATAACCAGATAAGCTTGCGACTTCTTGTCGTAGACGTATAAAACCTTTCAAAAGTCTCAATAGAATTACTCTGTAGGGATAACAAATGTAGAAGGATTTCAATGTCTCCGTTTATATATGTATATATACCTTATTTGCCATAGTCCAAATGATGAAAACTTACCATCTCTTCAGGAATCTGAAGATCTGAAATCTTATTAGTAGGCCAGAACCCAGTAGTGAGCACTGTGACAGTGAGATCAACTCTTAATTTTTCTGAAGGATGCTCATCCAGGTAATTGCTGAACTCACTGTGCTTCTCTCTTGCTAGTGTCATGTCTGTAATCTGTTTACAACAAAAACAATTATGATTCATAGAAATTTGATGGGGGAAAATTTATAGTTTATATGTAAATCAACAAACCATTCCCTCCATCCTTGAGGTGAGTTGCCTCCCAAATTGTTGCTTTAATTTTGTCAAGAAAGACCTTTCATGGTCATCACAAGCACTCCTGTCATTTACGAGCCGACGAGCAAGCTTCTTCCTGTAATGGTGATCAATGTGACAACCTAATCTATCACTTAGATCAAATTAAAATGTGAATTATTCTGTAAGGGATTAGGTGTATACATCACCTGTAAAATTCAGCAAAAACATCTTTGTCCTGAACATATTCAAGCAATGCTACGATCTGCGTTATAGATATATGATGAATTAGAACAATTATCAAACATGTTTGGAAAAAAAAAGTCATTGTGAGTGAAATGCAAGCACCTTATCAAATGTCTCATCAATAGATGTGTCACTTAATTTCTCACTTCCACCAGCCTTCTTAAGTATATTATCAACAAAAAAGCATATAATCTCTGATATGGAGTTGCCAGCCACTGTCTTGTTGCAAAGAACTTCAAAAGCACCCCTCAAAGCCTATGAACAAACAAAGAAATCATTAACATAAATGATCTAGGGAGAATAAAAGTAATGGGTTAATAGTATATAAGGCAAGAATAAACCTTGTGGAACACAGAATGGTTGCTAAAGCAATTCTCAATTAAGTTCATGTATCTGTCATAAAGCTCAATGAACCTGGTCATGAAATCCTAGAGATCGAACAGAACATGGATCAAAATTTTGTCAACGGGGATCATACATAAAATATACAAATAAATAGCAATAAATCATTACATGTTCTTGCAGGCCAACAATATCTTTCTTATCCCCCTGTGGAAATTGTCCAGTGGTTAGCAATAATACTTGATGCAAAGTGAATAACATCATCCAAGTATAGATAGTAAGAATAACCATGCTAAATTTATTTAGAACCATAACCACTAGACAATATACTGATAAAAATACCCCAAACTTTCAATAGGAAAAAAAAAACCTTCTTCTGATTTGCTGCATCTTCAGCTTGTCTGATTATTCTCATACCATCATCAGTAATACACTGCATCACAAAATTATTGAAATAAACCAAGAATCTAATAAGGTTTTCTCCTCTGTAAAATTATGGTAACGAATGATACGCTTTGAATCCGTACTCACCTTCTCAAACTTTTCACAAATTGGCTCTAGGCCTTTATTTATTTTAGAAAAGAGTTCATACATCCTTGACAGATCCTCCATCTGAGATGGAAAAATGTAAAAGCATCAAGGTCTACCCAAAAAAAAAAACTAAAATAATTCAAGAAGTTGGAAGTTTTGAAAAATCCATAACAAAACTAACCCTCCCGTCAGCCAGCAAATTGAGAATCCCAGACTGTTCCTTTCCAAGCAATTGTTCTGAATGTACTGACAGAAGTTGCACTCTTACTATCTGGCAGACCAAAAAAAAATCTGAATAAATTTAATCCAAATTATTGTATCATCTTGATGTAACAACATACACCTACATCTATGAACATATATATAAGTACATTCATATATACAACAAAAAATTGACAATAAGCATATGCATAAATATATTTTCTGTTGCACATAGTCCTTTTTACAACCCAAATTCCAGTCTCATATGTTTGTTCGCGCCTTATACTCCAACTAACGAGAAATATATATTGTTAGAAAATTTTCACATTTTCTATAAAAACACATACCACATTAGATGAGATTTATTAAGAAATTAAAACATGTATAGACTGAAATTGGAGTTGGAAAAAAGAACATTTTCACTTTGGGAATACCTCTAGGAGCTTTGGCTTAGTGATTGTGGGAAAATATTGGACCGCCATGTTCTTTTCCCGTTTCAAGCACTCCTCTGCCTGCGATAAGAAGCAATAGAAATTCATTTTGATCCCAATATGTTAATTTATAAGGCAAGATGACTAAATGTTAGTAGGAGAGTTAATGACATACCATTATCATGTAATCAGGAAAAGTACGTATTGCAATGTTGTTTGCAGCTTTTTGAGCATAGTATGTAGCCGTATTTGCAAGTAAATGTGTCTCAAAGTCATTTACATATACTTCATTTTGAGCATCTTGTGCATAATATTGTGTCTCATGGTAATTTAAATGTGGTTGCAATTTCTCTTCTCTTATTGACAAAAATAAATCCACTTGATTCCTTACTAAATTTCCATCAATCGTTCTCTTTTGCGCTCTCGATGAATCTAAAAAAAATAACACACATATATAAAAGCAACAAAAAACAAAAACTATATATGATGAAGACAAAAAAAAAAGGCATAAAACATAATTGGGTCCATACCATGTCTATAATTACATTTGTGGCTTTGCCTTTAATTTGATCATAGACCTGAAAAATTAATATAGTATTTCAGAGATGTGTTTTTGAAAAAAAAATAGAGAAAAGCAGATGCTTTCAAAGAGAGAGAAGTGAACATGCAACAACAGAACAATGTATCATATATAGACTAGCTAGAAATGTTTTAGGGATTTGACCTTCTCTTTGAATATTTGGAGGCCAAATTCCTTGAGTGTCTTTAATCTGTTTTTTGCTATGTGATAGCGTTCCATATAATGAAAGAAATGCGAAAGATATTTGAGCATAAGTAGATAATCAGACCATCCCTTCCAGAGGTCTTTCAGGAAAAAAATGCCATGCTTGTCTTCCAATGACGACAATATCTGTTTCAGGTTGAAAGATTGAAATGGTGAGATTTCAAATTTAACTAATGGATGATACAAAACAAGTGATAACAATTTAAATCAAAACTAATTGTATTCAGACGATTGACACATGAACTAATAACGAATAGACATTTGAAGTTGGAGACATAAAAAAAAATATGAAAAAGAGAGGTATTAATCACTACATAACATAGTTTATATAGACTAAAACATAAAAATCCCTTAAATAAATAAAATACATTGTGAAGGTTTAACATACAAGAATCTCATGATCAAATAATGCAGCAAACCAGAAAAAACTTACAAGAACTTAATATGCTTCTACATGGATATTGATGAATCTCAAGAAGAAGAAAAAAAAATATAATAACATGAATGAATAAATTACCCAACATACCCATCTAAATAGGCAATCAAAGCAATAACTCTATATGCATTCACATAAATAATAACTCACCAAATAATTTATACAAACATAAGACAACACAGAGACCTGAGAAACAATTACTTGCAAACATCATAATAACCGCGCAAAGCCGGGATAAAAACACTATTCAGAAAATAAAATAATTCAAATATATCAGAGCAAACCCTTCATTATGCTGTAATATCATTATCACTCATTCAGAGCCAATTTACAATAAAAACTGGTAACCATGCTAAAAGTATGAAATGAGTTATACCAACACACATGAAACAACTGTTGGGTATTTTCAAAAGTAATTTAAAATATTTGGGTTTTAGTGGTCCCCCCTTTTTGAAGATGATGTGGTCCTATTCTTTAGTCCCATATCGGTTGTTTGTAAAATGTTTTGAGTGTTTATAAGGAGAGCCCCATGTACTATAGTGAAGTCCTTTTGGTGGACACCTTATGGTGGACCTTTGATGCGGGGTGGTGCGAAGCACCACCACGCGCGTCGCGCGCACGCGCGCGCGCGTGTGCGTATTGGGCGTTTTAGGGCGCACTTGGCACTTTGATTGAGGATCTAGACTCTTTTGAGATTATAGAATCTGTTGATGTGGAATTTTTTGAGAACATGACTAGATCATGTTCTGAGAAAGAATCTAATTCTTTACCACATCATAATCCTACTTTGATTGAGGATAAATCAATAGATGATTCTATACCTTCTATGGACATAGAACCAAGAAGGAGTAAAAGAGTTAGAACAGAAAAGAATTTTGGTTCTGATTTTCTCATCTATCTTGTAGAAGGAGATCAAAAGGCTATTTCTAACATGTCCATGTATGCTTTGCATATAGAAGATGATCCTTCATCATTTGTGGATGCTATGAGCTCTCGAGATGCTTCTTTCTGGAAAGAAGCAATTAATGATGAAATGAACTCTATTATGATGAATAAAACATGGTTCTTGACTGATTTGCCTACCGGTGCCAAAACCATAGGTTGCAAATGGATTTTTAAAAGGAAACTTAATGCTGATGGTTCCATAAATAAGTTTAAGGCCAGATTGGTTGCTAAAGGTTTTAAACAAAGAGGTGGTATTGATTATTTTGACACATATGCACCTGTGGCTCGAATTTCTTCTATTAGAGTTCTAATATCTCTTGCATCCATTCATCATTTAATTGTTCATCAAATGGATGTTAAAACGGCATTTTTAAATGGTGATTTAGAAGAAGAAATTTATATGGATCAACCTGAAGGGTTTGTTGTTCCAGGCCAAGAGAAGAAAGTTTGCAAATTAGTTAAGTCTCTTTATGGCCTGAAACAAGCACCTATTCAATGGCATGATAAATTTGATAAAATTATATTGTCCTTTGGTTTCGTTGTGAATGATGCTGATAAATGTATGTATTGTAAGCATGCTGAAAATGGATGTGTAATTATCTGTTTATATGTTGATGACATGCTTATATTTGGATCAAATATTACATGTGTTGAAGAAACCAAAGACTTCCTCTCTTCCAACTTTGATATGAAAGATTTGGGAGAGGCTGATGTGATTCTAGGAATTAAAATCCTAAGAAAAGAGAAGGGGCTAGTATTGTCTCAATCTCATTACATTGAGAAAGTACTACAGAGATATGATCACTTTGATTGTATTCCAGCCTCTAATCCTCTAGACTCGAATATGAAGTTAGAGAAGAACTCTGGTCGTGCTGTTGAGCAGTTAAAATATGCCAGTGTTATTGGGAGTCTTATGTATGCAATGAATTGCACAAGACCCGATATAGCATACTCGGTTGGTATGCTGTGTCGCTTTTCAAGCAATCCAGGTTCAGAGCATTGGAAAGCAATTTCCAGAGTTCTAAGATACCTGAAGGGGACTTTACATTATGGGTTGCATTATGAGGAATACCCTGCTGTGCTAGAAGGGTATAGTGATGCAAGTTGGAACAATGTAACAATAAAGTCCAAATCAACAACTGGATGGATCTTTACATTAGGAGGTGCTGCTGTATCTTGGGGTTCCAAAAAGCAGACCTGTATTTCTGATTCAACTATGTTATCAGAATTGATTGCCTTGGCAGATGCATGTAAAGAAGCAGAATGGCTTAAAAATCTGTTATTTGATATACCGATTTGGAAGAAGCCATCCCCAGCTGTTATGATCCATTGTGATAGCCAAGCAACTATTTGGAGAGTTCAATGTAAAACATACAATGGAAAATCTAGACATGTTAGTCTAAGGCATCAATTGGTGCGACAATTACTCAAAAGTGGAGTAATAACTGTCGACTATGTAGAGTCGAAAAAGAATTTGGCTGATCCTTTGACCAAGGGTCTTGGCATAAAGATGATTCAGAATTCATCTAAAGGAATGGGGTTAAGGTCTGTGAAGGAAGATTGATCACATTTAGTGGGAACCCAACCTTTGTCTTGAAAAAGACTAGACAAGGTTCAATGTGGTACTAACAAGCTAAACATGTGATTATGAAACACTAGTAAATTTTGGTGATCCCATTTCCTAGAACTAGTGTTGGTATTCTGCATGAAGGAGGATGGAAATTGTTCCTTAATAAGTTGAAACGAGTGTTCGCAGAATCACTCATTAAACTTACCTACATGAGTAATGAAGTCAGGCCGCTTCATAAAGAAAAAGGACTATTTCTTGAGACTCATGAATAAAGGATATATGCGCATGGCCATTAACGCGCTAAGTAATCGGAACTCTCTCTCCCTCGAAGTTGACATGTGCGATGATTCCGGCGTTTCTCGAAGGGTACTAAGTTCAAGATTCGTTCACTTTAGAACCTTGATATCGCTTTGAATTGTTTGCACTAAATGGAAGTTCAAATCCATAAGATACTTCTCATTTATGTGTTACCTTCAACGATGATGCTACAATGTAATTTTTTTTTTATTTTCTTTCTTGTAAAGAACTACGGTGGCTTGATCCCTCATTAACGGGTACGTAGGCAACCGCTGAGCGGTGCAGCCATTATTATATAATATAACTTTTATTTTCAATATAAAACAATTTTGAAAATAGTGGGGGATTGTTGGGTATTTTCAAAAGTAATTTAAAATATTTGGGTTTTAGTGGTCCCCCCAAGTAATTTAAAAATATTTGGGTTTTAGTGGTCCCCCCTTTTTGAAGATGATGTGGTCCTATTCTTTAGTCCCATATCGGTTGTTTGTAAAATGTTTTGAGTGTTTATAAGGAGAGCCCCATGTACTATAGTGAAGTCCTTTTGGTGGACACCTTATGGTGGACCTTTGATGCGGGGTGGTGCGAAGCACCACCACGCGCGTCGCGCGCACGCGCGCGTGTGCGTATTGGGCGTTTTAGGGCGCACTTGGCACTGCGCATCGTCGCTAGGAGCTGGAGCCTTTTCTTTTTGGCTAATCGGATGGTGGAGATCGTTTTGATCAGATGCAATCTGGACCGTCCGATGATGAAACGTTCAGATGCAATGTGCACCGTTGGATTGACAGTTGGTGGTTATATTCACCAAGGGGTGCCATTGGAAGAGGTGCATCTCGTGATGGACGATCTGGACCGCACGATCGCGTGGAAATGGTGGACCACCGATCGGACGGTTATTGTAACTCCCCATTCATGAAGGGGTGCTTCATTTGAATCAAAAGGCACTTTGATGCCTATAAATTCAGAACCTTATATCAAAACAAAAACAACTCATCTTCTTTGTATCAATTACAAGTAAGCATCATCAGCCCCTAAATACAGAGAGTTCTAAGAGGTTGAGACAGAGAGTACACACTCTGTTCTCAACACCAAGAGAGGGCTTCATTGTATCCTGAAGGCAGCACTTCATCAATCCCAAGTGTACTCGCGGTTCATACCGGAACGGGAGAAGTTTGTCTAAAAGCATTCAACACCAGTTGATCCTTGAAGCACTCGCACCGGTTCTGTCTCCTTCCATTGTCCCGATTTCCAACAACAACTAGCACTAAAAAATCAATAAACAACCTTAAAAAAAAAACATAATAATAACAATAATTTTTATTATAATAATAATATCAAGACAAATAATATAATTTGCAGGAGACTATCTCACCCTAACTTCGCAGTAGCTTTTCAATTTTTCCCCATATGTTTCATAAATTTGAGAATGGCCGCCTGGGAAGTAATTCTGTTTTTGCAAACACATATCATAAAAACCACTGTTTCTGCTGTTAAGGATAACTATTCAAAAAAAAAAAGAAAAAAAAAAGCCCAAGAACAATATATATAGATATACAGAGAGAATATCAAAAGAGACTTGAATGGATGGATACGTATAAATTTCCATCCACTGGTTTTCTTCCAAGTTTTTGATCTGACCTTCAAGCACATCATTAATCAATATAAAAGCCTCATTAAAGACAACCCATCCTCTCTTTATTTTGGCCTCTGCTTCTCTTCTCTCGGCCATGTTAAATGAGAATTGTGTGTGTGGAAAGGAAAAGAAGGGTTTATGTTTTTTTACAGAGAAGGCACGTCGGTTTGTGTAGGGGCTTGTGTTTAATTGAGGTTTTGTAAAATTTTTGGAAGAGGATTCTATGATATATATAGGCAATTTCATGAAGTCAGTTACCAAAGGACCCTCGCATGATGCAAGGGAGGGAACACCGTGAGTGGGGGTATTTTTGGGTGAGGGGATTTTTTTTTACCAAAAAAAAAAAAATAGTTATGCCACCGTGTTATGATACTAAAAAGTTAAAGAATCTAAACAAAGATTAAAAAATATTTTTATTGATTTCCTATTTTTGAGAATTGATTTAATATTAAAAAGAAGATTTGATTATTTTATATTGAAGACATACCAACAAGCTGAACAGAATTAGATTTTTAAACAAAGATTTTATCTTTATTTTACCGTTCTTTAAAATATCAAACAACCTTAACAAATTCAGGATCTCAAACATAGATAGCATCTAAGAACCCATTATATTAAAAAAAAAAAAGGTATATTTGTTTGTGATAGATTATATTAGTCTCCCCCACACACACACGGCTCAAAAAAATTTTAAAAAATTACTTTTATCATATATTTATAAAAAAAAATATAAACTGAAAACAACTTATATTAATAAAAAAAAATAGATCATCATAAGAAAAGAAATCAAATATTTTCAATATATAAGCTTTTATAATTGGTCTCAACAAGTTGGCAATGGAAAATAAGGGCAAACGGGTGGTGCAGGGAAGACCGTCTGAATGTTACCTTCCCTCGCCTGTTTAGATTGACGAATCATAAAAATTGCCCTAGACATTGGAAAAAAAGTGCCAAGTGCACCACATGCGCGAACGGTGCTTAAGTGTGCATAACATTATCATTCATAAAGCAAACATTAATTTATACACACTACACATTATACAGTGTCCAATGCTTCTTTTTTTTAACGGATGCAGAACTAAAACCCAACACACAAAGTTATAAACATAAGACTCAAACTTATAAAACACATAAAAATACTTATTAAAAAACCACTAACACGAACCAGCATGGCTGAGGAGGAGGAAGATGCCTCTCAAGGTGAAAATCTTCTTATGAATGGTCTTACAAGGTCAGGTTCTCACAAAGGTTTATAAAGCGACACGGAGGCCGACGATGTCAACAACGACTTGTGAGCTTTGCAACACTGCGTCGGAGTCCGTTGATCACCTATTTTGCATATACCTGACTCTTTCCTCATTATTGGTTTGGTCACGGGCATTAGCACTAGCTTCACCAACCGAACAGAACTATGGGAGCAAATGAGAAACTAGTCCAGACCAGATGCCACAAGGTTGCAATCCCGAGTGCTGGAAACTCATTATCCCGACCACACTATGCGCGATTTGGTTAGGCCGCAACAAACTGATTTTCATGGGGAAGAGGTTTTATGTTGAAAACATATGGGATGATGTCTTACTCTTGATTGAGGATGTTCGTTGGCAGGGCACGCAGGATGCACATACAAATCGAGCGTGATTGGACGGTCCAGATGAACGTCTGCAAATTTGTCCGCTCTTGATCCCCTGTATGTGTGTGTGTGTGTGTGTGTATAAACTGACTCTCCTTCAAACGAGGCTTATTATACCATCTAGATGGTGATCATTATTACTGGGTGACACTATTATATTTCTTTGTGTTATCAACCACATCTTTTGATTTCAAATCTACTGTCATCCATTTGAATTTTAATGATCTAATTGTAATCGTTTAATAACTCCTTTTAATCAGTTTCTTTACTCCCGAATTTGGAACAATAAATACACAATCACACACACACCCTCGGTATATTTATTTTATTCAATCTCCGATTCACTTGTTCGATTCGTTTTATATAAAACAAATTGTGATGGTTTGAAAGGTAAGAAAGAGATTATGAGAAAGGGTATGAGTAGATCTTTCTTATTTTCGTTCTCATAATCTCTTTCTCTCCCTTTAGATTTTACATTCAGATCTTCCGATCCATGAGAATTATTGGTAAGCTATTGCATTTCTCAGTGTTAGCAATCATTTATGTCTAAAACAATTGGATGACAAATACTCATCATTTTTGTTTTGTCTAATTAATATTGTTCTCACACAGATTTTAAATGGTAGCATACTAGCACATAACATGGATATAAGGAAATTGGATCAGTGGTTTTAACCCAACATGATATTAAGGGTGTGTTTGTACATAACACGAAGGGAAGTTAAAGAAAAATGAAGGAATTTTAGTAAAAGGGAAACCGACGGAAAAAAAATCCTTTTGATTATTATATATATTGTTTGTGCTTATTGTGTAAAGTAATGAAAAATAAAAATTATTGTTTATGTCTGTAATGAAAATTACAAAATAAAATGCATTGTTTGTATTATAATAGAAAGTGTTGAAAAATGATAAACAAATAAAAAAATATGTTGTTAAGCAATCTAAAATATGTATCAAAATATTTTAAATAAAAAAAATTTGAAAGATGATCAACAAAGACATTGTACATATCTCATTTTTTATTAGCTTAAATCTGTATTTTTTCAATATTAGTTACTCCAATTAGATAGCTTCAATACAAAATGTATTGTACCGAATACACTGCATGTGAAATTCATTATTACATATTAATGCTTAAATATTTAAAAATAGTCTTGATTATGTGAGTATTTTTCTATAGTTATCTGCATTTATGGATATACGCATACTATATCGATCATGTCATTTGTAAAATAATTATCACTATGCTTAGCACGGACACTCAACAGCTACTCGACCTGTTAAGTGGACATGGGCACTAAACAGTAAATAAAAAAATGATTTTTTTATTTTTAAGTTCTCATAAACTATAGAATTTAATAATCGATTCTTCACTTTTTCATATTTTGATTTTAGTCCTTATATTTAAAGGATATAGTCATTTTTAATCCCTCTCATGGATTAAAAAAAAACTAAATAGTTTAAAGGCAGATCAGATAAAAAAAAGGGCAGGGATAGACCGACTACCCAACTTAATTTTTCAACTACCCATAATTACGAAAATGTCATTATTTATTTTAATTTTTTTAACCCTTTCCCACTATCCAGTTCGACAGCGTCTTATCGAAGTGTTCTTCACTGGGACGACAGAGGTCCGTCGAACTGTCTGAATAAGTGTCGACAGAGATCCAGTCAAAGTGTGTTTCACTAGGACGACAGAGATCCGTCGATCTGTCTGAGCAAATGTCGACATGGATGTGTCGAACCCTTCAAAACAACAACTTTCTTTTAATAATCAATCATTTATACAATCATTTACGTCCTTATGAAAAACAAAAATGTCATTTAAGTCATTTAAGTCTTTTTGAAAATCATTCATATATATATATATATTTATTTAAGTATAAGAAACAAAAATATCAAACAAATAGCTATTTGGACTAAATAAATAGTAAACATTTCATATAGAAAAAAAAAACATTATTTTCTTTTCTAAACAAGCGGAGTCAGTTTAGAAAAGACTCCACTTGTTTAGAAAAGAAAATAATATTTTTTGTCTATATAAAATGTTTACTGTTTATTTGATCCAAATAACTATTTGTTTAATATTTTTGTTTCTTATACTTAAATAAATATATATATATAAATGATTTTCAAAAAGACTTAAATAACTTAAATGACATTTTTGTTTTTCATAAGGACTTAAATGATTGTATAAGTGATTGATTTTTAGAAGAAAGTTGTTGTTTTGAAGGGTTCGACACATCCATGTCGACACTTGCTCAGACAGATCGACGGATCTCTGTCGTCCTAGTGAAACACACTTTGACTGGACCTCTGTCGACACTTATTCAGACAGTTCGACGAACCTCTGTCGTCCCAGTGAAGAACATTTCAACTGGACGCTGTTGAACTGGGTAGTAAAAAGAGATTAAAAAAATTAAAATAAATAATGACATTTTTGTAATTATAGATAGTACAAAAATATAACCTGAATAGTGGGAATAACTTTACCCTAAAAAAATCATTTAAATATAAAAATTAAAGCTAAAATATGAAGAAGTGAACTGTCGGTCGCGGTATAAAACTAAAAAACCCTATGCTTTAATTGCAGGGTAAACTTGTGTTTGTATACGTGTCTCAATGGTCCCGTCACCAGCTGCCCACTTTCCCTGAGAGTGATGCATCGCTCCAAGATTCCCCACCAATATTTCCACCTCCCATCAAGAAACAACAATCCCGAGAAAATGGGAGAAGCAAAAGAAGAAGAGAAGAAACCACTGATCCTTTACCTCCGCCAACCCCACCCCCCCTTGGAACAGACTCTCTCTCTCAAATTCCAAATCCTCAAACCCCCTTCCCCCACCACCCCAATCCCCCAATTCCTCTCAACCCACCAGTACCCCTCCTCCTCCATCCGCGCCATCCTCTGCTCCGGCTACATCCCCATCGACGCCCCCATCATAACCAGCCTCCCCAACCTCGCCTGCGTCGTCACCACCAGCGCCGGCCTCAACCACATCGACCTCGCCGAGTGCCGCCGGAGGGGGGTCGTCGTTGCCAACGCGGGGGGCGTCTTCTCCGTGGACGTCGCCGACTATGCGGTTGGGCTTTTGATTGATGTGCTGCGTCGGATTTCGGCCAGTAATCGGTACGTGCGGAGCGGGCGGTGGGGGAGAGAGGGACGAGGGGAGGAGTACTTCCCTCTTGGATCCAAGGTATTGATTTCTTGTTGGTCTTCGTTTACGGTTAGTAATTTTTGCAGCTCCGTTTGGATTCCTTCAAAAAAAAAAATTATGTTGTTTAAATTTCATGAACTTCAGTTATTTTATTAGTACAGACTACTTTTGGAAAGTGGAAGGTTTTATTTCACCTGATTATTGTGGTTTTTCTGGGTTGATAGGTGTTTCTTTGGAAAAAAAAATTTATTGTTAAATCTACTCTAGCAAAATTAAGATCGGAGTTACCACTACCAAGTTCAAGAGGTGAATCTTAGTGATTCCTGAAACCGGTTTGGTAACGCGTTTAAGCTTTTTGCTTAATTAAAAGTAGAATCACTCCCCAATCATGTTATTGAATAGGGCCTTAGTTGATTAACAAGTCTAGATTAAGAATCTTGAGACATCAGTTCGGTGTTCTTATCATTGCTTAGAGTCTGTTTGGAAACACGTATGAAAAATAAGATTTTGAATAAAGAAGCTTAATAATAGACTTGATTCCTGGAAAATGAATTTTTTTCGTTTTTTAAAAATCAACCTTTTTGCAATATTTTTTAATTAAGCCAGTTTTTTAAAATGCGTTTGGCAATACTTTTTAGCTTTCTGCTTAATTAAAAGTGAAATCACCCTTTTTAATTAAAAGTGTTTCTAAAGGGGGCTTAGTAATGGGAAAATCTCATTTAATTTAACCACCCTTTTATAAAGCCTTTTACTCTTTAGGATCAATTTTCAGCCTCGAATATCTTCAAAGAACTATATAAGAGGTATAGATAGAAGACAATTTATGTGCAACTCATTTAATTTTTTGGTCAAAGGCTGTGCCAAAATACACTTCGGGCTTCCTAAACACCTCATTATTCCTCCGTAAGGAGGGGATCTATATAAGAGGCACAGAAGATAAATTATGTGCAACTCATTTAATTTTTTTGGTCAAATGTTATGCCAAAATACACTTCGACTTTCACCTCATTATTCCTCTCTAATGGTACATTTTTCTTTTTGTTAGACTTAAGTATATATATCCTTAGCCCCTGTTTGGATATAGAATATGACTTATTTTTTGGTATACAATTATTCCGGCATAAGTGGATATAACAGTGGAATAAGTGATATTGTGTTTGATTATATTTTAAATTATTCTTGTTAGAAAACGTAATAATAAAGTTTTTGTTGTTTTGATAAAATGTGAATAAAGTGGGGATAAAGATTTATAAAAGATAAAAAAAATGATAACGTGTGATTTATAAGAAGTGATGACAGTTGATTTGACAAAATTGATAGTGGATCCACATATTCTTAATTTGGGTGGAATAACCTAGAATAACTTTAATTCCAGAGGTTGGTTAGAATCCATATATCAGTTCATTTTGGCATAGTTTATCCCTGGATATTCAAGGTTCACAAACAACCAAAATCCGCAATTCTCATTTATTCAAGGATATTTCAATCCCTATTCCACATCCAAACGGGGGCTGAGATCATTGCTTGGAGTTAGTAAGCTAGCTGGAGAAAGTCTTTGATTCAGAGTACTAAAAGAGTTCAATTTGGTAGGGGAAAAGGCCAAAGATTAGGACTATCCAATATCCCATCTAGCCCTGTTTTGTGCGGGATTGCTATGGGGGATGGCCATTTTTACTCAAGTATACATTATTATTTTTTTCCTACACCAAATATTTGTTGACATTTTTATACGCTTGTCACAACTTAGGATATAAGTAAATACTATCTTACAATTTACCAGGATGAATTTGATATACATCTGAAAGACAATCAGTGGAATGCACACGTTTACAAGTTAGATTAGATAAGGTGACCACATGAGGCTCAAGGCATCTTCTTACTTCACTGTTGCAATGGACGAACGACACACACAACATGTTCCACAAGTGCTTTTGCATTACTTCTACATCAATGATTCCGTCTTTTCAACTGGCATGCATGTTCTCTGCTCATATGAGTTCTGGAATTGCCATCAACCCAAAGTACTTTCACCTGGGTGACGATCTCTTGATTTTGAATAACATTTACAATTGCTGATGCATCAAAATCTCTACTTATTTATATACAATATGGTGACAATCGCAGTTGGGTGGCAAGAAAGTTGGGCTTGTAGGACTGGGAAACATCGGCTCCGAGATTGCTAAAAGACTAGAGGCCTTTGGTTGCATCATCTCATACAATTCAAGGAGAAGGAAGCCTGGAGTTTCATATAGTTACTATCCCAATATCTGTGATCTAGCATCCGATAGTGATGTTCTCGTTGTGGCTTGTCCATTGACAGATGAAACCCGCCACATCATTAACAAGGACGTTCTATCTGCGCTGGGAAAGAATTCCATTGTCATTAACATCGGTCGTGGGGCACTCGTTGATGAAAAGGAGCTGGTGCGGTGTCTGACACAAGGAGAGATTGGAGGCGCTGGACTCGATGTGTTTGAGAACGAACCGAGCGCTCCCAAGGAACTCTTCTTGATGGAGAATGTGGTATTGTCTCCTCATCATGCAGTTTGTACCCCAGAATCCTTTCGTGATCTTTTTTATCTCTGCATAGCCAACCTGGAAGCTTTCTTTGCGGGCCAACCGTTGCTTACTCCAGTGAAGTGTGACTAGCAGATCATCTGGCTTTTCATTTATGAGTTAGGAAAATATTGATACATACAGCTGCAATTTGTTTTGGTTAACCTTATGGCGTTAATATACTAGATCATTATTACAATCTTAACTTAGTATATAAAATATTGATTATATATATTATAAAAATATAAAAAATATATACATTCATTTCATTTAAGTGTGTACGTCATTTTATTTTTAAAGTATGCATTTCATTGGACGTGTACATATGTTTTAAAAAATTTAAAACGTGTTTGGATTACAAAATGATTACAGAAGTGACTGAATGTAATAATTTTTTATTTTCTTTATTAAATCATAATTCAAGAATTCAACAATTCACTAAAGTTTTAAACAAAACAATTTTAAATTACACTCTTCACTCATTATGTAGTAATCATGAAAAAGCTGTTGTACCATTATGATGCTCCTAAGCAAAATTAGTTTTTGAAATAAAATTATTTTTTAAGATGATTTTGACATTGATTTTTATTGTGATGTTTTTTTTAATATAGGAAATAATATTTGAAAGCAGTTGATGTTTGGCAGATAAAGTTGTTTTTCAATTCAAAAAATTGATTCTGACAAAAAAATGTTGTTTTTGAGCTTTTTAAAACACAGATTTCGATGAAAAAATTAAAAGAAATTTAGCTTCTGATTTTGAATAAAAATGTCCCATTTGGTTGCACAATTTTAGTTTTTCAGTTTTTCAAAAAATAAAAATTACCCCAAACGTGCAAGCAAAGGGGGCCTAAATCTTTTTCAAGCACTAAAGTTAGGACTACAAGAAAGGGGTGTGCCGGCCTGCATGGAAGGGGTTTAGGGCGGGGAGAGCACGGGGTTCGGGATGAGAAGGGGGTGCAGCTGGGCCAGTTTTTAAAAAAATTGATTGGGTTAAGCTGTTTAACCCGAACTTGGCCGTCGGTAATAGGTTTGAATGGACAACGAAACTTGCAGTTCCAACCTTTAGCTACGGCCACCAACTGACCGTTGGTATAGAAGACACCAGCGATGTCCTCCGCCATCGAATCCAGCTGGACTATGAGAAGTGTACTGCAGCTTTTAGCGTCGGTCTCTATTACTAATGGCAAAAATCAGCTTTCAAACAACATTGTCAGTAAATCCCGTCACTAAAGCTCATTTTCTTGTTAATATATAAATTATTTAGATTGGAAGATAGTTAAAGAAGACTTTTTTTAAGGTTAAAAATTTGAAATACACTGATTTCCATATTTGAAAACATTGAAAGATTTTTTTTGAATATTTTCCCTAGATTTTAGAAAAACACCAAAACAAATTTAATTAATTTGGTGATCCAAGTTATTGTAAAACTACGAGACTTTGGAATTTGTGTAAATTAATCATGTCCCCAAATTTGATTGTTATTAGAAAAAGCTTCCTAAAAGAATACGTCTTAATTACAAATATATACGTCGAAAGATCTATCGTCGGTGACTGTTAGATTCTTCGCTATGATTTGATTTTTTTAATTAAATTATTTGATTCTCTTTAATTGGTTGGTTCCATTTTTGGTAGCATATAATCGGAGTTTCATTAACTTCTCTTTCAACCTCTCCCCCTACCATCAAATATAGGCTATAAATTCCCAAGGAAGTTGGTCTCGTAAAATCTACAAATTCTAAGGTATTATTTCTAAATATTTTGAATTTGATTAATTTAATTGTAAAAATATTGTGCTCACATTACAAATAAATGCATGAGTATTTATTTTAAATTCTCGTTCATTTATTTCTTTTTAAAAAAAAAAAAAAAAAACTGTTCTTCCATATCTTACAAGTTTCCACTATTTTCAAATTTAATGTTGGGGGAATTAGAGTCGGAAGAAAAACGGACCAGCTAACAGCCGGTGTGCTAAAAAAAATTCTTTTTCACTTTTATTTTTTTTATTTATTTCATGTTTTTCAATGACATTCATCACAAGATATAATCAAATAACATTTATTTGGTAGTTAGATACCTAGGAAGCAGGAACCATTCAAGGGACATCACACTATCAAATATAGCCCATGCAGAAGTAGTACAAGACGAAATTTTAAAAATATAAAACAGCTACTGTGCGACATAAAATTTATCAAGGGATCAAATCCTCCGTAGTATCATTCTTTTTAAAAAAAAAAAAAAAAAAAACTTAACATGTCCGAGTCACTAAGAATAAATCAAGATTTTGGCTGGTGTTGTTACAAGTCCACCCGAATGTCTTCCGCAACCTCCACGCCGCGTTGTATCTTAACGCAACTGAGGGATATGATCTTTAACTCTCCGAGATCATGTTGTGCTACAAGTTCTCCGCCTACCCCAACGAGACGCACCGGTTCTTCCTTGCACCAAATGGGGACCAACGCCTCCTGTTCAAGCTGCCCAACCGACGCCTCGATCCTCGGAGTCAGCCACGTAGCCATTAACGGTTGATCGGCATTAACTCTCATTAGGACTCTCCGACTCTATCTCCCGAAGCGCTGCCTTCTTGTCTTACGCGACCGGCCTCAAAAACAAGCGTCTCGTCTAACGGACGAAACCTCGACGAGACAAACAAACATTAATTCCCCTCGGGAGGTCCTGTCTTGGTTGATGGGCTAATCCCGACGCAATAAATGTCATACTCCTCGTAATCCTACCAGCCACCATAATTCAATTCAATGGCAGATGAAGATCGACAAGCAATGATCACGACCGAACCTGTACCACTTGACACATGTCACCTCAAGTATGTTTTTCTCATCCGACAGGAGGATCCTCAATACCAATCGGATGAGAAAAAGGGGGCATCTATAGGAGCCAAAATTCAGGCTCATTAACTGTGCTCCATGTACTGGTGGAGGCCCAAGACCTTATTAGCAAGGGCCCAAGACTCGGACAGCCCATCAAGTGAGGATCCGGCTATCAAGCCCTCCATACCCGATGACTGAGCACAGATTCAAATCAGTATTTCATATTCAATCTTTGAATAAGGGATCATTAAAACTGATACAAATCGACGAGGGAAGCAGCTATTGGTGGTGAATAGTAATGACGAATGGGATTTCGAGGACATGGGGGATGTGGCCTCCACCGCCTCAATCAGTGGCCCCAAGATGGTCTCTCTGGGAGCCCTTACCCGAGCTGAGGAATTGATCCACCGCACCGTGGAGCAAATGTATGTGCTTCAGAAGGAGCTGGATGACTGCAAGGAGTCGGCGACGCAGTGGCAGACGCACACCCTGGCCAAGGAAGCATCAGAGTGTGATCTTGAAGGGCAGATGCATGACAGCCTAAGGATCACCCGCGCAAGAGCTTCCGTCAGGGTTGGGACTCTGCGCTTTTGCCAAAAGGGCATCCGAGACGGAGGCATCCGGACACGAAGTTCGACCTGGAGGTGTATCCGAAGCTTCCCTCCCGCTATCATTACAGTCCGAGTGGGGCCCGGCAAGGTTGGTAGCTCACCCTTGCTCCCTCTTTTTCCTCCTCTTTTTCTTTCTTTCCCTTTTTGTAATTGACCTTGCTAAGTATTATCAATAATAAAGGGGGGTTCTCATGGAATGAATTTGTATTTTGTTCGATAGCCATGGTTGCATTTTGAGTCAAACTGGTCGTGTCTGACCTTTCGTTCGCTCCCTTCAGTACATCCTAAGTGACGGAGGTGTATTGGGACTGTAGAAGATTAGGGTTTTGATCGCTTGGAGCGATGCCTCCCCATTGGGTCCGTGTGACGGATAGTTTGAATCACTTGCATGATGTGGCCCTACTATTATTCGAGGTGGATGGGTTAGTTTCAAGAACGGCACACCCACAGATAATTGGTCATCCATTTGGCTTTAACTATAGTGTGGCATCACCCTCCGGACGACGAGTTGCCCCTTAGCCCAAGCCATATCATTGGCATGGCTGTCCTGGAGTTGATCCACCCCTTTGACATGAATCGTATAAGGGCAGCCGAAATACTATTCGTCTGAGTATGACATCTTCTTGAAAGACAGTTCATACTCTCATTGGATTGAGCCGTTTCGTGGCCCCTCGAGGTAGGTTTGTTTTCCTTGACTTGAACTGTCTGAACGACATCACCCAAGATTTTTTTTATTTATCCCTGGCTTGAGCCGGCTACGCGACGTCACCCTGTTGGAATTCGGTCATGTTCCCGTTGGCTTGAACCATTTAGACAACGTCACCCTGTGGAATTCAATTTCAGTCCCGCTGGCTTGAACTGTGAGAATGATATCATCCTGGGACTCGATCTGTATCCCGATGGCCTGAATCATGAGAGCGAAATCACCTTATGGGACTCGGTCTTTATCCCAGTGGCTTGAATCATGAGAACGGAATAACCCTATGGGAATCGGTTTATATCCCGATGGTTGGAACTGTGAGAAAGGCATCACCCCATGGGCCTCAATCTACCCCTAGCTTGAGCCGGCCATGCAGCGTCACCCTACAGGATTGTCTACCTTTGGCTTGAGCTGGGGTGAACTACCAACCTATGGGATTCGGTCTGAACCGTTTGGGTTGAGCTGGTCATGCGGTGTCACCCTATAGGATTCGGTCTGTGTCTCAATGGCTTGACCGTAAGAATGGCATCGCCCTAAGAGACATTCTCAATTTCCCTGGCTTGAACTGTCTGAACAACGTCACCCTTGAAGAAAGATGTGGTCTGTATCCGACCATGCACACTGCAGATGCGGGAATAACTAGTACTCGGCACGCCCCTTTGCGTATACACAGCTAGACCTAGTCTCGGTCTATACACACTAATCCATATGAGGGGGAGGTGGAAATTGGTGGTGGAACTATCCAGACGCCGTACATCCAAGCGGAATATTCACACCTCCATCAACTAGTATATCATAAAGATGAAAATTCACAAGCATTCATTCGACAATTAGAGCAATATCATGCAAGCTAATGGAATGATTTTTAAATTAAAAATGGTCTGATACATTTATTCATAAACACCATCCGGATTACACATAATATTTTCTCAAGTTTATAGTGTTCCAAGGGGTTGCGATGGTACCTTTTGTTTTCAATAATGAGCTTGTATGCCCCTTTTTGTAAGCCTCTACCACCCCGTATGGGCCTTCTCAAGTGGCTCTGAATTTTCCTACATTGAGTTCCCATGTGTTATCAGTGACATGCCGGAGGATCCACTCGCCAGGGGCAAACAATCGGGCGCACACTTTTTTTATTGAAGTGGAGAACTTGTTGGCGTTGGTAGGCAGCTAAGTGGATGAGCGCGGCTTCCCTCCGTTCCTCTAAGAGCATGAGGTTGTCAGCAAGGGCTACGTCATTCTACAGGAAGTCGGCGAGGACAGATCGCAAGGTAGGGAGTCCAACCTCGGCGGGGATGCCTGTCACCATGTCGTAGGCGAGAGCGAACAGAATTTCCCCGGTTGGCTTCCTCCTCGTGGGGTGGTAGGCCCAAAGCACGCCTAGGAGCTCCTCCAGCCATTATCCTTTCTTGTCCTTGAGCCTTTTCTTCAAGCAACTAAATATTGTATGATCAGTAACCTCTGCCTACCCGCCCGTTCCCTTGCAGATATGCGTAGGAGGAAAAGCAACGTTGCTTGATACCATGTTTGGACCTTGTTCAAATATTGAATATGAAATACTGACTTGATATAAAATATGAAATACCTTATCAGTCATTGATGATCCCTTATTCAAAGATTGAATATGAAATACTGACTTGAATTTGTGCTCGGTCGTTGGGTATGGAGGGTTTGACGGGCCGTATCCTCGCCTGGGCTATCCGGATCGTGGGCTAATCGAGTCTTGGGTTGCCGGTACGTAGAGCTTAGTTAATGGGCCTAAATTTTGGCTCCTACAATAACATTTTTCATTATTCTAATAAGTAATAACTCACAAATGAACGATCATTTGCGAGTGATCAAGTGACAAGTTCAGGTCGAACTTAGTTTTAAAGTCTCTTCAACCCGGCTCAGATCTATATTTTGTTGTTTTTATTTCCTCTTCTTCTCTCACCCCCTATGTAGACATTTTCTATTTCGTATTTTTCTATATGAAATAGAAATGCCTACATTATCTTTAAAAAAAGGATAATGTTACATCCAGCTCCATTTCCAGCCTCCATTATAGTCTATATGTGTTTTGAATTTTTTTAAAAATAGTATACATCATCTAATAAAATACATGCTTTTATAAAAAAATGAAGTATATATAATGAATCGAATGAATGCATTTATCGAGAATGTCAAAAAATTCTTTCGAAGCATATGCCTTGTTAATGTGGGCATATGCGTCAATAGAAATCTATCGACACATATAGGGTTGGAATTGAGGCTGGAAATGGATCTGGGTGTAACAGCGCCCTTAAAAAAACATTGCTCATTATTTAATCATAAGAAAGATGAATAATCAAAGATATTTTCATTTTTTAAATCATATATACGTGTATATATATCATATCTAATGAGACATGTATTTTTATAAAATATGAAATATATATTTTAATAAATGAAATCATTTATAAAAAAATGTAAAAAATTCATCGAAATATGTACCTCATTAGAGTGAGTAGATGAGACTAAGAGATATATCGCATTTTAAACTATAAAAAAGATTGTAGCAGCAAATAAAACCATGAATAGGGAAGAATAGGTATAATATTTGAGAGAAAAAAAATTAAGCGTAGATAAAATGTAAATTTAAAAATGAATTCAATATAAAAATTTAATAAATTCCAATATAATCCAATCGTATACAGGCAGAAATATTGAACACTAAGTAATTGGGAGAAGAAAAAAATGAGGAAGAAAGAATTTGATCATAAAATCTAAACCCCATCAAACCATTATAACAAGTAATATTGAATTTTTAATAAATTCTAATTCAAATCGTTCATGAGCAGATATGAACATCTTTTACAAATGAGAGGTTCCAACCCCCCCCCCCCCCCCCCCCCCCCCACTTGAGGGTTGAATCTCACCCCGTTTTTAGGGGTGGGATTGGGAGGAGAGCAAAAAAAAAAGAGGGATGGAATCAGGAGAACGGCAAAGGCAGGTAAAAGAGGCAGTGGAAATGAGCAGGGGAGGTAACAGTAGCAGGGGGAGCCAGGGAGGTGGCGATGATTGGAGGATGGCGGAGGAGGGGGCAGAAAGAGAGGTCGTAGAGAGGAAGAGCAAATGATGTCATCGGAGAGCATTGGTTAGGCAACATCAGGCAGAGGGGGTTGGCGAAGGATGGCAGCCCTCCCGCCCATCTCCACCTACTGTCACCCACAAGCACTACCTCCCCTCGACATCACCACACTCAGCCTCTCTTCCCATCCAACCCCCCCCCCCCCCCCCCTCTCTCACAACCCAGAAAATAGGGGTGGGATAAGACCTCCCATTTACAAATAAACAATGGAAAAAAAGCCATACATGAGATTTATAAAACTGGCTTCAATGCTGGATCCACAGAGGACATCAACATTGTTTTGGGCATTAGATGTCCAAAATTTCAACACGTTTAAAAGACAAAAAATAAACAGGTTTGTGAGGAAGAATATGACATTAATCCATAGCTTCTCGAGACATAAAAATCAATCACCTTACATAAACAATAGAAAGATGAAGAGAGGTTTCTGATCATACATAACAGAAATCAAGGACCCTATACATTGCAGGAAGTTTGCCATTCCCAATAGGGAAGGAAAAAAGAAAAGGTAACTTGGGGGGCAGTTCACCCAAAACCCGGCCTGATTGATTTACAATAGCGAATTGCCTCTTCGTACTACTTGAGTGGTATAAACCGTCGGGCCAACAGAACCCATGAAGCAATTGTTGCGCTTTTATACTCCATGGGCAGACAAAACATATGTAGCTTGTCAACCAAGTAGATCCCCAGTTCCAACAGAGTAGTTGCCAACACATGACGGATCAAAAAGGATTTCTTAGGCCAGGTACCTGAACATGTTGGGATTATCCTTGTCCCTCTCCAGATAGTCCCTAGTGATCAGATCCTCTATCCTCTTTTTGATCGCTTTGAAATCAGGCTGTATTGAACAGGAGTAACTAATCAAACATGCAGAACACGATGGGACTACAATGACTCTGGAACTGGAAAGAAATCTGATATTTTAATAGCAGACCAGTATATGGAATTTGTTGACATAGATATGGTATAACTAATGCATAAGTACCTTGAACATACGACCAAGCTGTTCCACACATTCCATTACCAATTGTTGGTGACCCAAAACCTTACGACTCTTCATAATCCGAACAATTGATGCATCAATTGCATACCGCCTGTCCTTGTCAACATCTTCAATTACCTTCTTTTTCTCATCCACTGGAGGTAGAGGAATCTGAAACATTGACAAGCATTTTTTTTTGTACTGTGAAAAAAGGAATGAAAAATACATAATAAATACAATGATTCATCATATATTCTATAACTGGACCACACCTTGATCCTCCTCATTTTGTCAGTAAATTTAGAGTTGAACTCAAATTGATCGGTGGGAGATATATTTTTTGTATTCGGCTCTTTGTTCAGAATCTTGTATTTCGCGCATGATAGAGAATGAAGCAACCGTACAACATCATCATCTGTGAGATTTAACTGAGCCATAATCTCTGAATAACTTAACCTATCCGATGCGTTAAATAGGAGCAGAGCAGATGCCTGTTAAGGAAGTAACCAGAGGCTCATTCACACTTATAACCACAAATCACCAATCCAGCACGTTAATCCATCTGGGACTTCATACAAAACAAGGTCAAACGCATACCTGATAAGTTGTAACTATCAGCTCCATAGTTTTTGGTTCAAACTTGCCATTAATGTTACAAGTGCCCAAGGAATATATCCATGTGAGTTTTCTGTGTTTTGTTTTCGTTTGATAGAAGTCCCTAAAAACTTCGACGCATTTAACCTGCATTGACACGATGGAAATTTAATACTTGAAACAGAACATCTTAGTTACCTGCGTAAGGGAAAGGTGAATGCTTACCATTTCGGCAGGAAGGTTGAGATCAAATGACTTGTAACTAGGCCAGAATCCAGTTGTAAGGACAGTGACAGTCAAGTCAATTCCTGGATTTGCTAGTGGATTATTGTTAAGATAATCCTCAAAGCTAGATTGGTTTTCCCTCGCCAATGTTAAATCTGTGACCTGAACACAGAATCAACAGGTGCAAACAACCATTTTTAGTAACGAATTCAATTTGGATGTCATATGAAAATGAATACTCAATTGTGCTGAAATTGAAACACACCATTCCCTCCATCTTTGAGGTGAATTGCCCACCACACTGCTGCTTCAGCTTGGTTAAGATGCTCCTCTCATGGTCATCATTGGCGCTCTTGTCGAATAGAAGACGTCGAGCAAGTTTCTTCCTAAAAATAATCTCACGTATTAAATAGGGAAACCCAACTAAAAGATAAAGTTCTTTACATAATAATATCAAAAAATGCATTAGCAGATAACAAAGAATTACCTATAGAATTCGGCAAACATATCTTTATCACTGATATATGCTAGCAACTTCACTACCTGCAAATTAATATAACTCAGCACAAGAAGTAGGAAACATATATTTCTTCTTTTTTTCATGAAGAATGTTGGCATTCACCAGTTTTATCATAGTTCTAAACATTCAGGCAGAGTATAGAAAAAGAGAGAAATAAAAGTGAGAAAGGGGGGAGAGAGAGAAAGATGGGTGCCCCTATAAGCCCCGCACTCACAGATGATTCCTCACTCAATACAACAAGGCCATTTGAAATAAGTTATTGCTATGACAATCATAAAAATGGGTAGCATAAAAATTATATATTCGAATTAAACAACCTCATGTATGCAGAATTCAAGTAAATTGTTACATCCCCTAATCTTGTTTTGTGAATTTTGAAGTTTGATGAGGAAAAACCAATGAAGACAATACCAAAGAGATGGTATAGAGTAGTAGAATCTGGAAAGGAAATAAGACTGACACAAACTTTGCAGAACATAGTCGGAACATTGACAATTATTAATTTATAGCAGATATCATATATCAGTGTCCAGTGGTGGGAACAAATGTAAACCAAAATTTATTAAGAAGAACAAATGCAATTGCAACTGTCTAATGACGGTATTAGACAGTCATGCAAGGATTAATTGTTTGCATGTACAACATTAGACATTGGGTTTCTGGGGGAAATTTTAATGGAAGTTTAAACTTATAGCACCACCAACATCAGAAATGGAACTAGGGAGAACCAGAATTTTCATGCATGTAGTATATTCACAATAATGTCATGAATTATATTCAGGTTGACACATGCATACTGCTCAATACATTCCCTCATAGAAATTTAAAAAATATAGAAAAATTAAAAATAACATAATTAATACACATAAGGCGAGTTACAAACAAGAATACTAAACAAGATCATGAACAACGTCTCGTGTTACCTTCTCAAGTGTCTCCTCAATGGCTTCGTCACTTAACTTCTCACTCCCACCCTTTTTCAGAATGTTGTCACAAAAAGTAGCCAGCAACTCAGCGCTCGAACTGCCTGCAACACCCTTATTGCAGAAGACCTCAAAAGCCTCTTTCAAAGCCTGAAGAAACAAGCAGACAACAGTAAACATTTATAACAGTAATATTAATTTGAGAAAATGCAAATGTCTAATTCTGACCTTATGAAAGAGAGAGTGATTGTTGAAGCAGTCATTCACGTATGCCAAGTATTTGTCATGCAGCTCAATAACTTTCCTTACAAAAACCTTAAAAAACAACTGATTCAGTGACCCTCTCTTTCAGCATGAATTACTGTAAAGAAAATAATAATAAGCAAGACTAATGAGCTCCACCTGCTCTTGTAGACCAACCACATCCCTTTTTTCTGCCTGATAAAAGAGTAATTGTTAGCAAGAGTTTCATGAGTCGCATAAGCTAAATGATGGTTCTGCCACAAATCTGGTTGGGTAACTGAAGAGAATGGGTAATAGAATACATAAGGCCTCTGTTATCATGTAATGGAAGGGGTGAGAAAATGTTCTATATTTGTTTTAGTTTGTATTGGAAAACTCTCATCTTTGTCTAAGGGCATTTGTTCATTAATTAATAAAACAATGCATTCACTTCTCCACACACCCCCCCCCCCCCCCCCCCAATACACAAAAAAAAAACACTCATAAATGAAATTAAAAGAAAGCATAAAGCACATTTACTGTTGTCAAATGTTTTTTCTTTCTTTCAACAACTTGTGTTCAAGTTATAAAAATTTGACTTTATGCAAAATCATCAATAACTGACATTAAAATCAAGCAGTGCCTCTAGCATTTTTAATCTTTTTAGATTTAATGGTTAGGTGTATCTGGGGGTCGCCCGAGGAGTGGTGTAGACCCTATTTTTGGGCTATCTAACCCGTCAAACCAAAAGCCAAATGAGGCAAAATAGAGCCTCGTCTCCAACTACTCATTCACTCCGGACTTCTACGACTTGACCGTAGGCCATAAATGCTGTAATCGAGTATTTTTAGGAAGGTTGGGATAAATTTTGTTGCACAAGGTAAATAACATATATTATGCTTTTAATAATATTCAATTCGTTTAATGAGTGAATTATTGAGGAAGACCTGTATTGTTATCAAAATTATTTAAACAGGAATCGTACTTTATAATAAAAAAACACACATTACGTATGAAACTTAATCAATAATTCAAAGCATTAGATGACAAGGTAGAGAACAATGTAGGTTTTCATCTTCTCTGGACCTTAAATTATGAATGTTGAAACTACAGTAAATCTTCGGTCATAAAAGTTAAACCAATTCAACAAACTGAATAACTTTGTTCTAAATGCATGAAGGCATGATTTATTAAAATCACAAATGATATTGTACAGCTATTAGGCAATGATATAAGCACATAAAGAAACAGAAAAGAAAACCGATACAGAAACTCTGATCTAAGCGTGATAAGGGAATAAAATATTTCACCTTTTTATTACTTGCTGCATCCTCTGCTTGTTTAACCAGAGCAGTACCTTCGGCAGTGACATGCTGCAGCAAGGAGAAATAGCACCTATTGAATTCTATATGATGACAGAGTACGGAAACCAAAAGGAGAAAATGAGTTGAAACTCTTCCCACCTGTTTAAATATCAGAGATACAGGTTCTAAACCCCGAGGTATCCTGGAGAAGAGCCTGTACATCCTTGAAAGATCTTCCACCTTCTCACGAAATAACAATACACTCAAAAATATAAAAACTGACCCAGCTTCATGAGACCTACTTTATGGCCATAGCGCATGGACCTACCTTATCATCTCGAAGTAAGGCATGACACCCAGAATGCTCCTTTTCAAGCAACTGGCTGGCATACACAAACAGTAACTCATGCTGCACTTTCTGTTGAGTAAATAGAATCACAAACAGAAGAAACGGGAAGATTAGATCTCCTCAGTCATGAAACATCAGTATGATATTAATACTTGGACTCAATTTCAGCCACCAGATGATTGTATTGAGATTTTTCTACACATGTAGAATACACTACTTAATAGAGATAAACAGGCAACTCAAAGAAGACGACGTAGTAAAGTAAAAAAAAGTACCTCCAGCAACTTTTGTTCACTACTAACATGTAGGTAATGAGAAATTCTATCCTTCTCCCGTTTCAAGCACTCTTCAGCCTGAGAACAAACACCAAGGCAAAGCACACATCAGCAAACTAATATGGAGGATACATTTATACACTAACAAATTAGAAACAAAAATATTACTTTTAGCATATAATCAGGACATGAATCCTCTAAAATCCAATTCGACGCCTTCCGCGAATAATAAGCAGCAGTATCGTTCAGCATGGCGGCTTCAAAATCATCTTCATAGTATTCCATACTACCTAATCCAATTTCAACAAATATGTCCAGTACATTCTTCAACAAGGCCCGATCAATCTGTTCACCTTCACGCTCTTGATCAATCTGAATTGAAGAAACATGAACATTAATCCAGCCTGAAAACAGAAAAATATTACAAGACCAATGAAGTACAGGAACATACCAAAGAGATCACAGCATCCCTGACTTTACCGTTAATCTCTTGGTAGACCTGTAGAGGAAATCAGATGTAGTTATGATCCCAACAACGATGGGGAAAAGACAATATTGCTGACCAAACATGCATAAAAGTGGAACTAAAACCACGAAAAGTTCTAAATGATATATAATGGAAAAAATTATACAAGAATTATAAACAAAAATAAGATAGAAGGTTGTTGGATGTTCATTTACCAGTTCACGAAAGCATGTAAGTCCAACTTCATTAAGTGCAGGAAGTGATCTCCGAGCAATAAAATACCGGTCAAGATAGTGAAAGAAACGTGAAAGCCACCTGACCATAACTTTGTGATTTATCCATCTTTTAACAAGTTCTCTGAGCATAAACTCATCATGCTTCTCCCTTAAGGATGGCAATACCTGGGAAGAGACCAAATAATGTATCATCCTCTACTAGTGTATGGCACATGCGACTGTACACAAGCACAAGGCAAACTTGCAAAAAACTAAAAAAAGCATTACAAATGATTAAAAATACCGTAATTATATTTCAAGATATAAATAAAGAAACAGTTAAGCAATTTATGCTTAATTAATAGCACCGTCTACCTCTCTCAAGATTTTTACTTCCGATCTAAATAATAAACTATAACAGAAATGAATTAGAACATACAACAAAATATTTTAAAAAAATCAAAGGTTTATTTTTCATACATAGATCTCATATTAAGAAATTAAATAGGTTAGTTTCATATGAATAATGGCATTTTGTGGAGACTTGTGTGAGATGATTAGAGAGATATAGGAATGGTTAATAAAAAGAATAGGGGATGTTTTAATAGGTAACAAATTTGTGATAGATTGTGCAATTCGCAAGAGAGGTCTAGTGGTTGTAGAGATCAAATTCTGTACAAGGAGACGAGAAATCTCCAAACGCAGTGCCATTATAGTAGCAAGATAATGAATAATAAAATAAAATGAATGCATTACCATGATTAAATATCATAAGACTACTTCAATGGAAAAACTACAATATGCATCTTGTTATAACTACAGTTCCTTCTACTACTGTTTTTTGCGTAAACGTCAAATGTATAACATATGTTCGTTGGTCAGTGAACTCATTAAAACGAACTTAATGACATTTAAAAAGGACATCAGTTGATAAATTAAAAATTTTGCAATCACCTGTGGACATGCACCCCCAAAATTTAATATAAATAAATAAATTTTCGTGTTGCACCCCGAAAATTATTTTTCTTAAAAAAAAAATCTATGGGACACACAACATGTTATTTCCTCAAGAGACTTTGTCACAATCACCACCTTACCATAGAGTTTCAAGCCTCTGAGGAGACATGACTAAAAGTCAAGCTCCGCGTCCAATAGCTGGATGCATTCCATCTCATTACACAAAGGAGCATTCATATCCTTTGCAGGTCTAGTTGAAACAAATTGCAATATATTTGTATTATTGTGGACCTCCTAAATCATTTCGCTAATATATATTGGTATAGAATGTTTGGATATACTTTTCTTAATCATTAACTATGAGTGACAGAGAAATATTTTAGGCAATCTCAAAAGATTATAACATAAAGGATGAGGGCGGTCGCATTCTAAACAGAAAGAGAAGCATGGAAATTAAAGTAGTACAGTTGCCAGCTAATCCAGATTCCCTTGCAAGAAACCATTTATTTTCTGATTCTGGATATGATATAAGCCATATGTCTTCTGTCTTGGTGCAATATTTTCTAAGCAAAGTTGTCCTTAACTATAAGGGGACAAAATTTCGGGTTGCCACCAATACTCTGCAAAACAAGCAAATGTGAGAACCTGAATAAACGGACTGATATACCAAAAGCATTTATGTGATGCTTGTTTTGTGGTTTCTCCTCTCAACTCCCTCATTTTATTAATTTTCAGCAATTCCATCCTTCATCAAATAAGTTCAAGATACATAACCTTCCAACAACAAGACACATCGTTTTTAATGACTAATATGCTATCCTTCCGATTTTCAAGGGAAAAAAAAAGCTATCCTTTCAAAATGTTGAACCTTCAATTGATGAAAACTTTATTCCAACAACACCTTTAAGAATTTTGGTACTCTTGCAAGAAAATAAATCAAAATTTCAAAAGAAACAAAGAATTTACCAAACAAAAAAAAACTGTATCAATCACCACCGATCATCCTTATGTTAAACCAAACCACCTAATACCAACCTCAACACCAAGTCCCCACATGTTACAAGACCAATCTATGGGTTACAATTGGAATGGGCTATAAGTGAATTTTGGGGAATATAAGGAAGGTTTTCCGTCTCCCGAAGGCTTCCCATGACCTTTTGTTTTATTTTGCCCTTGTATTTTTGTTATTGGAAATCCCTCACCTCCTTTTGTTCAAGGGGCAACATTCTATCTATGAATAGCTCCAATCCTCTTTTCCTCTGGCTCATGTATCAAGAAAAGCTTCTTATGAAGACACATAGGGTGAAGTGGGCACCACATAAGGACACGACATGTCTGATTTGCAATGGAGGAAAGGAGTCTGCATCACACATCATGATTGATTGTCTGATGGACAAACAGATATGGAACCTCCTGAGGGAGGTCACAGAGATAGTGGACGGTTTCACGTCATTTGATGGCTTAGGGGAGACGGGGAAGAAGTTTCAAGTATGTGGTGATAAGTGCGTGAAGGTCAAAGTTTCACAGTTGTTCATCCCTGCGATCTCATGGGCGCTTGGCTTTCCCACAATCATCATCTATTCAGGGGAAAATAGGCTTACACGGAGAACGTATGGGAGATGGTGGTGCATTTCATCAAGGACTGTGGCATTTCCTGCACCAGTGTAAGCAGGGTGTCATACATTAGAGGCAGAATTTCTATTGAGTAGTGTGGGTTGTTTGTACTGGGATTATATGACTCTTCAGTGGGTGCCTAGATGTGGCTTTGTTTTGCAGCATTCTCTTTCTTTTGGAATAAAATTAAAGCTAAACGCCTACCGTTTATTCAAAAAAAAATAAAGACCAATCTTCAGCAATCACTAAACCTAAAAGCAAAACAACAAGGCCAATCAATGATCACAGAACAGTATTAACAGCAAAGCATCCCAGAAAACCACATATGATGAACAACATCACATTACCCAAACAAAAAGGAAGCACATTTTCGAATAAATCGAACCCAGAGGCCCAACAGAATCCAATCCTCACCGTCGACGTGATGTACTCTTCAAACGACTCCCGGTACTTATCGTACAACTGCTGCGAGTAGTCGTGCGGTGGCTTCTGCGTACACATGTTATATATTGTCCTATCAAAGATCAAGACCCACAAAAAAAAACATATCATCATCAATACCTAACGGATATCACAATCAAACAAAAACCCTAAAAAAATCAAAACCCAAGAATCAAATCAAAGCGTATACGTATAAAGCATCATGTAATCCTCCGAACAGAATTGAGTCTCGGGGACCCCTTCAAGGATGTTCTTCAACTTCGTGATCCCCTTCTGCATGAAATCCCATCCCTGCTCAAGGTCTATCGTCTTCCTCTCGCTCGCTGCCATCTGAAAAACAAAACAAAAACATATCAAAACCTAGCGAACCATATCAGAAACCCTAAAAACCCTAGCTTTGCTCACCAGTCCCGACGGACAGGATCGATCGATCGAGAGAAAGGAGAGGGAGAGGGAGAGGGAGAGGGAGAGGGAGAGAGAGAGATCGAATTGGAGACGAACGGACGAACGAGAGAGGACAAAATCCGAATTTTTTAATAATAATAATAAATCAATATATAAAAATGTTTCCCGAAGTCGTGAAATGGGTCTCTTTCGTGATCGAATCACGGCCGTTCACTTTGTGTACCTCGATTTGGAGATGGGAACAACGTCATATCTTCCGTAGATCACGGTAGTGGCCCGGTCATTATTAGTAGTTGATTTTTTTATTTATTTTGGAACGACATTTATTATTAAGGGTTTATTAGTTTTAAGTCCATATAAACATGTTTTTCCAATTAAAAAAGGGATCGTTTTATTTAATTCTACAAATTTTTTTTTTTTTAAATCCTCTTATTATAAATTCAACCAAGTTTTTGCCTATTTGTTTTTAGTCCCTTTGTCAAACATCCGTCCATACACCGTTAATTTATGAAATGTGATTTAATTTTTAAGTCCATATAAACTATGTTATTTAGAGTTAAGTTCATGTAAACTATGTTATTTAATGATCAGTCCCTGTAAAATATGAAGAATGGAGAAACTGATCACTAAATAACATAGTTTACAAAGACTTAAAAATAAATCACTTTTATTTCACAAATTAACGATGTATGGACGGATGTTTGACAGAGAGACTAAAAAGGTACAAATAGAAAAAAAAACTGTTGAATATGAGTACAACTTAAAAAAAAATATGAAGAGCGCATGGAGGGATGGACAATCCCTAGATAAGGGATTGAATGAGAAGCATATCGAATAAGGAACATAAAGGACGCCCTTAAAAATCTTAAATTCAATCCCATATATTTTTTATTAATAGTTGAATTGAATCTACAGGTGCTCAAAAACCTTGCGGACCCTTTGGTCCCCACGCAGCATCTGTCCCACCTTTCCTCCAATTAAAAAATCAATGCTCCATCCATGTTTTGCATTTAATAACTACTCCAAACCTGCCTAGCGATGGGATGCTCATATGCAAAGCGTGCATACAATATCTATTTCCGGAGCTCATCTTATCAAAATCTTAGCACTGATAGAAGGTCCATTAAAAAGGTCTTCACTTCAGTGGATTTAATTGCAGCACACTTTGAGCCATAGAAGTTGCTCAAATATTCAAGCACGGTCTCACATCTAGTAAGTCAACACAAATAAAGATTGGACAGGGGGAGCCTGGTCCAAAGCTCAAAAATGCCAACCTCTTCTCAACTTGGTGCGAAGCCATGTGTGGTGAAAAGGCCGGAGGCAAAACATTGGATCTCATACCCCAAGAGTCTGGAGGGAGGGTGTCAACATTGACCTGGAGTTTTGTTCAAACTGTCGAAGCATTTGCGAAATAAACTTGTTACCTGGATCCGAGAGATCGGGTTGGCTACATCATTAAAGTGCCCCTGAACCTCCTCCCTAGCCCGGAGTTGAAAATGGGAGAATGGAGACGGCCCTATTGATGTCCGCATGATATAAAAATTTATTATTCTAAATGGATCGGTCGAGAGACATGCCAAAGCATTTTGTATATATTGTATTATTCAAGTTACACTGCACATTAGACCATGTGCATTTGGTAGGAGTGTGGATACGGTCTGGATACCACATGAGAAATGATGTGGTATTCAAGGGTGTGAGATGCATTTATGTTTATACGTAAGAAAGAGTATTTTAAAAAAAATAAAACATGTGGATTGAGTCCACCGCTCGGGACTTATTTGTGAGTGTTTGGCGCGGGAGTTGATTGGAGCCCATTACAACAAACCCCATGAGGGGTGTGCTACTTTTTTGGGGGGCACATTTGATTTTTTTACAAGATCATCTTTTTTTTATTTTTTATAAATGTAGAGGGGACCTCTAATATCAGCGGGATTCCAGGGTTAGGGTCGGGGCAGCGAGTCAATGTCCTATTTACTCCCTTTCGGTCCAATCTATTTATGTTGCCCGATACTTATATTTTCTATTTATGTAATTGTGTATCCTCTCATCCAATGAATGAATCACTAAAACACCAAGGTCAGATATGTACTAACTCTTTTTTTAATGAAATCGGTTGGATCCATTTTTTTAGCATGGTTCTTTCTTTTTATATGATATTAAATAAATCTTATTAATGGTTTAAAAAATAACTACAACAAATGATTTTAAATTTTTTTCCCTTTTCATTTAATTAAATGTATTTATATTACATTTTGTTTGAATGTGATTTTACAATGTTTTTGTTTTAAAGTTAGTTATTATAGGAATAGTACCAAGTTTTTGACTTAATTATCAAACTAATTTACTTTTTTGTTTTTACTTATGGTTATGCAAAATTTTAAGATTTCAAATCAAATTTAGGTGAATCATAGATGTACATTTTAGATTTAAAAATAAATTTTAAATCATTCAAATTTAATAATTTAAAATTAAATATATGTCAGTGGAATTTAGTTACATTTTCAAATATATATGAATTTTATATGCATTATACTCTCTGTTTTTAGTGTGATTTTGAACAATATTTGTTTGTTGTTTTAAAAGTCAGTTATATTTGTTAGATTTATTTTTTGGGAATGAATCTGAATATTATATACATTATAATTTTAAAATTGTTTTATGCATTTATGCAGTTTATGATTTTTATTAAAATTCTGTTACATTGTAAATCTATTTGAACTTTACATGCACTATACTTCATCTTTTATTTGTGTTTTTGAAGAATATTTATTTTTCCTTTAAATTCATTTAATTCTAAATGTAATTGATCTTTGTATGAATTATATTTTATGTTTTTTGCATTAGGTAAACTAATTTTGTTTTTGTTTTAAAAGTCAAATACATTTTGAAATATATTTGAATTTTTTTTAAAAAAAGTAGAGGTGGAAATCAAAGGAAGTGAAGACCGAAAGAAAGCTCGAAAGGTAGTCAAATAACCTCTCAAATGATAGAGGACATGGATGAGAGGGTAAAAAAGAAATTTTTCAAAAGAGGACGTTCAGTGACGAAGTGTTGTTATACAAATTGTATTAAGAGCGAAAAACTTAAGAGGGAGTGTTGACCTTTTTATCAAACAAAGTAGAGTAAAAAAGTTGAAGCCTAAACTTTGAGGCCCTCAAGAATAATGATTTTTGAGCCCTTTTTAACTATGAGGTTTTTATCTTTTTAAAAGCAATTTATATTTAATTCAAACAAAATTGTTGGAACAATTATGATTATCACGATTTGAGTTCTTTCTTTTAAAACAAATTCAATTCAATCCAATTACTGAATTAAGGACACTTATTGTAATTAAACACAAAATGGACTTCTAGTTTTGTGATTTTTTTTATAGGATTGTTTGTGGCCTCACAAAATCGTTTCAAGTTTTGATTCGATCTTTCCGATTTTTTTTTTTTTTGCTTGAGATTCATTTAACTGTAAAAAAGAGTAGTTTTCAATATGTATAATTAGTATATTTATAGTTTAATCTTTTACATTCATTTTTAAAATTGGTGCAGATTTTTTATTTTGAATATAGATATATTAGTATCTAAATAATTCATATTTGTGTGAATAAGAATTTAAAATCTGTATATGTATTTGTATTTGTATTTAATTTGTATATTTTAAATTCTAAATTGGTATCTGTATTTTTTTAAAAAATATTATTTGTTTTGTTAGAAAAAACTAATATACTTTTTCAATTATTAAATGAAAAAACTTTAGAATTGCCAAATATGTATTAGATTCTAAACAATGAAAAAACTAATAAAATTCTAGTATCTAAAAACTAATATATTTGCTGATCTGCTAATATATCATCTGTATTTGTAATTTTTGAAAAAGGTGAAGCAAAGTCAAAGGAGGTGGAGGCCGGATCAGGGATAATGTTAGAGGGCGACGAGAGGAATTCAACCTTATTTCCATACAGCTCCCTAGTTTAATATAAGTATGTTTTGAAGGTTTTGAAGGGAGTTTAGAAGGTAGGGGATACATCCCAATTTTCAAATACAAACAGTATCTTTCATGTGCATTCTACCCTTCTGTATCTACAAATTTTTGCATTAATACAACTTTTTCGTCAACCAAAAAAAGTTAAAACAACATCCACAGTTAAAAAACGCATAAAGACCAAAGTTAACAATAATGCTTTCTAAATCCAGATATGAGAGACCTTGACATCTTGAAATTATTATTAAAAAAATCTTATTATTCTCTCTTCATAATACATAGAGAATGGTAAGCCGATGGTTATGCTTTTCTTTTATCTTTTTTTTCTGCTAATCAATAACAAATCTAGTACATTTGTGTACAATTTTACAAATTTTAATACAAATCATGTCCAGACGCTGGATGCCGCAGACACCGATGCAGCCATTGATTGCCAGTGTTCGCGCAAACACATCCTGCAAACTACAACAAGAAAACCATGTTAAGGTGAAGTCAAACAAACAACATTGCATAAATTCACAAACCATCATTAGATCTATTCAATGACCCTCCACTCCAAATGGACCATGCTCTGCATTGGGGTAACATGATTTCCAATCAATTTCAAATGACAGGACCGCTCAACGGCTCAAAAGATTACTTTGATATGTAAAAAATGAAAACAATAGCAAAATTAGCACGCATTTGGCCATTCAAGATCATCATATAGTGGGAAGCCCACCATTATCCAACAACACAACCCCACGAAAACTCACATAACAAGTCGATCCCTCAATGGGTTTTCAACTCATCCAAAATAACAGAAGTCTGGTGATTTTTAATACTCAAATGCTGGTGTGAAAATATGATATCTTGATGCGGATCCTGACAACCAATCAAACTCAAGTTTCTCACAGAGTAACAGGATGCAGAAAAAACAGCAAATCCTGTGATGTTTAAATGGTTGGAAATGTCTTTTTAGCCAATCACCAGAGAGACTGCTTGAAATCCCAGACTGGCAATCCAGGATGTGTGTGAATATAAATATTAAACCTTTCCTTCAACTAATCAACAAATCACTTCCAAACTTCATGCATAATTGCAGGATGGCTCATAAGAAGGGAGAACTTATGTATAAAAATAAACCATTTCAAAGAATAACCAAAATGAGCACATATTACACGTGTCCTATTAACATAAATCATAGGCAAAAATTGAGCTTAAGAATACTTACCCTTTTAAGGCAATCACAAGTACACAACATATCATGATGCAACAAATGTGAACTGTGCAAACGCCCACACACGTCATAAAAGTTTGAATACAGCAGGTATGCCAACCAAATTGATTTAGGAAGATTACTCATCATCCTACAGATGCCTATGGCTAAGTCAAATATGTTCCCCCCTAAAAACTAGGCCTCATCATATACTTGGTATTTTAAAGATCTCTAGAGTTCTATATGCCTCGTGTTTAATCATCAACACTGTATAGCATGATTATAATCATCAAATACAGTAAATATGCACAAGTGTCCACTAAACGAGCTTTACCTGTCAAAACTCCAGATCTGCAAATTTGTTCTCTAGAGGACCATATGAATTGCTGACGTTCCCATGCCCTGTTAGTTTGTATAGGTATATTAGTTAGCAGACATCTCCTGCCATCACATTAGTAGAGCAATTTAGAGAAAAATCACCCAAAAATTGCAACCTGTTTATGCAAAATTAAGAGGTAAGGATTTTCTAACCTTTCTGATATGGGGAATTCTAACCACTTGGTGTTAGATCTCCTACATGAAATAAACTTTCTGACTTCTAATTTCATAGAATGAAAATGACTACACCCCCAGAGCTCAATGTTGCAGGAGGGAACTATACAGCACAACCTACAAAGAGTGCTTTAAGTAAAGAAATAGTCCCCATAATAAATTCCAAAATTGATTATGATTAGTGAAAAAATGAAAAGAAATATCTTCTCGTAATAGCTATCATACAGAAAGCTCTGAGAAATAACATACCATGACCAGCCCCTTCGATCACCCTCGGATTCACAGTGCATTTGAGGAGAATTGACTGCCATGCACTGGAACTGATCTTGACAGACGTGAATTGTTGAATCCCTGCATGAGCTGACAGAAGAAAAAGTCTCCTCGTCTTTTATGGTAACAAATATTCCCAGAAGGAAATCTCGATGTTAGCATCAACCACTAGATCAGGGTCTTCTATCCATGAACCCAGGCATCATTCTAATGGCCCATGTCAGGAGATAAGGCGAATGAAATGGTGGTACATGTTCCAACTTGCAGTAGGAGCAATCCTTGTACATAAAAAAAAGCTCCTTCATACCTATGTTCAACCTGACAAGCACTCTTCCATGTCTGAATCATTGACAATTGCACCAGGAACACTATACAAAAATTGTAAGCCTATCTCTTTTGTACAAAATCTACAGAGAAACTGCCGCTAATTAATCCCTTAGGAACATCTTATATACTTATGGGAAATTGCTCACTGTCTATTCTCCTCTTTATGACTTGCTTATCAAAGTGAACAAGGATAAATTCAGATATGCACAGGAAAAATCGATCAGCATAACCACATCTTAACGACTGATGGCTTCCATTGCAAGACGAACAAGACGCAGTAATCCTTCCACATCATGAAAGTTAAAATCAAGAACTCTTCTCACAGAAGAAATGCCCTCAAGCCCATACTGCGTCTCTCCCAATTTTGAACTAGCAACTGCAAAAGCACTCTGTGATTTCCTTGAAGCCTCCATGGCATTATTCACATCTTGTGTCTGTAAACAACGAACTTTCAGTTATTCTTGAACAATATTTATTAATAGGTTGATCAAATTTATAACTGTATATGATATCATGTGTAACCATAAATTACAATTCTAGTATTCTACATGACATGACAGATCCTGATAGCATTCCCATCTACTATACAACTTGTATAGCATTTATCATTGACTTCAGATATAAAAGACATAAATAATAAATAAATAAATCTTGCTAGTGCTACTTTCACGTATTTTTGGGGAAAAGGGTGAAAATGTTAGCCTGCTCTCAATGTTGATTGGAGAAAAAACTCAGTCATTAAAAATTATATATCTATATAAAAAAAATCATGCTTACAAGAACACTCAAATTTCTATGGATAAAACCTGGGCCTATAGAAATGCTACAGATTTCGGTATATTTATAATGATCAATCAGATATTGTTATTAAAAACTTGGCCCTTTAACTGAAGCGAACTTACAAAATTTAGCAGCCGCATATAATTGAGGCGACTGCGAGCAGCAATTACAATGTTACCACCAACATGGGGAGAAGCAGTGCCTTTGGCAAGCGCAGCCTTATCTGAGGACACACAAATGGTTCAAATTATCAACATCAGAGGCAGATGATGACGGTGACTCACCTGGAGGTAAAAACATCAAAATATCACATCCACAAGAAAAATCATTATACAGTAAACTAAAATAAACCTTCTTACAATGGACTCATTGACAAACTTGCAAACTCTACAACCCTTTTTTGGAGAAAAGATGGCAAGACAATCTATAACTACATTTCAAAGAAAAGCACTGATCTTGCTCAGCATTTCTTGCACTTAACTATCAAATAATATAACTTGAGTATTTTAACTAATTTGAGATCTTTCAAGCTAACAGCATTTCAAGAAAAAACATTGATCTAGTTCAGCAATTTTGCACTTAAAAACTACCAATTATTAAACAATTATCAATTCATTTGCATTTATAAGTGAAAGACCCTAAAATCTGATTGAACATATACAACCCAATGATCTTTTCAAATATCATCAAATTACCTAGAGGAACTAAATTCAGAGTTTCCTGAAGCTCGTGCCGATCTTTACTCGCACTTGTTTGCTTGGAATAAACAACTTTCATGTATGCCACCTCAATACACTTGTATGCCAGAGCAGCTGCAGCCATTTCTTTGCATTTCTCATATTCATGAGCACAATATCTGTGGATGGTAAAAAAAATCATTAGAAAGACCAATCAGAACACCCGAACGGATGAAAGAATATAAATAAACAGGCATGACAATACCAAAATATTTACTCTGGTTACTTCTGAACCAGCACCTGTTTCTTTTCATTTTACATTAGCATCGCCAAAAGTTGAATGATGAAAAAATGACATTCAGAGCATAAAATGACTTGGTGCCACTTGACATTAATTCTCTATTAGGAAACTACTTTGATAATTGATATTATGATTAGATTAAAAATAAATTTAGCCAACATACATAAACATATCTTCTACTGAGAACACCAAACATATCATTTGGACCCTAACTACTGTCCATCGCAAAATTTTGCATTAAATCATTTTATATTGAATTGAACTCATGGATTCCACAACAATTTTTGCAGTGTCGCAGTTCCCATAGTTTAAAATATCAGTAAAAACTGATATATCAATTAGAAAAAGATTTGATAAATCAATTGGAACAGTTAATCAAAACTCACTTTCCCAAAAAATCCTAAAAAATAAATAAATAAATCTCAGCTATGTATCTAATTTGATGAACACTAAAGCCAATAAGAATCTTTATTAGCAGTAAACTGGAAACAAATATTCATTGATTTTGAGTTTTATTTTAAATTTTTTATTATAGAAATCAATCATGTGTCTTGCTCTTCTTAGTAACATAGCACATGAGCAAACCATGCAGCTTTGAAGGTCAGCATTATCAACAGATGCACATGGTGATGGAGAGAAGGAAAAAGGGAGACATATCTCATGGCAACCAAAATGAAAACGCCAAGATTGGAGCATATTCTGTTGGAATTTGGTGCAGAAAAAAATTCTAAACTTTTGTTGATTACTAGACACTGTAAATCCAAAAAATTCCACATTTATTGATATTGTATAAAAGAAGCATCAAAATGAAAATGGAAAAAATAGATAAAGATACAAAAGAAAGGATGGTCCTAAAAAACACCCATTCTTTTGTAGAGCAAACAAATCCATTCTCAGAGAACAAATTGAAAGAACAAAAAAAAAGCGCAGAGCAAACCTTAAAAAAACAAAGAAAAACAATCATCATAAAAAAGGTGAACCAATTTATTGAAAGCTTTGATTTTTAAATGCTTAATTAGTACGTATGCGAGTGTGTGGCAGTGGTTTCGGAAAAGTCACATAAAAGGTGACCTTAGCAACCTTGCCAAATTCCAATTGTTAATCCCACATGTGGTGCGTTGGAGTATTTGGATAACCGAAATGATTGCATCTTTCACCAAAAGAGACTCTATTTGGATAACATTTGACCACCTCCTCTCTACTTACAGATTGGGTTGCTTCTAATTTGAATGTAGAGATTCCATCTACCATTATGAGCAATCTTTGATTCGCGAGATAAATTTCAAGGGCATTTTGATGGGATTTTTCCGTTTATTCCTTTTCTTTTCCATTCTCCCATCAAAAATTTTGTAAGGAGACCCCTCATCTCCCTCTTTGTTCGGGGGCATGTTTTAAAAATAAGATTGCTCCTAATTTTTCTCAAAAAAATCAATATATGAAAATATGTATCATTCAGTCGAGAGATTTTTATAACTACGATAGTTCCAAAGGAAATCATTGATTCTGATGTATCAAAATAATGGGGATAAGGCTTGTTAATCATGGTTCTAGGTGTTCTCATCTGGTGGTCCTATTTGAAGTAACAAGGAAAAGTGCAGAGGTCTCTCTTTCAATAAGGCATAAATATAATTTATTAATATGCAACTCAAAAAACAAGAAATAAAAGAGGTTATAATGGGGCAGGAATATTTTTTGGTGTTCACAAACATATATTTATTATCTTCATGTATGTTTTATATATTTTACAGGGTATTTTCAAGTAGTCAAGGAGTGAGCCAAGTGAAGTTATTTGGGTTTCTTGTAATAGTCCACAGTTGTTTAATATCTGGAGGAGTCCTTTTATGCTTTCATCTATGAAGTTAAGTCCTATATTAGTCACACTTACAGAAGTATGGCTTTAGCATGTAGTCTATACATGATGGCTATTAGGCCAGATATAAGTTTTCAAAGAATTTGGTAAAATTTATTAACATATTTTAGTGATTTTTTTTCCTACTTGGTTACACATTTTACTTCGAGGTCCATCACTGTATTAAAAAAATAGCAGCAGTTACATTCCTATCCCAGAAGAATATAACGTTATGTGACATGGAAAGTTAAAATTTATCTCACTCATAATATTGCTTATTTCACTTAGTAAGCCAAAGAAAAAAGACACCTATACACTAATTTGACTGTGCACTTACTCGCATAGTGATGCGGTGTCATTATACATTTGAATTGATTGTGTCTCCGAATGTCTGGCACTCTCTGTATTGGAAGTCTCCATGAGTGAAGCCACATGAAGAAATTTCAAGGCTGCCTGGAAATATAAGCCAGTACTTTCACGTTCAAGCCCACTACTCTGTAAATGATGGTAAAAAAACTAATGTTAGATCTATGAAAATACATAAATAGAACATTTAAGATTAATTAACAAGACTCTGTGATGTGCTAAACCTTTAAACGGTTAGCAGAATGCTTCAAGTCCCTGGCTTCTTTCAGTACTACAGTCGCAGCAGAATGACCAACATCTTTTCTAACAGGACTTGGAGCATCAATATCCCTGCCGCCTACCCCATTAGGCATTGGCTGTTTTGAACTACCTGGATGACTTCCGCTCTGGTTATCAGGATGCCTTTGCCTTTTAAGTAATTTGGACATCTCACCATTCACTACATCACCAGGCAGCACTTCTGACTTGCTTCCATGAACAGGTGCAGGTCTGTTTCCCTGATTTTGCCTTTCCTGCTTATCCCTGAAATGAGCAAGTGGCAAGGACTTTATTTTGCCTGGTGATGATCTTTCATCTTCATGGGTCCTAACTTGGTGAAGGCTTTCTGGAATATTGGATTTCAAGTCCTTGGTGGGAGCAAAATTCTTGTACTGTCTGGTCATTAAGGAGATTCCTGCACATCTAAATCTTTGTGAGCACTAACAATAGTCTGGCCATCTTTCCCCCTTTACTCAATGTGTTTCCTACAGTGACTTCTCTCCCAATGAAATTATTTTGGTCCTTCACATGTATGTTAAAGGACTTCACCTGGAACTTGCATTTCTCGTCTCTCAACTCTTCATGATAAGGAGACTGACCATGGGGATCCATGCCACTTCCATAGCGAAAGTCATTAGCATTTTTCGAATAGGGGTTGTCCTCTTGCCCACTAAAGGAATCAGAAACCTTTCCCCTTCCTCTCTCAAATTCAGGTTTAACAGTTTTTTTTCTGTTTTTGGCACGCAAAGAGTTACTCTTGGGTTCCTGCTGAGTGGATCCGTTAATATGACAACTACATGGTTTTTCTTGATCAGGGCAGGGGTTGTTACGATCATGCTCACACTGGATGACCTGATCTGAAGTAATAGCATCACCATTCTCAATATTGACATCTTGGAACTCAGGTGGAAAATGATTACTATGTGTGCCAATGAATGCTTTTAAATGCATGTTCTCTTTGGTTTTAGTGCCAGATATTTGGTTCGCATCCATATCCCGATGACAGAGTGCCCCTTCTGAAGAACCAAGCATTGATGCCTCACCATCCCCATTGGTTGCTAGAGTTTCATGGAGAATGACAGAGGCAGCTTTAGCTTTATTTGTTGTTCTAAATCGGTTGTTCCCACCATCAGCTTCATTATCAGAGCATCTCTTCGGGCTACCTACAGTAGAGAACGCCATGGTTGGCTCATCTTTAACCAATAAATTCCTTTTTGAAGTTGGCTTGTCTGTATTGGAAATCCTTAATGGAGATGATGAAACTGACTCTACTGGAGATCCCTTCACTTCATGAAAGTTCCCTTTGCTTTTATGAGAGCCTGAGACCTTCGAAGAGCTAGAAGTAGCTGCCATTAAAGATGGTGCATAACCTAAATCTTTCCTCAGTGAATCCATTCCATCCATGATTTTTTGAGGTACACCATTGCCTTGATCTTTCTCCATTTGATATTCCTTCACCACAAAGTCCCTCTTCTCTCCTTCCGTACCATCAAGAAAAACTTCCGGACTACCAGATATGGCAATTTGTTGGTGCAACCTTTTTTGTCATTTCTACCATCCACTTTGCTTGCATCAGCCTCCTTGTGATCTGTCTTAGAAACCCTGGATTTCTTTTCCTTCCTGACAATTTCCTTGGTTTCCTCTTTTCCAGAGCTCCTGTCAGCCAGAAGATGCCCGTTACCAAGAAAAGTTTCTGGATATACCTGATCAGACTTAAACTCCTTAACTTTTCTCTTCTTTGCAGCTAAATCCGTTTTATCAGAATTCCCCATCTCTGATGCTTCAATACATGCTCTATAGTCCCCATTTGAAATCACTTGAGATTGAGCTTTCATTTTCTTCCCAGTGGCCAAGGAGTCACCCCATGTCTCACTCTTTACAAAGTCCTCATTCAACTTTTGTAAACTTTCTCCATTCACCGTTGTCGGAAATCCATTGCAAGAGTTGAGAACTATTTTCCACTGATGCCACGGTCTGAGTACCAATCTTCATTGGCATGAAGCATATCCTCTGACTTGAGTTTCTTGGAAGCTCTCATGCTATCTTGGTCGGGTTCCCGCCTGCTCTTTGATTTTGAGTGCTTTTGAGATCCCATAGTATTACCTGTGGTGCATTTGATACTGATAGATGAATTTCATAATACAAGGAACATTGATGCAAAATCTAGAGCTGACAAAACTCTAGGCATATAAAAGTGTGAGTCACTACCTCCATCTGAATAGCGTCCTGAGGACTTTGTTTATCTTTTGATTTATGACCATGTTTTCCAACAAATAAGTCATCTGTCTTGCTCGATATCTGAGAGGCGGCTTTGCTTGATGTGTTTGAATATAGAGGAAGCTGGTTCACATCATTTAGGCTTTTGCACTTGATGGGAACAACTTGACTTTTCTTTGCAGAGTTTGGAAGGTGGGTTTGGCTAGGTGTAGTGGATGAATCTTTTGATCCAGTTTTTTTCTTAGCAACACCAGGCATGGGGTGCAAATATGGCTGGTGTATTTGATCAAGGTGCCTTCCATCAGCCAAGGTTACGCCTGATGCAGTTCTATCATGTTGACCATGCATAACAGTTTGACCCTCAGGGAGAGGGACTTGGTACAGTGCATTCAAAGCTCTGGTCGTCTCCTCCTCACTGACTGAACAATTGTTCATCCCAGGCCTACAAATTTTAAAAAAAAAGTTAGAAATTCACCTGAAAGCCAACAAAAAACAGTTGAACGAGCAGGATTTACCACTACCAATAGTTAATCAGTAAGATGCTGCTACCTGCCTAGTTTCCCCAAGGCTTAATATATATTTAAACCAAGAAATCAAACAATTTGCTAGATAATGACACAAGTAGTACAAACAGTTAGAACTATGTCAACAATCACCTAAAAACCAACAAAGAAATAGTACACTGCGTAACAATTTAACAGAGAGTTGCTAATTAATAAGTCAGCTCTGGTTGTGTAGTTTGCCCCGTATCAAGTCAACATAAAAAATAAAAGATCAAAAGAAATACACAGTAGGTCAACATGGCATTGTTACTTTCCAAAACCAAGAAACAGCAGCGGTACCAATTTTAAATATGGAAGTTGAAATTTATCAGCGGTCAAGAAAAAATACTCATTATTGACTATGTTTTATACACAAAATAATGGGATGAAATTTATATGATGCTTTCCTTGCAGTGTTTTTTGCAACACTCTTCTGGAATCTCTGATACTTGACCAGCAGTTGTTCAACAACATCAAAACGAATAAGAAGTTCCAAAAAAATCTAGTTAGGTAACTTACAGCCAATGAAGCATGCTACATAACCACTTCTTGGGCAGCTTGTCAGGTTCACTCCCAAATGGCAAAAGACGCCACTTGTTGCAGTTCTCGCATTGCACCCAATTCTCTTCTATAACAACAGGACAAGTGGGTGGAACAGCCGCACCAGTAAATGGATCAACACCATGATAAGAAGCCTCAGTGGGAACCTTTATGCTTGCTTCAGCTGTTGATGAAACTTTAACTTTCTTACCACCAACACGCTCCCTAGGTTTCTCAGAAAATGCAAGAGTTTCTTTTTCAATTCCCAGCCATGGATCTTTTGCCTTATTCTTGAAATTACCATCAAGTGATCCTTCCTGATTCTCCGATTGTTCACCTTTTATGCCTCGAGGGAAGTCCCTATGTTCTTTTCAGGACTCCTATATGATCTTTCAGTGCCTTTGAGAACTCCGCCATATTTTCAGAAGAGTTCTTAAGATGACCAATCTTCTTCTTGTCTTTTGACACTTCAACACCAGCCTTCAGGCCTTCCTTGGGAACTCCACCGGTGTGCCATTGGAATGCCTTCCCTTCACCTTCTTCTTTCTCACAGACAATGGATCCTTGACCTTCATGATATCCTGAGTGGTCTTCTGCTTAACAGATTCTACAGGGACGCTATCCTGATCCTTCTTATTGAACCCATCAGAATTTGCCTTCAGCACGTCACAGTTTCTATTAACTCGGTTTCTGTCTTCTTTCTCAGGATCAGATGAGAAATCCTTGTGTGTGCTTGCTTTCTTCTCCTCCCATCCCTTCTCTGCTAAACTAGGTTTTGAGTTTGTTATTCCTCTGTCATGAAAAGGAACATTCCTTACTCGCCCATCATTCATATTGTCATTGCCAGCTGCCTCCAAGAGTCCATCCTGTACCGATATCGGTGATTTCATCTGATCCTTCTCTACAACCTTATTTGTTTGCCTGGTCAAATCTGATGATGCTCTACTGGAGTTTCTGGCGATCTCTCCAACTGCCTGCCTTTCTACTTTTTCATTAGTGCCTCTAGAGCCAGACAGGATGGGAATGCTCAAGGCATTCTGAACAGCTTCTCTTCCTGCCACAGTCTCAATGTCAATTTCATTCCTCAAAAGAGAGCCTATGTCATTTTCCCCCATTTCCGCAGTAGGTTGAGTCTTCTCCTCAGGCTTTAATTTTTTCACCTTTGAAACGTTAGCATTCTCATAGGGGAAAGCGCATCAGGCACAACAGTTGAAGTTTCAAAACTGCTTCTGTGAAGAGCAACAGGTTTGCCATTCTTCAGAGAACACTTTTCCTTTTCCACCAGGCATAACAGACCATCCGGAAGAGGGGATAGTATACAACCACCAAGGATTGGAAAAGAAGTCATTTTCTGCATTCATCAAATCAAAAATTAAAAAAAAACAAAACTTTATGATCATAACAAATACACTGAAAGGTTAAAACAATGGAAACCTGAAGTATTGTTGTTGGAGATTCATTCGGCGCACCACAAAGCATTGATGTCGTGCCCCCACTATCCACGGGGCTGTCCTCCGGTGATGAAGAAGGGGAAATATCCAGGCCCAAGCCACTATATATCGCAGCATTATTTCTAGTTGAGGCATTATCTGGACCCAACTTGATACGCACCTTCAAGGTCTTCTGATCAGTGTTATTGAAAGGCTTGTTTGTCGACTCATGTTGTGGGGAAAGCACTACAGGGGGAAAGATCCTCGCTTGCCCGGGTTGACCACACTGGGTGGGAGGCTTTGCTTGGGGAAGGAGGATGCATCTGCTGGACCCTTTGGGTTCTGACGCACAACCTGTAAAGAAATACCGTGACGTTCCGCAGGTCAAAACCTTCATCATCATATGTACATCACCACTCATTGCTTATACATTACTACCTCCGGTACTGGGTTGTAAGGGGATCTCATTGCGGTAGGGTTCTGAGCCTTAGCCGGACTTCTCTTATAAGTGGGCAAAAACGAGCCATACATACCAAATTTTGCTCCTGGAAAAAACATTCAATGCTCATGATATAATTTCCACATATACATACAGAGAGAAAGATATGTTCGGTGACTTGGACTCACCCAGATTTCGGTAGACACCTCGCCCTCGAAATCTTTCTGAAAATGCCCCAATACATGTTCCAGCTTCTCGTCCTGGAAAGAAAAGTTGACCACATTCTATTAACATAGTATAAGCTTTTCATCCAGGAAAAAAGAATGCAAAGATGTCTGCTTTAGATATGCATGGTTCCTCTAATTGAAGAACTGTAAGATTAGATTTCATAAAACAACACGTAATTCAAACAAATATCGCAAATCCACAAACAACAAAGAACGAACCGATCTTAAGAGACTTACGATATACGATAGCGCGACGTCGGGGTCGACGGTGGCGTCATCGGCGTCCGCGTCACGGCCGTAACACGCTTCGCCCTCCTCGAGCTCGCTGTCATCCATGGCTTCCCCCGCCCCACCAAAACCTAACATTAACCCCTTCGTCGACGTCCCATCCCGTCCTCCTCCGCCGCTGCTCGTCACGGACAGCATCAAAAATCCGCAAAACTTCGCAACCTGCACGGATTCGTATCGATCAGAACCCCGGAACCCCCGCCGAGAACTTCCATGATCGGCCCCGATTGGACACCCTCATTGAACGGAGAACCTTGATTTCGAGCTCCCTCAATCGAATCGTGGAAGATCGATTGATCGATCGCTAGGGTTTCGACCCTTTCGGTGGTTTTTTTTTCGATTTTATTTTTTTGTTAGAGAAGACCGATCTAACACACCAGAAGACAAGAGGAGGGTCCAGAGGGTTTTTTACTGGGCTACAATTAAAAAATTCAATAATAATAATAATTAAAAAAAGTCCCTGTTTTTCTGGTTTTTGCCCTTTATTGTTCATTCAATGATGTTTTTTGGGTTTTGTTGTAAAAAAATTATGACGTTGACGCCATGTTCGGAGAGAGCGGAAGCGTGCGTGTTTTTTGTGTGCGTTTTTGTGTGGGCGCCGTTACCAACTTATCATTACACAATTTTTTTCCGGTGAGAATTCTAGCTTTTACAAAAATTTTAACTTTTGAAAACATATTTGATAAATAAAATTTTGAATAATAAACTGATTTAAATAAATTTGATTCCTATAAAACTCATTTTTCACTATTTTAAAAAAGTAACATTATTTTATTAAAATTTATAAGAAAATTTTAAATTAAATCAATTTTCTAAAAGACGTTTCACAACAGGGCGTTGTTAAACTCAGATATATTTCTAGCATCAATCTCAGCCTTATATGTGTCGATAGATTTCTATCGACGCATATGCTCACGTTAACAAAGCATATACTTCGAAAATAATTTTTAACATTTTCTACAAATGTATCCATGCAATTCATTGAAGAATGTACTTCATTTTTTATAAAAACATGTATTTTATTAACAGTTGCGGAGCCAGAATTTTTACAAAGGGGGGGCCTAATGTGACTTATATAAATATTTTTTAAAATTATATCATTATATTTTTTATTTCAATAGCATAGATTAAAAACACATATAAAATGAAATAAAGACATTCATAAAAAACATATCACTGAATAATTATAAAAAATAATTATCATATTTTAAAACGATATATCATATTTCATATTGATAATTCATAAAAAAAATGTCAAAACATAAATCTAATAAACAATACATATCTTTAAATTTGACTTCGATGAAGTTTCATATTCTGAAAATACTGAATGATTTGATTATTTTAGATATTTATACAAATATTTTAAACTTTAAATAAATTAGTAACAATTGTGAGACATTTAATGGAACAAAAAGTAAAAATTATTTAGATATAAAGATTGATATTAGGAACCGTTGAGATATAAAAAGAAAAATAAAAAAGGAGATTCAAAAATTTATTTTTTTCAAGATGGGCACCTAGGTGAAGACGCTGAAAAGTGGAATTCATGCCTCTATAGTTGTTTGTGGGATATGGATAAAATGAGGCTCGGGGGTAAATGAAAAAGGAGAGTTAAAAATGACTTTTGTATTATGTGGAGGGGGAGGGTTAATTAAAAGAATGGGTGAATGCACACTATACACATGGATGGATAATAGATGGATGTTTTAATTTTATTTTATTTTTATTTCATTTAGTTGTGAGTGGTTGTTGTTTAGAGAATTTCATATGTAGTGGGCCTATGATCTATGAATCCTAATTAAAATTAACGTACCACAAAAAATTACAAGTACCTAGAAACAAATTAAAAGGATATCAAAATAAATTAAAAAAATTCAGGGGGGGCACATGCCCCCCCCCCAGGCCCACGGTGGCTCCGCCACTGCTTATTAGATGAGGTATATATTATTTTTAAAAAATTCAAAAAGCATAATCACATCTAAATGCATTATCAAAGGTGCTTATAGACCCAAATGTATTTTTATGTGTCTCATTAGTCCTCTTCACTCATCAGTAAATACATATTTTATATTTTATAAAAAAATATAGATATGTGATTTTTAAAATAAACACATGGTCTATATTTTGGAGTGTAAGATGAACTGAATATAACATTTTTCATTTTATATGTTATTTTACTCAATTTTTTTACAGCTCCAAATACAATCTTATACATACATCTTTAGTCAATTCCACTCATTGTAACAAGATATATACCTCATTTAAAAAATTCATATTTTTCACTAATTATATTATTCCAATTCATCAGTATAAATATTTCACATTTTGTAATAGAAAATACCTCATTATATGAGATGCATTATTTTTATAAAAAAATGGACGACTCGCATTTAAGACTATAAAAGGTCTAAATGTAACATTTTTGTAGAAAGACCCATATAGCAAACGCATACATCCATCAAATTTTCCAACATACTTTGGGTGTATGGGTGTTCCGCTCACCACTATATATGTATGATGGAAGGAAAAATGAGATGTTATACCAATCTATTTTGCACTACAAAACAGTCCATGCATTTTTTTACTAATCATGTATGTACATTATGTAATAAGATATATATTCTTATAAAATATGAAGTACACAGTCCAATAAATCAAATGAAATTATTTATAAAAAAAATGTGAAAAAAATTCAACAAGATATGTACCTCATTTGAGTGAATAGAGGAGACCAACGAGATATATATGACTGCATTTGGGATTTTTCAAATGATGAGTGTAACAGAGTCAAAAGAGAATGTACAACTCGCCTTGACAAGACTCATATCACATCATCTTGGAGACCAGTTGTTACACGATCCTCTTAAAAAATCTATAGTGGGTCGTGCAAGCACCTATGCTACATGCTCTCTCTCTCTCTCTCTGAACCCATTTATATTAAACCAACTAAAATCGTGTTGCATGACTCCCGATGCAATCCACCATACAATATAATAAGGGGTGTGCCATCTCGTGTCCAAAACACTAGCACGTGCATATCATTTGCCTGAAAACTTTTTTTTATAAAACTTGAGATACCCACATGTGATAAGATATAATTAACATGATATATAATAACCTATATAACCATAACAAAAAATTGTAGTCAACAGAGTAACTAATTGTACATCATATATAGTCACCCTTATATACAGAGCATCATAACATAGACATGGTTAGTTAGACCAACAATTAAGTGTATGTGAAATGGTGTGCCCCCTGCATGATCTCCTATCGAATCTCCGCATCTGACAAAATCTAAATTTATCCTTAAAAACGGAGCAAGCCATCATTCTCATATGTCACTCTAAGTCGTTTTCCTCAAACTCATCTACCCTACAAAACTCTTCAAATTCAATGTGTGATGACCCATGTCCAAAAAGACAACATGTGCATATCACTTGCATCATTTTTTTTTGTCAAAATCAAAATCTCTGCCCCATGGATTGAATATATTAATAACCCTAAGAAACATATACTCAGCCATGTATGTAATCCCTACCATTCATAATACAAGTCATAAGTTACAATCAAATTAATTCTGAATCCTAACGGAACCATTCCATTAAAATCCATTAACATAATCCATCGACAGAAAAGTTTAAGCAATCAACCGAGCATCTATTATGATATCTAATGTAGGTCATGTAACTATCAAAATTTACGTATAAAACACTATACAAATAGAAAAGGTTCGTTAGACCAACCTCTACAAAATATCATAAAATGTACCTCATATCAAAATAAAATTACCTACTACAACCTGAACGTGGCACCAAAATAATAGCAAGAATAATGTCTAGCAACATTGTTATTCAATCTATAAAATGGGGGGGGGGGGGGTTAAAATAATGTGGGCTAAACATGCTCAATAAGTAAACCCAAAAAATATACACGAGGAATCGAGTATACAATCACTAATGCTCAATGTCAACAGGGGTGTAAAAAAGAAATAACTCAAGTACAATAATAATCAAGGAAGCATAACCAAAATGATCAACACATCTAAAATGAAACCAAATGAATAATTATACTCAGAATGTCCACAATGCATTAGTAGCAATGAAGTAGTATGTCAGACGGAGATTTTGGCACTCGAATGACTGGAATGCAAATGGAATGACCCCCTCCCTTAAATGTTCATTGTGTAATAATGTCCTCACATGTATCCCTCAGAACATCAACCTCAAAAATGCTATTTGGCCCTTAGTAAGTCCAAGCACGATAGGGTATTTCCAAGCCTCATTGTTGGACCGTACGCACTTATGTGCATTTAAGAGTAGATCCTCAACCTATACTCTAAGATCTATGATCATCTTCAAGAAGGCTAAAAGAATGACGACTGAAAAATAATGTCATACACCTCTCAAATTAATGTTTGAACAACACAACAATGTAGATCACATAACAAACGAGATCTCAAAGATGAGTAATAACAAATCACGATGAATGATCACGATAGGGTCAAGGGAATAACAACCACAATAGTTTCCAATGAATAAATAGACAATATGGATAATCATGAAAAACAAATGGAAGTATTGATATTATAAAGCGAGAAAATGAAGTGAATATGTATATAATTGGGGTTACGTTCCGAGCCTTCACACCACAATCTCAAATCATAAGATCGTCACATTTCCTTACATTGAGGAGATCCATCCGATGCACATTATCATCCAATTAGCGTCCATCATGAAAAATTCATTTAGAACATATCCTAAAATTCTAGCAAACAAAGATAGAATGCACCCATAATTCCAACTATTAAACCACCTATTTTACACAATCAATAAAATTCATCCATAGGCTAACATATAATTATATCCCTTAGAAATCAACATGCAAACCTTACAAAAACAACTCATATTCATATTTAAACTCATGAACTTCAACAATAAAACGATGAACGTGACAATACCAATGATATAAGACCTAAGAATGAAACTTGTGTCATTCAAATCCTCCAAATCATTCATAAACGTCAACAACTCATTAATGAATGCCACATTCGAATCCCAACAACACATTCTAACAAGTAACCAATGGGACAACCACGAAAAGAAATAAAACAAGAAGAATTCTCACACAAAGCATCTATATTTGCTCCAACTCTAACTTATTCTTCTTCTCTTCAAATCAACAACCAAAACTTATGCTCGGTCTCTAAATGAAATTGATAATGCATTTTCTCTGTTATAGAGACAGTGAAGTAAGAGGCAAATTCTTTCCCTAGATCTCATGAAAAATAATCACAGCAATAGCACTGCTTGTGTTTCTGCTGGCCTAACTTTCACTTGATATTCTATAAAATAATAGGTTGGACTCCCCAATCCCATAGCAAGGACCAAGCACAATCTTATTCAATCGGAGTGTCCCCCTTGAAATGGTTCTAGGTTTGGATTTACTACTTTTTGTTTCTATTATGAAAATTTTGGATATATCACCTTGTAACTTTTTGGATGTATCACTAACCATTGTAATAGAAATTCTTTTCTATCAACAAAAAAAACCCTCATAACCTCCCAAAGTAAGAATCCAAACAAACTAACTAGAACAAGTGAAACAAGAAAACAAATAATTAAATGGTCTCACCCAAATCCCCTTCAATCCCTTCTCCTCTCCTTCTCTCTCTCTCTCCCCCCTCTCTTCTCTCTCTCATCTTTCATATTTTGTTGAACCCTAAAAAATGCCAGTGAAGGCCCTCTATGTTGCCATCAAATCAGACTATTGACAGGCATAGTCACAGATTCGGGATCTGACAATAATTCGCTAAGGATTCTGTTCGGGTCGGTTCGGATTATTCAGGGAATGATTCAAAATAAAATTAAAAAAAATGGGGATCTAAAAATAGTGCATGTTGTATCTACAAAGCATGATATGCAATATTGTCTTTGACTCTTTCAAAACACATTGTACCTAACTGGTCAAAACGCACCAAAGAAGAAGCAACAACACTTCATTTCAATCTGAGTTAACTTAATATAAGCACTACCCCCCATATATAAAACCCCATAAAATAGCACTCACCAAACACAACGACAAAACCTCTCCAAAACATCAATCTCACACAACATCAAGAACATCAATCACAAATGACAAAACCTCTCCATTAGTACCGCCTCCAACCTTCAAAATGACCTTTCATGGCGGATTAAAAACCATCGATTCTCTGCATATCTCAATTTCACATTTCATTGATTTCCGAAAAAGATGACATCAGACCTCTCATTGGATTCTGATCTTGATATCGGGACCTCCTTCGAACCCTAACACAGAGCCAGTCCTCCTCCATGAGCACACCAGCAGCGGTGGATCCAATCACAACCACTGCAGCACTCCGGCCGCCCCTCCTTCAAAAATGCAAAAATCCCATCGAATTTTCTGAATAATAACTGATACGTCCCGAATTTACCGTTCATTCATCGAACTGCCGAATCCCTCGAAGCTTCACCGATTTGTTCGACACATGCTCAATTCGCCGAATTTGATCGAATATTCACGATTTAATCAGCGAATCTGTGACTATGTTGACAGGTAGATTATTGGGGGCTAAATGATCATGCTGCCCCTAACTCAAATTCTAGATAGTTTCATTAAAATAGTCATAACTTCAATAATAGCACCAAATTATATAATGCAACTATCAATTGGAAAGTTAAGAAAATTATCTACAACTTTATCCCCGTTTAGATATAGAATAAGACTTATTTTTGGATATACAGTGATTTTGTGTTTGGTCGTGTTTTGAATTATTCTCGTTGGGTAACACAAAAATAATTTTTTTGTTGTTTGGGTAAAATGTGAATAAAGTATAGATAATGATTTATAAAAGGTAAAAAAATAATGATGGTTGATTTGACATATGATTTATTAGAGATGATGACAATTGATTTGATAGTTGACCTGCATATTCTTTGAGTGAAATAACTTAAATTCTAGGCCCCTGTTTGAAACGGGAATAAGCCCTCGGATAACCTGGTATTGACTGGAATAGGGATTTGAACCCGTTTGTTTGCCTGGTATATCCTGGAATGTCTTATGCATAATAAATTGGTATAAAGTGGTATATGAATTCCAACCAGCCCTAAAATTAAAGTCATCTTAGGTTATTCCACCCAAAGAATATGTGGGCCCACTGTCAAATCAACTATTATCACTTTTTATATATCACATGTCAAATCAACTATCATTATTTTTTCACTTTTTATAAATCTTTATCCATATTTTATTCATATTTTACCCAAACAACAAAACATTTATTCTTATGCTTACCAGTGAAAATAATTCAAAACACGACCAACACAAAATCACTTTATCCTTATTTATATTCACTTATGCCTAAAAAAATGTATACCCAAGAATAAATCATATTCTTGTTCCAAGGGGGACTAAGGGTTGGTTGGAATCCATATATCATTTTATACCAGTTTATTCCAACATAATTTATCCTGGGTATTTCCTACATCCAAACAACAAAAAACACATATTTTATTTTATTATCACTTTTCCATGGGCTATTCCATATCCAAATGGGTCTTGTGTTTAAGTCCCTCTAACTATTCTAAAATACACGATCAAATAGTGATGCTATTAGGTTTTTCTCATCTAAATGTATAACTGAAAAAATAACAATAACTTTTGCTATATAAATTCAAATGACTTAATTCCATTTTTATATGAAAGATGTTTGAAAATGAATATTTTGTGCTTAAACCAAACTTAAACTACTTTATCTAAAGGACTAATAAAATTAAATCTAAATATACATTAGCCTAAAATATTCCAAATGCATAATAAAATGAAATAACACTTATGACTATGCCATCCATCAATCCAAACATACAAGAGAATAGTATTAGCATGGATAAGAGGTTTGGGGTTATTTCAAAATCTCTCTTCATTGGGCCTCCCAATTTGAACCAATAAGATCAGCTACACCCTCGTTTGGGCAATCAACATTCCCGTCTCCCTATCTATAACACTACATTAGAGTTTCAAAACTCCTCAAGTAGAAATTAGATGTGTCACACTCATTGCTGACTTCCTTCTCAGTGTATTAGCAACGATATTTCCCTTTCCAATATGGTATTGAATAGTGCAATCATAGTTATTTAATAGCTCGAGCCATCTCATTTGGTAAATATTCAGCTTTTCTATGAGAACAAATATTTGAGGCTCGTGTTGAATGTGAACATCTCAAAATTTCTCGTCGTAAAGATAGTGCTTTCATATTTTTAGTGCAGATACTATGGCCGCCGACTATATATTGATCGTAGAGTACCTCTACTTATGTGGCTTCAGCTTCCTTGATGCATAAGCTACTACTTTTTTGTGTTGCATCAACACGCAACCCATCCCTTGCTAGGAGGCATCATTACATAAAACAAAGCCTCTAATACCATTAGGCATGTTGATAAATACTCAGCTCCTTCTATAGAACAAATATCTCAAGCTCGCATGGTATGTGAACACCTCAAAAATCTCATCACAAAGATAGTGCCTCCATATTTTTAGGGACCGTTTGGAGAGAGACATAAGTTATTTTAGGGTTTATATCTATTCGAGGAATATATAATTTTATCAATAGAATAAGTGATTTTCTGTTTGATTATGTTTTCAGTTATTCTCGTTGGAAAACATAATAATAAAGGTTGAAATGTTTAGTTGAGTAATAATAAGATATAGATAAAATGTAAATAAAGTGTGAGTGATGAGTTATATTTTTTAAATGACATTTATACCCCCAAATGGGTGGCATTTATTCCGATGAACTTTCTACATTGAGAAGTCCTGTGAGGCATCTTGGCCGTCCATGAATATGGAAATTTCACTTGCATGTGTACTTTGTGTAATAGTCATATTTTTACTATCTGACATGTTGCATGATTTTAAATAAATTCTTCATACTAGTATACCACACCACCAAATCCCAGTCTCTGGAATGATTTGTAAACAAAAGGTGCAACAAACCATGAAATGAAAGATCGATGAAAAACATTCACATTGTATGTAAATTTTTTCAGACGCCTTATTTGTTTGAATTTTTTTTTGTGTCAAAGCAATCAATAGTGTGAACTCTTACCGCACTGTGGCAGGGGCATGAAAAAGGTCAGATGGGACAGGTGGGGCCCATTAATGCAGATGCTTTACATAGAGATGGAATCGGTATTCCATGGGAAGGTCAGAATCCAGATACCAAACAATTCAGCTTTAATCTGGGTTCCATATGCCATGTTATTTAAGCGAACCAAACGCACAAAAACACTTTATATCGCCTTATACCATGCTATACCACTTTTATGATCCTATCCAAACAAACTCTTGGTGCAAATACCATGACTGTACACTCCAGATCATGTGTAGAGTAGTTCTACTTATATGGCTTCAACATCCTCCATACATAAGCTACTATCTTTTGCATGTGTTGCATTAACACAAATCATCATTCTCTGAGAGGCAACTTATAAAACACAAGGTATCATCATAAAAAAACTCTCTATTGTTTTGTTGGTATTATTAGAAGATGAAAATTTTGGTACAAGAAAAGAAATATTCATCTTTTGTGACTTTTCATCATTTTTTCTTTTTCTGTTCAAATATATCAATATGTTATACAATCATAGAGTTTTTCAACTTTTCAATGTGTATGTAAATGCATTTTTACATTTTTACCCTTACCAAATAATTAAAATCACTATTATCTTAAAAACCATTTTTTTTATCTTATCTAAAAATTCTAAATAAATGATAGATTTATAAATTATTAGATTATCTGACAAATTAATTAAAAAATATATATTACATATTCATTAAATGCTATTAAATTTCAGAAAATTTATAGTTTTAATCATCCTTATTTTAATTTTATTTTCTCATATTATTTTGTTGGTGAGTTGTTTTTGGATATTATTAATATCTATGATATTATCAATAGGTCATAAGGATGTGTGTGAGATCCATTTATTTTATTATTTTAATTTATTTGATTAGAAAACGTAATTCATTGAGACTAAATGGATTTAACCATTAGATTTTATTATTATAAAATTGATTAATATATATTATTTATTATCAGTATTGTAAAATTTATTTATTATAATATTAATAAATTTTTTTTTATAATAATAACAACATATATTTGGTGATGTCCAAGTCACATACACAGTTAAAACACCTATCAAAATTGAGCTTAAATGGATTAAACCATTAAATTAGATTTTTTTATTGATGAATTTTATTAAATTTATTAGCATATATTATTTATTATATTATTTTAAATAAACATAGACATTATTTATAGGGAAAATGACTAAAAAAGTCTACCAAAAGTTAGAAATACCCAAATCAACCACTTTTTAAAAATATACATAAAAAAGTCTCATTTTACAATTCAGGAAACACAAAAGACTAATATGCCCTTATGTAATTGAATCCTTAATACATTCCATATCTCTTAACTTTATTAAAATATTTCACCCTCTTAATTTTATTAATATCTTTTACACATTTTCTTATTGTAAATTCTTTGTGATCAGAAGGATTTTGTGAAATATGTATTAATATAATTTGAGTTTTTAATGATTAACTTCATTAAATGTTAATGCTTTTTTTAAAAATGGATATGTACTAATGATATGATAAAAATATATAAATAGCAAAAAAATAAAAAATATGAATAAATATTTAGAATACTAAAATATCATCTGCTGCATTGGGGTACAATACAGATTTAAATTACATATTATGATACACAATGAAAAATGATAAACAATATCATATAAGATATATATAAGTAACACACAGTATGAAATATAATAACAAAACTTTTAAGATGATTGATTTTCATCATGTATAGATATATTGTTGTTTTGTTAGAAAAATAGATTTTTAGTGTGGAATAAAGATGGATAGTAAATATTTAATTACATAAAGGCATATTAGCCTTTTATGTTTCCAAAACGGTAAAATGAGATTGTTTTAGATATGATTTTTAAAAATGAATGATTTGGATATTTCAAATAAAATTAAAATTTTTAAGTCATTTTTCCTTATTTATATATAAAAAAATGAATTTTCAATTTCTATACACGAGAGAGAGATTGAGAGAGCACAACGGCACAAAGACATCAACAACGACCGAAACCCCCCACCGCAACAAAAGGCACGCCTATAAAAGCAAAAAAAAAAACGCTATTTCATCCCGAACCACAAAACCACGAGCGTGACGTCACCCACCGGATCAAAAAACGACAAAACTCCCCCACCACGACCCGCACGTGTACCCTAACACTTCCTTCTACTCCGCACAAACACCAGACCAAACCCCCTCTCTCTCCTGCCCGGGAATCTCGGTCAGCAAGTCCGGACCGCGACAAACCCCTTCCGGGCCCACCGTATGGCGCGCCTCGGGATGCCATCTCCACCGTCAGATCTCTCATCAACCGCTCTGATCACCCACTCCCCCTTCTCATCCCCCTCATTTATGCTGCCCCCCCTTCATTTGCCTCTCTCTCTCTCTGAAAAATTCGTCCTCAGTTGTGTCCACCGAGGGTTCTCTCTTTTAGTAATCGATCCGATTGTTTTTGCTTCGAATTCTAGGGTTTTTAGTGTTCCGGATTTGGGGGGATTTGATGTGCTGCGTGGGCGGGGTGGATCGGACGGCAGGGAATGCTTGATCGCTGAGGGGTCCTCTGCCGTGGACGTGGAGGATCCCGTCGAACGGAGGCTAAACAAAATTAACAATCAGAGATGGTGCACCACATGTGGTTCTTGCGATGAGGATTTGCGTGGAAGGGCCGAATCAGGGGAGGCGGTGGTTGTTTGAGTTGGATACAGTGATTGAATCAGGGATCATTTCATCTTGTATTGGTTGCTCTTTGAGCCCTTGATTTTTTTTTTTTTTTTTTGTGGGGAGAAAGGAGAGGTTTTTGTTTTTATTTGAGAGTAGATGTTCTCTTCGGGGATTGATTCGATGCCGGATGGCGGTGGAGGCGCGAGAGGAGGAGGGAATTCCTTGGCGGGCGGTGTTTTGTTGCCGATGCGGTTTGTTTGGCCTTACGGGGGGACGAGGGTCTACCTCACCGGTTCTTTCATGGGGTTAGATTCGAATTTCTCATCTTTTTTTCTTCTATCTTTCTTTCTTGATATATATTTATGCCTCTGATTGTACCTTTGACAATGACTCATGAAGATAATTTCTTTTGATGTTAGGCACAATCAAATGAATGTTTGTTTTTAATTTGCTTGGACTTGTTTTAATTGAGGTGTAATATTATGCCAAATGAAACTTTGGAATTACACTGGATATCTACGTGTGTTTAGGTTATCAATCTACTAAGAAGTAACTAAAGGTAAGGTGGAGTGCATTTGATTTGGACAAATTGATGCAGTTTTATAGATATTTTGTACATGTAGGTGATGGAAGGTCCTCGGAAATAACTGATGATGAATATAAGAAGTTGGACTCATAGGGTTGCATTTCTGAAATTAATTTAAACATTACTGTACCCTTGCTAATCAAGTGATGGGTATCCTACCATTTGGTTGAAAGGTTATAGATGTCAGCGTCAGCATTGAGTGTGGTTTTTTTCCCTCACCTTAATATATATAGATTAAAACACCTCTCTCTCCATCCATGGGATCTGATTATAATGGTTCTATTTCTATAATAGGGGTAAGTTCTGGTTAGTTTGCAATTTATGCATAACATAGCAAAGTTAAACTTATTTAGACTGCAATGCAACTTAGGTTTCTCTTAATTAGCATCTATTCGTCAGGTTTGTGCAATATGCTATTATTTTTTGTTTGGAGAGAGATAGGCGCTATATTAATTTATGAAGCCTCTTGAACAAAGGAGACGAGGGAACTCTGAAGATAAAAGCAAAAAAAATGACAAAGGCCGATACAACAAAATGAAGAGAAAAAAAAGAGAAGAGGTCCTTTGGAGAAAGGAACCCCAATACAACACCACAAAGATATTACTATCCACTCCAATTTGCACCCATAAAAGAAGTAACCAACTCTTCAACAAGAAGTACCCTTGTCCACTTCTGTAATGATTTTGTATAACCACCCAATGTTTTTGACATAGATGGGCTTCCTTGGGATTATAAGCTCATTATGTGGAAGACATGTCCCCCAACACACCGCGTGCAGGATGAAGCCTTAGAACTTGGTCTTGTTGCTTCGGTCGTCTCTTTGCCTCCTTTTTTAGAAACCAATCCCACATGCCTGCGAGGTTTGTGAAGTTGCAACTTGTTCCAATATTATGTGACATAAAGTTGGATAGTTCAAGAATAAAATGTCAGTTCTATGAAATTTGCACTTTAGGAAGTTCATCAATATTAACTCTATGAAAAGGAATATTCATTTCAATTTTTTGATGAAGACGCACGTTGTATTTGAAGAATGTTGCATGGTAAATTTGTATGTTTTAAGGTCCATCTCCCACATTTTTTTTTACTGTCATCTTTAAACTTTTACATTACATGTAGATATTGAGTTTACGTGCTTACCTGGTTTCCTGATGTGATGATTTTATTTGAAACATGTTAATTCAAACTGGTGCAATATGATTACTTCATGCTGATTTAAAAGCGACAAATATAGAACTTGGCGTTTTTCATTGAGAATGAAAACTATTGACAAAAAGTTCATAAATCTTTCAAATGGTATTAAAATTTGCTTTATGTGATCGCGAAAGAGCGGTCAAGAGTGTCGATGCTGTTTGAACATGCGGTTTCGTGGGCTCTTTGGCTTTCCCGCAACCACCATCTGTTCAGGGGGACACCTTTTTACTCGGAGAATATATGGGAGTCAATGATGCATTTTATCAAGGTTTGGGGTGTTTCTTGTGCCGGTGCAAGAAGGGTTTCATTCACAAGGGGCAGAATCTTCTTTCAGGAGTAATTTGGTTTGCTTGCACCAGGGGGACATAGTAGATACCTCCTCTACTAAGTTTCTCCAGTAATTATCTCGCAGTAAGGATGACTTATTTAGTTGTTTGGCTTTGTACTTAAGGGCATTCCTTTTCTTTTGAAATAAAATTAAGGCCAAATTCCTATCTTTCTTTCAAAAATGTGCTTCTTGTGTGCCTTTCAAAAAAAAATTCCTTCTTTTCTTTCTTATCATGATGACTTTTCAACAGCTTCTCATTTATCGAAACTATAGATCAAAAAAATTGCTATCCTTTTCATTGCATTACAGTTTAATTAGTTAGTCTACTTGCCCAATCACAAACTATGTTCTCACCAGTGGTTTTCACAAGCTTTCTTGGACCCTGATTGCCATTTAATATTCATCTAATGATATTTTTTCTGCCTGATTCCTGAACTTTAACTCAAAGATTCTTTACTCTCTCTCTTTTTTTATCACAAAGATTTTTGGCTTTCCTTTTCAAATCTCAGTTTAAATAGTTGAATGTATTTCAAGTTTCCATTGATTGCCACTCCCTGCTTCCTTCTAATAAATCAATCTACTGAAATTCACTTTGTCCATATAAAATTTGTTAAACTACTAAGCCGCATAATCACCTAAAATTGACTCGCTTGTTTTTAATTTCGATATATACACCTTGGTCAAGGTCAACAATCTGGCTTGATAAACCAGCCACAGAAACCCTGAACCTTCAATGGAACTTTCATTCCATATAAAAATTTGTTTTTCACAGTGAGATTAGACCTAACTGGACACTATTTTCTAAGCCAACTGTAGCAGTTCTTGACGTAAATACCATCTAGGATTAGGACCTCTGGCCCTCTGTGCACAATTCAGTTTCTCTCTAGTATTCTGATTAGATTGCAGCAGCTGCAGAAAATTCATGAATTCAGTAGCTTCTAAATCACTTTTCTACTCTTTGCTTTGTGTTATACAAATCTTCTTGTGTCCTCTCCCATAATTCCTTTACAAACCCATTTTTTGTTTTCTCAAACATTTAAGATTCCTGTGAATTTCAGGCTTAGTGATTGTTCATTGCATCACAAATCCCACCAGGATTTATTTTTGTTCCATTTGTTAGAATTAGCAACAAAACCCACAATCCCTTTCCATTTTAGATAGTTTATATGTTGCCTTCAGTAACAAACACCCTGAGCTGAAGTTCTATAATACCTGACATTAATTAAGCTTCACCACATCAAATTTTGTCCAATGTTTCTTCTCCAAAGCCACTTGTCTAGCAGAGTCTTGTTCATGTCCTCCATGTTTAGCCGTTTAGGATATCCAACCTTCCCAATTTCTTTCCAGTACACACCAGAGCCCAGCTTGTTTGATGCACTTTCTGAGCTCCTGCTCATTTACCAAGCCGATCATCCTCCACCATTTTACCTGCAAAATGCATTCAACAAAGATGAACAATTGAGAATATAGAGGGCAACCTGGCTAAGCTCCCTATGGGGGTGGGAAAAAAATGGTTTTCCATTTACCAAGAAGGGCTGTAGAGTGCATTCCCATATTGTTCTGAATCTTTTGATCCAGTCATATTCGAAGCCATGACACTTGAGAAGTCACAGGAAGCTCCAATCCACATTGTTGTAGCTTCTTTTTCTAAGGCCCCGTTTGGTAACACGATTGGGGGGTGATTCTGCTTTTAATTAAGAAGAAAGCTCAAACGTATTACCAAATGGGTTTAGGAAGCCAGCTTAATTAAAAAGTTACCTACAGCTTTTAGGGCAAAAAGTTGTTTTTTAAAAAGCGCAGAAAATGCGCTTTTTAGGAATCAAAGTCCGTTTAAGTCACTTTATTGAAAATCTTATTTTTCAAACGTGTTTTCAAACGGGCCCAAAATCTAATTTGCTTACCACTTCTTTGCACTTATCTTCCTGAGCCACAATGATACATTCCTGAGCTACAAGAAAAACATCTTTGAGAGACGTCCTTGAACTATAAAAGGAAAAAGGGGGATCGTAGCAATGAAGCTAAAATTCAATGGCCAATTCCTCATGCGGTTTCTTGGTGTATTTGGTTGACTCAGAATGAAGGTCTTTTTCAAAAAAAAGAAGGCGTATGTGGAAAATACTTGGGCGCAAATTTCATACATGCTTAAGGATTGGGTGAAGTTGATCCTCCAAGTAGATAATCCTTCCACAATTATGGGTCATTCTTGGCTCGTGAGGAAGTGATTCTATATATGTTTTTTCGATTTGGAATTTTTTCCCAATTGAAATTTTATTTTTCTTTTGGAGATCCCTCGTCTCCTTTGTTCGGGGGCTTTTTATCAATAAAAGTTCCTATCCTTATTTAAAAAAAAAAGACTTCCTTGAACTAGAGCTGACTGATTTTCTTCATTTAGGAATCCCATTATTGCCTTCAACCTATTTACTATTACCTTTAGTGTAACTTGTTTGCTAAACTTACTGGTCGAAAAAAGTGAATAACTGTTCTAAAAGTTATTCTAGCTCTATGCTTTTATGTCATGAATTGTATTACTGTACTGATAGCAGACCACCATATATTCTCCATGGCAGAAGCAATTTTTTTTATGCAAGGTGGTAGATTACCGATTACCACCAAATGTTATTTCATGGGATGACTTCATGGGAAATAAATGAAGCAGATGGGTGATACTATTCACTATTCAGAGACGCAAAAAAAGCAGATGGGATAACTCCAACATATTACATAACTGCTCTGAGGGACAAACATTGCCTGAGATCTCTACCATACCATTAGGTGTGGAAATGTTTTACTTCTCTGTGGTACCTATAGAAGGTCCTTATTACATATCGATGAGTTGATAAAGGGATCGGTTGAGTTCCCCATCTTTGGAAAATTTATGATTGGTTAATTTTCATAATTCTGATTGATGAGTTAGCTGATTACATTTTGATAGGTTGACAAGTCATAACCATCGTAGCATGTGGCTAGAGAATCTCGCTAACCAGTCATTAGATATCTTTTCACTTATTGTAAAATTTAAGAGTCTATATATTCAACTTTTCTCTCACCAATCCCTTCTTTATGGATTTGGCTGAGACTGGAGCATTTCGACATGCTCTTCTTTACAATGCAACATGAACTCACTTTCAATTTTTTGTGATAAAGTGCTTATGCATCTTAAAACATTATTGGTGGCAGTTTACATTTTGTTGAAAATACCTAACAATTAATGCATGAATGATATTTTCTGCAATCTTGTATTCTATTTTGACATGTTTGTACTGGAACAATTTCCTTAGGTGGGCAGAAGGTTTGCAGATGTCCCCAGTGGAGGGTTGCCCTACTGTTTTCCAGGTTGTCTATAGCTTACCACCCGGCTATCACCAGGTTTGCACTAATATTCAGCCTCTACCTTAGATCTGCCATAGGTCTTCTTTGTAATTTGTGATACTGTCATTGTTCTTTCATTATTTGTGATATTCTGAAATGGTAAATTAGAAGAAACCATAAAAATGTCATAGTTGGTAGGATGAAGTTCTTACTGTAATTCGTTTGACTTGTTTGGTTGTGGCAATTTTATAAAATAAACATGCCATTTATGGAGGCATTTACATCGGAACATTTATAAGCATAGATATCAAGTCTTACACATCATGTTCATGCATTTATTTATTTATATTGCAATACATATAGCTGCTACCATGCTAGATATGTATATGTAAATGAGTTCGGTATTACCAGTGGCCACTGACAATTGATTGTGCAGTGGTCACTGTTCACAGTGTGGGTCCACTTTATATTGAGATATTAAGCATTCATATGTGTGAAGATTTTTATAATCCATGCAGGCAAATGATTTGATCTTCTCAATGCCTGTATATCACCCCTCATGCATAATACAAAGCCTGTATATCACCCCTCATGCATAATACAAAGCCTGTTATGCTGCCCTCCTTTACCAAAGAACAGGATATTAAATCTATCAAGTTATTGCATAGGATACAACAACTATGCTATGTGTGATCACAATGAAATGATTTTAAAATCATGCAGTCATTTGCTCTTATGATATCGCAAACAAGGACATTAAATCAGATTAGAAGTGACAGGGACCTGTACAGATGTACTCGAAAAATTACCCTCCACACTCCATCAATTTGTGGTGGTCTCCACATTAAAAGCTAACTCTACATAGATTATATACACGAATTTAATATGTTCAAATTGCTGCATATGTATTCTTTGACAGCATTTATTTCTGTGTGTATATCCAGTCATCATGTTAAGTATCATCTTGGATGCTTATTATATTATTTCCATGCATATGCAGTACAAGTTTTGTGTTGATGGAGAATGGAGGCACGATGAACGGCAACCTTCTGTGGTAGGGGATTATGGGATAGTGAACACTGTGTTGCTTGCCAGACCTGACCATGTTACTTCATTTTCAAGTCAGGATATACCCCGTTCTGGATCAAACATGGAGGTGGATAATGAAATTTTTCGGCGTGTGGTAAGTTTGCCATAATCGGTAAAGCACATGCACTGATTCATATCCTGGTTAAATAGACCTGTTTGATCTACAAAAAAAAATATTTAATTGCAGAATTTTTTTGTATTTGTAAGATATTTTAAACTTCATTTCATCGTTGTTGATTCATAGAAGACTCCACTGCAGCTATCTGAATATCACCAAGCAAAAAATAAATAAATAAAACAAAAAATCTGAACATCTTTTATTTCTACCTAGGAATTGGTGTTCTTGATTTTTTTTTGGGGAAAATACATTACTTATATTTTATTGTTTGATCCCCCAATATCATTTGAAGACGGAATACATTGTCATTTAGTGCATATGTAATTTATGCTTGATACCTATCAAATGCGTGAGGTATGGTTAAACATTTATTTTCTTGATGATGTGAATTCCATTCCTCATTAATTTTTAATTATTACTAAAAAAATTAAGCTTTTCCTGATATGCCAAACAGGTCACTGTTTCTAGTGAAGGTGTTCCAAGGATCTCTGAGGCTGATGTAGAGGTCTCTCGCCAGCGAATCTCTGCATTTTTATCCACACACATAGCTTATGAGTTGTTTCCTGAGTCGGGCAAGGTTTGATTGTGTTGTCCTCCCCAATGATTACCGTGATCTATTGTTCTGAATTTTGCTTTTGAGGTCCACTGTCTTGAAATGTTTGTTATATGTCAGGTTATTGCGCTCGACATTAACTTACCTGTGAAGCAAGCATTTCATATTCTCTATGAGCAGGTATTCTTTGAATATAATGGCGTATTCATCTGGCGCATTACTATAATGATCTACCTCATTTTAGCTTTTCTTCTTTTTTCTGCTTTTTTTTCTTTTCATATTCACATTCCTTAACATGTAAGAATATTTTTGTTAATTTTTCTTTGTGCTTGTTCTCGCATATTCTATTATGAGTTTAATGGCTTGGCAATGTGCCAATTTGCATACCTTACTGTTTCAGTACACTTCCATCTAATAGATGGGCATTGACCCCATTTCTTTTCTTCAACCTCCAAACAACATTGGTGGACCATTTTAAAGGGGCAATTCAGTTTTGTTAGGCAATGGAGATCGACATGGTTTGATGAGGATTTGAAACGGTTGCCAGATTCCTACCTCCAATAGCTTGAAACCCCCTTTTCTAAGGAGGAGATAAAGGAGGTACTTTAAGGTGTTGTTGGTGAAAAAGCTCCGGGATTAGATGGTTTTGGCTTCTAATTCATTTAGGAAATCTTGGGTATGGTCGACATTGTTGAGATGTTTGACCTCTTTCACGGAGGTGAGCATGTCGTATGCCTAAATGGGACATTTCTAGCCTTGATTCCTAAGGATGGTGCGACAAAGATTAAAATTTTAGATTAATTAGTCTAGTCAACGGGTGCCATAAAATGGTCGTTAAGGTCTTTGCTAATAGATTGAAAATGGTCATAGGGAGGTGAGCAGGTCGTATGCCTAAATGGGACATTTCTAGCCTTGATTCCTAAGGATGGTGCGACAAAGATTAAAATTTTAGATTAATTAGTCTAGTCAACGGGTGCCATAAAATGGTCGTTAAGGTCTTTGCTAATAGATTGAAAATGGTCATAGGGATTTGTTTTAGGAAAATTAGACAACATTCATCCCTGATAGTGATCTCCAAAATGGTCTCATGGCGGCTCAAGAGTGCATCTATGCATTATGAAGGGGCAAAAGAAATGTATAATTATCAAGCTTAATTTCGAGAAGGCATATGACAATGATGATTGGGGTTTTCTCTTCCATCTTCGGTGCCACGGTTTTGGGTCGACTTCGACCAGGTGGATTCACAATTGCATTTTGATAGCCAAGGCTCAATGCTTGTAAATGGAAAACCTTAGTGGTTTCAACACTATGCGAGGACCCTCTATCCCCGCTTCTCCTTATTGTGGTGATTAATGCTCTCAATAGGATGCTTAAAATAGCATAGGAGGATGAGTAGGTTGTGGGGCTTGCGTGGGATCCCATGCGCAGTATGCAGACACTACTTATTGTTGAGTTGCACGAAGGTCTTGATCAGGGGGATCATGCTCATCATCAGTTTCTTTGAGTTACTTTCGGGACTCAAAATCTACTGCAAGCCCTCTTTTTGGAGGTTGACCGAGTTGCGGGTGTGGCATTGTTGTTTGGGTGCCTCTTATTTTCATGTTTGAAAGGAGATTAGAGGGATGGATGGCTCGACACTTGACTTTTGGGAGGCAAGCTTGTGCTCTTAGTCAGTGTTCTAAAAAGCGGCCCTAGGCGGGGACTAGTCGGCCGCCTAGGCGTAGGCGGGGCCTTTCCGCATCGCTTAGGGTATAATCGTCTGTCTAGGCGGTCGGCTGCCTAGGCGGGTCTAAGCGGGCCTAGGCGTAGGCGGGGCCTTTCCGCATCGCTTAGGGTATAATCGTCTGTCTAGGCGGTCGGCCGCCTAGGCGGGTCTAAGCGGGCCTAGGCGGGGACTAGTCGGCCTAAAAAAAAAAAAATTTTGTATACAAAAATCAATTTTTTTTGGATTATTTAATTGCTGACATTTTCTCTTTATTATTTATGTAGTATGTTATAGTTGCACCTATTAGTTAAGTATTATCTAAGTCATAGATGCACTTGCATATTTTCTCTTCATGATTATTTGTATGATTCCACTTATGTTCTCTTCATGATTTATCTATGTTATAGTTACACGTTCTCTTCATAAATATCTATGTGTCATGTCATTTATCTTCTTCATTTGTATTATATATAAGGGTCATCATCCGGCCCGAGGCCCGAAAGCCCGGCCTGCCCGTTTTCATAGTTACACGTTCTCTTCATAAATATCTATGTGTCATGTTATTTATCTTCTTTATTTTATTTTATTTATTTTATTTTTTCAATATTTATGTATTATACACACACATATATATACATGTATGTATTATTTTGTACTAACCGATTAATCTCCGCCTAGCCGATTAATCCCTAGTCCCCCGTTAACCGCCCGACTAGTGCCTAGCGCTTTTTAGAACATTGGCTCTTACAAGCAATACACTCTCTTGCTTGCCTATCTTCTTTCTTTCTCTGTTCAAGATTTCCAAAGGAATTCTCCACAAGATCAACTTGATCCGTAGAAGATTCCTATGGAATGGCTCCAACCCGAACTCAAAGAAGGTTCATCTAGTTTGCTGCGAGACAATGTGTGAAAGGAAGCAGTGAGGGGTATGGGAGTGTTGGACCCAACATAACAAGCACAGAGCCCTGTTGTGCAAGTGATTATGGAGATGGATGACAATTTGGAATTTGTAGGGGCAGAACATGGCGGAATTTCGGTTTAGCAGTTTGGATATTTCAATTTCTTGCTTCCCCATCACATCTTGCAAATCCTCTAAGTTGTGGGAGGACATTTTGGCCTTGGTTGATAGCTTTAAGGAGGCCATTTCTTGGAACGTTGGGAGCGGAGACCAGGTGAGGGTTTGATAGTTCATATAGCGTGGTTTTGGCCCTTTGGTTCAGATATTTTTGGGGATCTTTGGAGTGGTAGTGACTAGGTTTGAGAGGGTCCATCAATTTAGGTGTTTTGGAGACATGCATCACTAAGAGATCCTAACAAGGCGGAATTTGTGGGATGTGTAAGCCAAGGGGTTTGGGCAGCGCATGCCTCTCCTGCAGGGTTAGCGGTCGGAGGACTATGAGGTAAATTGGTCTCCCCACCCCAGAGATAGTGTCTCTGTGAAGCTTTGCTATGCATGGTGGCGGCTTGGCTAGCATTACAATACTTCCATGGCATTCAAAGCGAGAGAGTGAATGTGAAGCTTTCTTATGGTTGATATACAAGGAAATATTGATGACCAAGGTATTCTGAGCTCGTTGGTCCCCGAAAGCTTTAATGGAGTTGTGTAATGCGCATCTAGAGACTGTGGAGCACATGTTTTGCTTTTGTCTGACCTCTCAGCAAGTGCAGCAATGGATGGGGATTGCTATGAATCTGAATGTCAATTTCAGGATGATCGAGCAAATGTGGTTGTCGGCAAGGGATTTAGAAAAAAAAGGAGATAGATGTGAAGGCTAAGATCTCCCAATCTTTCCTCCCTGTCTTATGGGTTATATGGCTGTTCAGAAACCAAATGGTATTTTAGGGGGGCGTTTTTGAATCATGAGAGTATTTGGGATTATGTTGATTATTTTTATTTCATTGCTCGCCACAAGCAGGATTGATGGTTGGGGGCTGACAGTTAATTGAGGAGTGATCTTCTGAGTTGTGTGGGGTTTTAGGAGTAGTGGACTCCTTGTCTTTCATCCAGGGACTTTTTGTTTTTCCCCTGGGTTTGATCCCCACTGAGAGGGAGAATGCTAGCCGACTTAACCAAAGCTCGGTTCTCTTCTCCCCCCCCCCCCCCCGCCCCTTTTCTATGTTCTTTTTATCTCCTCTTTATGTACCCTGTCTTTCCGGTAGTTTATAGGCTATCAATTCATTTACATTGGTTTGTGTGTTGATGTCACACTCTAAACTGTGGAAGGTTTGGTACAACGGTATAGGGACACTATCATAGATATGTTTGTGTGTGTTGTACATGGGCAAGAAATCTCCTGGCTTCAAGACATGGAGATGGATATTCTTTTTTTTTTAAATAAAGGGTGAAAGGGTTGTTATTGTTATGTAGAATGTACCGTAAGCTGAATTCGCTTTTTTTTTAAAAGTCAAATCTCAATCACTACCAAAAAACGTTCAAAACATGACCATAAACTTTTTGAACCCCATGAAATTAAGCTATGAGGCACCTGCAGGCTACTAAATCAAAGTGAAGTCTCACGTTAAAAACTGGTGCCTTTATCCGATGACCTTTAATTTTGCATGTCGTAATAGTGTGTATGAAAATATATGCTCATTGACATTTCTTAGCATTTCAAAATTGTGAAGATTAGGTTTTTATTTTATGAAACTATTGTTTTCTTGTAATGTGTGTGGAAGTTGTGAATTTTTGCAATTTTTAATGTCTTCTGCATATTTGTTTGCTGGAATAGATGGAAAAGTGGGTATTATTAACTTGGGGAACAAGAGATCCCTCAAACTACCCGATTTTGATGTCTTGGTTTCATTTCTTCACTTGCTCAGGAGAATGACACAGAATGTCGTGGATGAAATAGTAATAAGTTATTGGGAAATCGTGTGATCGCTAGATTCATATGCAGCATAAGGTAAATGTTATAAGAGAGTTGTTGAATGGGAACCTGCTATTTTCTATGATGTGGAGGTTCTGGCTGTGAAGAGATCATGAACATGAAATCAGCAGAGCAGAATGAGAATATCGAGGTGGTTGGATGGTGAAACATATCAGAGAGATTCTCCAATTTTAGAAAAAGGTGCAAGAAGATTATCTGATATAATGTTTCACGGGTTGAAATGTGGCGGTCTGACAGTTTATGCATTGTAGAACATAGATGATAGTAAGAAGAAGTTGCAAGATTCAAGTTGGGGGCTAAGATGGAGGGGTCAGTGAGCTGTTAAAAAAAAACTTGTATGAAGTAGTAAGAAAAGAATTGAAGGAATTTATGCAGGAAGAGTTAGCCATAGATTCAAGTGGATAAATTATTTGCACTTATGGTATCGGGAAACAATATGCTTTGCGTTTGAGCATGCAAGGTTAATTTTCTTTATTTTCTTATTATGTTCAATTACTCTCTTTTTTATTGCGAAGATATTATCCCACAGGTCGGAATATGTTGTTTTTGGGCATAAGTCTATGGGGGAGTCAATGACCGGTTGTAGAACTCAAATCAATCTTGCGTGATGTTGCTTCTCGGGAATTAAGGAATAACCTTTTCAAAGCTGGCTTAGTTTAGTTGGGGGAAACTTTTTTTATAAACCCAGTGACTATGCAATTCACAATTGAAACCATTTGTTTTATACCGCTCTCTTATCTTGTTGTTCTTCATTTTTGAAATGCTGGTCAGTTAGCTTCACCCTACGTTATAGATATATTACTAAATAGCTGTAGGCACATTTCTCAATTTCGTATATTTTCCTTTAAATTTTGTTTTATATTTCGTATATGATGCTTTTTGGTGTGTGCATATGACTTGTATTACTTATTGTAGAGAAGGTTTTTTCTTTCTTTTTGGGTTGCAAATTTTGTTAATAGTTAACTGCGACACGTCTTTTTTTCTGAAATTCAAGATGCTTTCAGGGAATATCCGTTGCTCCATTGTGGGATTTATACAAGGGAAAATTTGTCGGGGTACTGAGTGCTTCAGACTTCATATTAATTTTGAGAGAGGTATGTGTTGTGTTCTATTATTTGATTTCTTCTGGACTGCATGTTATCTTCTTTTCTAAGTTGAATTTTATTTTCCAAGGATTATTCTTGGTTCATTTCATAACTTGGGTATGAGAGCTACTGTTTTTAACCTTGTTTATCCATTTTTTGTTGATAATTCTGACAAATAGCGTGGATTTGATGGGCATGATTTATCCAACACAGCTGTTCCCATTTTTTTTTTATTTGCTTGGTTTTTTGGCTGGCATTACAACGTTACAATAAATACTTCTCTCATTGGGTACATTTTTTCTTTTAATATTTTCTCGAACCATGGACAAGGTATATTGTGGAATTTAAGGGTTTGCTGCAAAGTTTGCGTTCATAAGGAACGATGGCAATTTGACAATCTTCCAATGTATGTTTTGTATTATGGATGGTAGAGTTCTCACCTTGTTTTCAAAGAAAGGGGACCTAATTCCCTAACTCGAGCATTTTTGGATGATAGATCAGTGACCATTCCTTGGGAACTAAGATGAAAATATAAATACTCAGCATAAGGCACATTAAAATTCTTGACTTGTGAAGTTTGCTTCATGCAAAGGAGTTGTATTTCTTCATTCAAGTAGAGAATCATCGCCAGACAAATAAAATGTAATGCCAGAAACTTGGAGAGCACATAAGAAAGTAGAATTCAGTTAGATGTATGAAAATTGCATGGCTTATTCATCTATGACATTCTAAGTTCAAAAATAATAATAAAATATTTCTGATTTGATTTATTTAGTGTACACATGATTTTATTGATCATTAGTTTTTAAGGGAATGATCTCAGTTTCCATGATGTATGTCTAATCGTGGATTTCTCATATATGTTCTATTTACCCTTCATTTGTATTATGTATGGATGTAAAGTTATGTTGTCTCTAAGACATGAAGTGAGCTAACTGTCCTTTGTTCATTACTTTATCTTGTCTTACGGTGTCTGTTCATTTCTGTGTGTGTTGTTCTTTGTTATGACCAACTCAGTAGGCACTGGGCGCTAGGCAATTTGGCTTTGGTATGATTGCTGGAATTCTTTTTAGGGAATATGGATGTTTTTGTTATTTTCTTCATTGAAAATATTAAATGCATGTTAGCAACCCCTACCTCGGAAAGCTAAATAGGTCGGGGGTTCATATTCCACCCTTCCGCATGTGCATTTATTTGCACACTGGTTTTAATAAAGATTTTAACTTCATGTGTTGATGTGATCTGTGTTTGCTATTATTTATTTGTTTATCTATTTATTTTTGCTAACTTAGATATTTAGGCTCTTGGAGTTTTCATTTTCTAAATTTTTTATGGACTTCTGCAGAACTTTATCATTCATTGAAGATTTTAAGTGCATATGTTGACATGATTCCTGTATGCTATTTAGCTTTCTCTGAAATTGGTTTATGCATTAAAATATGGATGATTGCATTCTGTACCTCTTTTATCATTGCAGCTTGGGAATCATGGCTCAAATCTGACAGAAGAAGAGCTTGAGACTCATTCTATAGCTGCTTGGAAAACAGGAAAGATGCAACTTAACAAACAATTTGATGGGCATGGACGACCATTTCAAAAGGAGCTGATTTATGTAAGTACCATGTATAGTTTATAATGCCAAAAATGTTGTCTTGAAACTTTTTTACCTTGATTGGAGATCATAGTTTCCAGAAAATTGAATTGTGGTTGGGAATTAATCAGCTTATCCTGTTAAAACTGAGTTCAGAAACTTCTTTATATTTTTTATGTAATCATTCTCTACCTTAATGGAATTCTCACAACATTTCGGGTTAGTTTCATTGATCCTATTAAGCCATCAACAAATAATCAAGAGTGTTGTCTTTTAATCTTGAAGTATTCATTTCTTTTCTGTATCAGTGTTGTGCAACTGTTTGAGATCTGAATATCAGTTTACTTCTGAACTTTGAAACTTGGATCCAGACCCAGCCCTTTCACTGATCAATTTTTTCTTGTTCAGAAATTTAGAACCATTATCTTGATGAGATCTGAATTATCAGTTTACTTCTGAATGTACTTCGTCTTTCATTCTTGATAAGAGTTAATCTGTCTTAAAATAGAATATTGATTTACAGTTCTGGTTGTTAAAGGAAGATCTGATCCTCAAGTTTTCGTAGATGAATTGTTTCGGATGGGTCAGTTGGTCTTTGGTTGATCCTAATCCAAATTTGAGTCCAATTGATTCTATTAAACCATTTTCTGAGGTGATAAAAAAATTGGATTTTTGAGTCTACATATTTTTTCCAGAGGTTTGTATCCTCTGTTCTTTAAGATCTGGTTTAGTTGAAAATGATCATTTTTGAATTGTTCACAATTCCTTTAATTTTTTTCCCCTGAGGTGAAGTTGCACACTTCTTTTGATAGTTGTTTTTAGCAAGTATTTCATTTTGTGGTTTGAAATTTGGAAAATACTTCAGTTTTGGAGGGATATTTGTTGTCTTGTGCTTGTGGGCTTCTCTAGTTATTCAATTATGATCATAAGTTCTTTGATGCATGCTATTCATTCTGCAACTTAAGCGATTGCCATAAATTTGTAATGTGTGATCCAGTTGGAATATTAGTTGTACTTGGAATGTCTTATAACAGCTGGATCCTGTATAGAATCTTACTTTTTTTTCTTGCAGGCTGGCCCCTTTGATTCTTTAAAAGACATAGCTTTGAAGATTTTGCAAAATCAGGTTGCCACAGTTCCAATAATTCATTCAAGTTCACAAGATGGATCATATCCTCAGCTGCTGCATCTTGCATCCCTTTCAGGAATACTGAAGTGTGAGTTTATCTGGCGTTGCTAATAATGAAGTGTGAACCTTTTCTGTGCTTGATGATTGATGCCCATTATATGGAACTTAATTTTGATTTTTCCAACTTCCAGGTATTTGCAGGCATTTTAGACATTCTTCAAGCTCTTTGCCCATATTGCAGCAACCAGTATGTGCCATTCGTTTGGGTACATGGGTGCCAAAAATTGGAGAATCAAATGGCAGGCCTTTGGCAATGTTGAGACCAAATGCAACTCTAAGTGCTGCCTTGTCCTTGTTAGTTGAAGGTGATCTTTTTCCCTCACAAGATAAAACTAACAAAGGGTATACATATTAAGTTGAAAAGCAGGCAATCAAATCATTTATGACCCTCCTTTTGTTGTATTTATCCACTTAGAGTTTTGCTAATCCGTTTTCATAGGTTGTTGTAAATTTATCAAGTCAAATTCATGATTCTTCTGTTTTCATGTTGGTTTCATTAATAGGTGATTAATTGGTTTTTTGGTTTTGGATTCTTCTAATTCATTTCTGTTTGCAAGTAATGCTGGAAAATACACAGTAGTCCTTATCTCGATGTCTTTGTTTGAATATTCACCTCTATACTTAAGTGGGAGTGACGCAGCAATCTAAATTCTTTCATCCATTAGATCTGTGATTCTGATATTCAGAATTCGTACTCATGCTATTTTTATTAATTGCCCATGCAGCTCGAGTGAGTGCAATACCGATAGTTGATGACAATGATTCGTTGCTGGATATATACTCTCGAAGGTATTTCATTTCACCTAATTGTGCAATAATTGTCTCTTTCTTGCGGATTCCCTTGTCATTTAATTATCTCTGTAATGTAAAAATTAGTATTCAGGAATTATTGTGTTTTGACTTTCTCCTACAGTGATATCACTGCTTTAGCAAAGGACAGAGCTTATGCACAGATTCGCCTTGATGAAATGAGTGTTCATCAGGTAAATATTCAATTACTTCCATTTAGAAAAATTTGAAGCTTAACTATGCAAACATCTTCTTTGTGTTTAATGGATCAATATGGTTGGTTGTCAGTGATTCCCAAGTCATTTCGTTAAATTTAAGTTGGGCATTCCAATCGCTCATTAGTGCATTTAACACCACACTCTCTGCTGATGAAAATTTCCTCCATTTCACTGCTAAGTTTATTTGCAAACTTAAACCTTCTCTCTTTTTTTTTTTGATGTGGGGGTCTCTCTCAAGGCAGATACAGGAATGTTAAATGACATTCCTGATTGCACGTGGCTTGGATATGATCTCTTAGGCGACTGTATCATCTAAACTTAGATCATGGGTTCTTTTCATCCGTAGATTCACTATCCACCATCATGGGTAATGTGTGGCTCGGATAGGATCTCATAGGAGTGCTTATCAAAGTTAGGAGGGGCTTTCTAATTAATAAGTTTGCCAATTTCATTTTGAAAAGAAAAAAAAACACGCGAGACTATTTTTCTGAAAAGCTTATATGATGTGCACTGTTTGGAGGAGAATGTTGGCCGTGTGGATAGTCAATTTCTGGATTATGATGTTTGTGATGTTCCAGTTATTGCATGGTCCCTGGTTGATGTCCATTGATTGGTAGAAAAGCATTAATTTGAGTTAGGGTCCCCTAATAATGAAAAAATCTATATAAATTTGAGTTTGTCTGAATGCATCTGCCAATGCACTTGAATCTGAATTTCTCTTTTTAATCTGCAGGCGTTGCAGTTGGGACAAGACGTGAGCTCTCCAAACGGCTTCTTCAATGGGCAGAGATGCCAGATGTGCCTTCGCTCGGATCCCCTCCACAAGGTGATGGAGCGACTGTCAAACCCCGGTTAGTAAACTATTTTTGCCAGGACCTCTCTCTCTCTCTCACACACGCGCGCATCTGGACTCACCCATCATATGTTGTATGATTTTCAAGGGGTGCGGCGAGTCGTCATCGTGGAAGCGGGTAGCAAGCGTGTTGAAGGCATCATTTCACTGAGTGATGTGTTTAGGTTGTTGCTCGGGTAAGCTCTTTTTGCCAAAAAAAGAAAAAAAAATCTTCTCCAGATTCAATCATTTGCTGGATATGCTGTAATCCATGCCCACTTTGTTTTCTTTTTATTTTATGTGGTTGATGGTTGGTCATTTGTATTTTTCTTTTTCATCTCCTCCTATATTTGATTGAATGGGCCTCAAAAGAGTGTTTTTTTTTAAAGCGTCTTCTCTCTTTTTTTTCAAGGACGACGCTGGAAAGGGGTCTGTAAATGATAGGGAATTCAGTTTTCCATACTTATTTTTTTCATTATTATTGTTTTACTGTCTTCGGACTAGGCGCGGTACGTGTTCAGTTCATCTATACACTTCGTTATTGGAGTTTATATTATGATATTTTAATATATATATTTCACTGGTATAGTGTATGGATATTTAAATTTTTTTTATCTTTAAAAGAAAAAATATGTTAGTTTATTTAAGTATATATTTTATTTTTTTATAGTAGTATATATTTTAGGGAAAAGTTTAAATAATGCTTGTAAAATGTCTAAAATCCATATAATATTTTAGGAATATTATATTGGAATATTTTAGGGAAAAGTTCATATAATATTTTAGGAATATTATAATTGGAATATTATGTTTGGTTAATCCGGATTGAAAACATAGTATATTAAAAAAAAATTTACAATGCGTTAAAAATTTTATGATTTTATTACTTTGAATAGATTATAAAACTCTGTATGGAGGGGTAAACTTGTAGTTAATAGATGATTTTTTTTATTTTTAACACATTGTAGGGGGGTTTTAGAATATCATGTTTTTATTCAAGGTTAACCAAACATAATATTTTTTATCTGTCAACGAAAATTTAATTCAAGAGGTTATTTGGATTTATGTTGATGTTTTTAGGGGGTGGGTTATATGGATTCTGAAAATAAGGGGTTATATGGATTTCAATAGTTTACGAGGAGTTACATTGATACTCCCATTTTTAATGGTTGAGTATATATATATTTCAGAAAAAAAAAGAGGGGGGTAGGAGGTTTGGACATCATTTTCCATACTCAACAAGCACCTAGCTCCCTTTATATAATTCCCTTACAAACAAACGCAACCCAAATTGTCATATCGTGTGTTTGGCGTAACAAGTTCACTGAAATCTCTCTAAAAGTGTGTTTGGTTGCACGATTGCGCAGCGTTTGTGATTGCATGAAGCTGCGTTTATACTCGTGTAACCCAATCGCAGTTTAAATCTAACGATTGAAGACAAATAGTGTTCAAAAGCTGTGATTTTAAAAAGCTGAGAAAGTGAGCTTCTTGCATAATCAATTTTGTAATCGCAGATTTCTACAGAATAGTTTTACAATCGCGCAACCAAATGCACCCTTAAAAAATAAAAATAAAAATCTTTGATATGTAATTTGAGAACAATTCCTTGTTAATCTAAACCACCACGTGTAGAGGTTAATTATACCCAAATGGATTCAGCATGAGTCACTCTTTTTTTTTTTTTTTTGGGTGGGATATTTGTAATTCAAAATGGTCATTTTAAAATTGGGATAGAACCTCGAAGTCATCCTCATCATATCTTTTTGAGGTGGATCTGTATTTCATTATGAAGAAGGGCTCGTCTTCACCAACCGTGTGTGTTTATTTATTCAGCCTATTTAAAACTTAATATATGCTCAGCCGTAGACTTATTTTATGGGGGTTGATACACTCAATTTATTATTATCTTATTTATAATTGTTATGTCATTAACATGATACATCAAATCGTTTAACGCAGTACATATTTCATTATGAAAAAATGTAAAGCATATGTATTTAATTTGTGTGATTGCACACTTCATTTTTATAAAAGAAAAGGTAATTTATCAGTTAATTATATATTTAAAAATTCAAAACTTGTGTGGGTTGTAAATGATACTACAAATGGGGTTGAATGTATCATATTTCATTTTTTTGCTCACTCTTTGATTATTTTTTAAAAGTATGTAATTGTTAAGTTATTTTTATAAAAAATAATATATATTCAATGCATATCTTTTAACATTTTTTTTGCAATATATATGGGGCGACTTATATATTGCGTGAAACAATTTTATATATAACATTAGTAAAATGTATTATGTATGATGTCTCGATGCCCCGTTTTTCGCAAATTTTATGTGCTTTAAAAAATGAAAAACAAATTCGTTTAACTCTTACTGGTAAGAGTTGAAAAAAAAAAATACATTGCTTGGACTATTTTGGGGCATGTACAAGTCTCTTATTTCCTATGGGGTGATTTTATTTAACCTTTAAATTATTTTGCACACCATCTAATAAAATAATTGAAAAATCTGAGGTGTGCGAATAAAGATGCCATTTTTGTTAGTCGCAAACACGTGACACAAATCAGAAAATCGACCCACAAATTATTTTTTCAAAAAAATATTTAAAGTCTAATTTGATTTAAGGAGCCCGACATTATGTATGCTATCATTTTGGAATCTGACTAAATTCTCCCCTATGTATATCGTGTACATCCCAGTCAAATCAACAAATGTGAAAAAGCCTAGACAAATAGGTTGTCGATAGAAATAGATTAACAACTCGTATGCTTTGGAAGGGGTTAGACATGTATGATGTCTATCATATTCGAATTCTTCGACAAATATAATGACGTAAAATATAATATTACACCAATATTTTCTAGAAAAGTAGACATATGGGGTGTCGAGCATATGTGAATTAGTAGACACTTAATGTGTCGATCATATATAATTTTCAATTTTTTCCCTTGTTTCAGATTCCATATTTTCTTGATGAAGCAACTAGATGGGGTTTGAAGATTTCTAATGTAAAAAAACAATTGGAAGACACGCTCAAAAGGTTTAACGTTAGGGCCGTTGTAATGATCAATCGAACTATCGACAACATTAGATTTTGTCTGCACTGGAATCTGTCGACGAGGTCTTAGAAACAAGGTTAAGTGATTTTTGGAGGAGATATGAGCTGTATAACCATGAAATGAACACAAAGAGGGAGGGAAGGGAGATAATCATTTTATTTATTTTTGGAGATTTGGGCTTTTTTTCTAAAAAGATCAACACATAGGGTGTCTACGAACTGTGAAACCGTTGACCCTAGCAGTGTTTATGCGTGAAAAATAATGTCAATTTGTTTACATCTTCGATTCCATCCCCAACCTCGTCTCCTGATCCGCTTTGTCTCCGCCTGCGCCCGTCACTCCCTCCACGATCTTTGCTTCCACTCGCTCGCCTCAAAAACTGCACACTGGCTCGATGTCGGTTTTGATCGAGCGACTCTCTTCACTACCTCTCCACCTTCTCGGACCTCCACGGGGTCGAGGAGTGCCAACGTATCTTCTCAGATACACTTTTCCCTACTCGCCCCAGCCCCGCCCTCCGCCCAACCCCACCCTCCTCTTTCTGCTCCTCTTGCATAAATGAATCTTTTATAAAATTCATTAACTTGGAGCGTTTAAAGCCCTCAATTTATTTGGGTGGAGCATAAAAGGATAAGGGTGTGCAAGGTAAAGATAGGGTTCATCTAGACCACCCTTTTTTTAATTGTGTTTTTATTAATAATCAATTATTTATGTAACACGTCTAATCAAATAAATCAAATCAAATATTTGGTGATGATCGAGTTGGCCTTCTAATGATTGTTCAGTTCAAACCATCCTGCACTCCGTGCTCTCGACTCTGTGAACTCCCACACTTTCCGAAACAAACAAACAAAAAATTACATTAAAAAAAAAAAAAAAATTTGAACGCCCACAAACAAGTGGAGTCCACGTCAGCGAAACACAAAACCCTCCCACCATCCGCGCCTCTGACAGTACGCCTCGTCCTACTGTCACCGCTCGAAAACAAACCAATCCGATCCGCCCACGTAAGGCAATCAGGATAAGTTCAGACTAACATGCGTTGCAATTCTCCCACCGTCTGACAAAAGATCTCGCCGGGTTACGTTAGACGTCACCGTACAGTTGTCGTGATGATGCACGTGTCAGTCAAACTTTGCCTACTCAAAACCGCTCGTCAATGTCTTACGTCACTCGCATGTCCGCTGCTACGCCATAAAGACTTTAGCTTAGCCTGCTAATCGGAGACGCAAACAAAACCAACAATGACACGTTAGGAGAAGGAAAAAGAGGGCCCTGCAATTATGTGCTTTGTCTCTTGTTGCTTGGTATCATATAAATAAATAAATAAATAAAACTACAACAACAACAACGACCGAGCAAGTTTTTACTTAAAAAATTACCTCGTGCAAACTATCCAAAATTAGGGATGACAGCGGACGGGTCACGTGAATCTCAAATTTAAACCCGTCCAAAAATTTCTATCAAATCTGACTCAAACAATAAACCCTCTAAAATAAAAAAATAAGCTAAAAAAATATAAATTTTTAATTATATAACAATGGACAAATATAATGTTGTAATTCTTTTTAATACCTAAAGACAATCCAGTGTATTTTATATGATTTCATAACAAATGTTTAATCTTAATATTAATTATTATCAGGGTGGTTTGGGGTGGGTTTTACAAAGTAAACCCATTTCATGTCTCAAACCTGTCGGATTTCATTTTATCAATCTCAAACTCGTTTCAAACCCAAACCCAACCCGTCCCAACTCGGTCAGGTCCGGTTGGATACCTCATTGGGATAGTCCCATCCCTATCCAAAATCCATATAACCCAGAGGTGCAACTTTGCTTGGATAAATCAAATCCAAATTGATCAAAACTGATTTTTTTAGTTGGGTCAATAGTTTTTTTGTTTGGTTTGGATATTGAATGAAAAATTAATAAACTGATCTACTTAAGGTTTGGGTTTGATTTTACTTTCAAATTGAAATAACCGAACCGAACTAAATTAAATTTAAACACACATGATTATTCATAATTAATATTCATTTTAATCATTTTTTATATTAAAAATTATATTGTTCTTATACCATTAATACAATAATTTATACTATCAAACCTAACATTTTAGATATTTATGTAAAGTTGTAAATCAACCCCCAAAAAAACTCTAACGAACCCAAATTGAAAGGAATAAAAAATAATAATCGGGTATATAAATGTTTATCTTTAACAATTCAGTTTGATTTAATTCAAGTTATATAATAATGGTTATCGATTTGGTTTTGGATTTTCGATTCGGTTAAGTTTTTGGGTTGGATATGATTATAATTTAGTTTAATTTAGGTTTGTAAAAAATTGAACTAAACTGACCGAATTGCACCCTAATATAACCCCTTGACTTTTTTGAAGTTTATATAACTCCCTCGAAACACTTATGTAAATCTAAATAGCCCCCATAATTAAACTTTCAATAACAGATAAGAAATATTATGTAAATATTCTATTTCGTTAACCCTGATACAGTATATCAAAATCCCCTATAATGTGTTAAAAATGCAGAAAATCCCAAGGACTATTAACCCTCTTTATTGCTTTATTTCACGTTCGTTTTAAGTTCCTGTTATTCTTCTCTTGCTTTATTTACTGCTTGTTTATCATCAAGAATTATTATTTGGTTTTTTTACTAATTTTCTGGAGCTTATTTGGTGATGCCTCAGGAGGGAGCTGTCAGTTTTTATCACATGTATTTGCACTTTTCATGTTTGCTGAAGTTATCCATTCATTTATTGCCTTTTTTAAATTTGTAGATCGACAGCTTACACAACAGTCGTCAGTTTTATTGAGGGTCCATAGGGAAGCCGTCGGTTTATCCATCACTTCTTTGATTTCAAAAGTGTTTAAAAAGTGTTTCTGGTTTATTAAATTATTTTGTTTTACTGAATTTCTTGATCTAATTTGAGATGGCTCATAGAGGAGCTGTCAATTTTACTCATAATTTTGGATAGGCATGCTTTCTGATTCATGGCATCATTAATCTTTTTTTTTTTCCACTGGGCGACGACTCTCATAGGAGCTGTTGGTTTCATTGGTACATTTGGTCTTTGTTTAGCCGTTACTCTGATCCATTGTTCAATGATTTTCTTTTTATTTTTATTTTACAAAGCTCCTTGGTCCATTAAAGTCTTGTTGCTTTCACTAATTGTCCATTAGTTTCAGGATTTAAGAGTAGTTGGGTTTGTTTGGTGACGGTTCACAAGCCATCCGTCGGATTTTACTTTGGTCTTACAGATCTGGGTTTCATTCACGTCATCTCCAGCATTGGTTTAGTTCATAATCATTTGTTACTATTCCTTCTCTCTCTTTAGGTTTTGAAAGGCTAACTAAACTTCTATTCACCTCAAGGTACGACCGACTGTGATTCTTGAGCGGAGAACCCCATTCTTTCCCGTGAGGCGATCATTCTCTTTTCTTACTTTTAAGGAAAAGCAAGTGGCAATCATACAACGTCCTTAGGAGCAGTCGAGCAAACTCGGATGATCCTTCAGACGGTGATTCGGTACGTCGCATACGGACCGGAATCATGTTTGAAATAACACCCAGTCAAAATTCACATCGACAGGGATGAGAATAAATTAAGAAAAGAGGTGATGACAGTGAGAAGGGGAGGTGGAGGGCAATCAGTGGAGAAGGAGGGGAAGATAAAGAGAGAGAAGAGAGCCACCAAGTGGGAGGACGGTGGGCGAGCTGTGGCAGTGGGGTGAGAGAGAAAGAAAGAGGGAGAAGATGGTGAGCAGAAGAAGGCGATAGACGACCCCCGCCCTAGCGCCCACTGCCACCCTTCCCCTCTCTGACCTCTCTTTCCTTCTCTCCTCCTCCCCCACCGTTCTCCTTCACCCACTAATGTCGTCCACCTGGGTCCCCCTCTCTTTCTATCTCATTCTCTCTCCCTCTCTTTCTCTCTTTTTTTCATACTATTACCCTGCCCAATTTTTTTCTAGGTGGGGTGACAAGTGAATGGGTGGGGCTAAACACCACCTTTTAAATTTCATGCACGCACACCTCTAAGAATAACTCAATGATTCTACTCGGTGGATCGACTAATCTAGATTAGTTGATTACTTAATCTAATTGGCTCATTAACTTTTGCTTACATAAAAAAATTTCTACTCGGTGGATCGACTGAGTTGGATCAAATGAACCCATCAATTTGCATCAAGATTGTCGATCCAACTTGGATAATTTAGTTTGAAAAGGAATTTTATATGGTCCACCTGATTAACAATATCAAATAATCCAATTTTCAATTAGAAGACAAATGATTAAAACTTTTTGTTCTTCTAAATTTTGTTTTTATTTAAAATAGAATATGACAATATATAATTTTATTTACTTTGTCAGTTAATAGTTTAATAAGTGTGATTCTAGAACTTCTATGATATATGAATATAATCATGGTTCACTACTTCACTGCATAATTTCATATTGATTTATACTTTAATTTACATGTAGAATTTTTACAATGAGGCCCCTTTTAAGTAGTGATATATGCACGTTTTTACTTGATGATGTTATGATAAATTTATTGTTATATATTATGGGCCTAAAATATAATTCTCCTTATTTATTATGTATTTTATTTATTGAGGAAAAATTATTTCAAACCATTACTTTTATTTATCTCAGTTATTTTAGCATATGTAAAAGCAGTCCAAATTAATCGTTATATTTTTTCACTTCCTTTCATACAAATAATGTACCTATGTGTAGATTTAGGTAATAATGTGTTTGTTTACCCCGATAACTCCTGATAAAGTATGTCAGAATAAACTGATATATGAATTCCAATTAACCCCTGTAATTAAAGTTATCCTAAGTTATTCCACTCAAAGAATATGTAGGTCCACTGTCAAATCAACTGTCATCACCTTTTATAAAATCACATGTTAAATCAACTATCATTATTTTTTTACCTTTTTAAATCTTTATCCATACTTTATTTACATTTTACCTAAACAACAAAATATTTATTCTTACGTTTACCAACGAGAATAATTCAAAACACAATCAAACATAAAACCACTTTATCTTTATTTATACTCACTTATGCTCGAATAAATGTATACTTAAAAATAAAACCTATCCCCGTTCTAAACGGAAGAAGTGTTTTCTTATGCTAATAATGACCAAGGATATAGAAAATGAGTTAAAAACACTTAGAAATTAATACCCCTTCATTGTTGTATATTTTCTTTATTTTCTAATATATTATTAATTATTTGAAATATATTTTCATACTGGATAGCTAGTAGAAACAATTTTTCAGCAATTAACTTAGAGCTGTTTTTTTGTCACATCATCCAGTTGGAGGGTAATTTATTGAATCACTAGAATTTTTCTAAGTTTTTAAACATTGGATTAGCCATAATGAAAAGGGTTGAAGGGATGCAAATTCTTGATGAGTGCTGAGTCCTGATATAGTGTTTTATATGTATAAAAGTTATTTTTTATTTTAAAATAAACTACTGTATCTTAATATATATTTAAAATATTTCGTAATTTAATGAATGAATATGCATTTTTTAGAAAAAAAGTGGACTGAACAGTGTCATTTTCCATTCCAAACATGGAATACCCCGGGACCTGAAACTGAGAAAACCCATAATTTATAATAGAGTCGTGCTACACATCCCACTATTTAGGCCCCATTGATAAATCTCGGTGTCATTCTTTCATTGATTACTTGTTTGATTTTTAAAAAAGATTAAAAAGATAAAATACAATATTACCCCCTTTTAAAACCCACGTTTTCCTCCCTCATTAAATCCTTCCTCACATTTTTCAAAAAACATGTCAATCTATTCAATCTATTTCGGGAAACCTAGTTTTTTCAAAACTAATTCAAAATAAAAAATGAAATCATTAATTCCATGAAAACCAATATCAAAATTCAAATCCTCTAGGTTCCCTAAAAAGAAACTAAAAAACGAAATCATTCAAAAAACAAAAACTCATTTTATCGAAAACACTGAGTTTCATTTCATTTTTGTTGTCTGACCTAATTTTTGTTTGCAGACTCTCGTTCTACTAGAAAATGCAGGCGACAATGAGTAAACAATGTTTTTTTAACGTTGTTAATTTGATGATTATTTGATTCCACCCATCAAATTTTTTTTGCGATAGACGTAATTTTTTTTATGAATGATATATGTCACTGATAAATCCAAAATGTAACTGACTTTTGGTAAATGTAACTGAATCTCATGTAATCCCTACATTCAAATTTCATAACTAAATGTAACAGAAATCCAAATATGGAATTAAAGTACTTATATATTCACTATGGGTAGATCAAAAGTTGGTTACAATTTTTAGAGTTCAGTTATATTTTGAAAATGTAACTTTTATTATGCAATACATGTAAAAAATAGTTATATTTTCATAATGTAACTGAAGTTTTAAAATATAATGCATTAGTTTGCAAAAATGTAATTAACATTTTAAATTATTGCATAATAGGAACAAAATAGTTTAACATGTAACTGATTTACGAATGTTACACACATTTAACTATTAATGTGAACTTCACTCAACGGCGAAATGTTTAAATGAATGAAGATGATTTGTTTCAGATCATTTAAAAAGAAATTAACATGCCAATAAAAAACAATTTAACATCAAACACCATTTTCAAAAAAAAAAAATGTAAAAATCGGGTGATTAAAACCTCAATTGCATAACCAAACAAATAAAAAAAGATACATCTAAATCGACGGACATTGAAACGATAACCAAAATCGTTCAAATCAAATCGGTGGTTGATGAATCTTCAAATTTTTTTTTGATCAGCTGGTAGGTCTTTCTTAGAGATAATAATAGTGATAAGAAAAAAGAAAAAAAAAATCTTAACATGTATGTATAAGAATTGAAGAGTAGATAAAAAAAAAGAATTATGACCCCACTAGTCACACGGTTCCAAATGTAAAAAATCAACAAATTATTTGATTTGGGAAAGTAGTTAACGAAAATAAAAAAAAGAGGGTTAATTTAATCACTGTAGTTACTTAGAAAGTTAATGATAGGGAATATTTGTATTAATCGATAACTTTAAAAGGGTTACATGGATATTCATAGAAATAAATGATTTTTTTTATATATGCTAATTTTCAAGGGGTTATATGCATTTAAACCTATAATATATACACCTATAATATATACACAAGCCAATGAATCCATGAATGGTAAACGCATTCAATGGTCCTCAGCAACTACGCCATCCCAAGAGGGCCTTAAAACACTAAAAAACAAAGCTAAAAACATTTAGGCTCCGTTTGGAAACACATATTGAAAAGTAGATTTTGGAATAAAGCTGCTTTTTAAGATGATTTTAGACCTTGACTTTTTTGTGATGCTTTTTTTAAATTTATGAATCATTGCTTTTCCAAAAAATCGATTCCGAGAAAATCACACTTTCTGAGCTTTTTAAAACACGGATTTCGAGAGAGAAATTAAAACAGCTAGAATCCAACCCGTTTGGCTGCACATTTTGGGATTTTAGCTTTTCAAAAAAGAATCGCCCATCGGTGCAACCAAACGGACCCTTACACACACACTCACTGAGTCACTGCATTTATCAGCATATCAAGACTTCTACTTTCGCTCCGAGGGTTTTCCATTCCTTCCATTCCTTCTCCACCCACTGTTACTTGTCAAAAAAAAAAAATGTTTGGGTTCTCTCGCAGACGCATGAAACTTGGAAGGTTTGGATTTTTTCCCCATTGTTACTTGGGTTTCCTGCTTAGTTTGCTTTCTCACACAATGACCAAGATATTTCTTTCCATTGCAGGCTAAAAGTGCACCTGAATGACACCACTCAAGGGATTAGAAGCCCCATCAGACCCACCAAGAGGAACACCCAATCCAACAACAATGTAAAAACAAAATCTTTGCATACTCAGTGTTTTCAATGTTTTTTCATGATACCCATTTGAAAAAAATATGATTTTTGGGGGCAGGGGGGAGGCACAGTTGTTTCAGTGTTTTCAATGTTTTTTTCATGATACCCATTTGAAAAAAGTATGATTTTTGGGGGCAGGGAGAAGGCACAGGTGTTTCAGTGATTAGCACTCACAATGGCGATGGTGCCGATGCGGACGGGCTGGATTTTCGGTGCTTTGACCTCAAGAACTGCATCTCCGGGAAATCGGAGAACTGGATGGTCGTCTCGACCTCCGGGGAGAAGCCCGTACCTCGGTTTAATGTAACATAAAACCTGAATTTGGTTTTGATTTTGTGCTTGTTTTCTTTGCATTGTACCATCTGTGTGTGTACTGTGTCTTGAATGGATTTCTTTATAACAGCATGCTGCGACGGTGATTGGGAACAAGATGGTGGTTGTTGGGGGCGAGTCTGGGCATGGGTTGTTGGAAGATGTTCAGGTAAATGAAGTGGTGATTGGTTTATGTCAATTAAATGGTTTCTTTTATAATGTCTAAAGTGGCAGCTGCAATGGTTTGGTATTGAAGCTTTTCGTAGCTTTCTGAAGTTGTGTGTATGTTTTGATCTAATTTTGTTATTTGAAGATGTCTATATATATGGATCCCTGAATGAGTTGTCGAGTTATGGGTTCAGACCATAAGATATTTATTTTTAAACGAACATGTCAAATTGCATCCACTGACTAGTATATATGGGTTCTAACTTTGCTTGAATGGAAGAAAAAAAACCCTCAAAGAAACCTTATAATTAGTTCTCTTTAACATGGGTGAATGAATTATGTTGTAACAGAGTATGCATATTCGTGTTTCAGGTGCTCAATTTTGACAAGCTTATGTGGATGGCTGCTACCCCAAAGGTCTATTTATCACCAACCAGCCTGCCATTGAAGATCCCGGCTTGTAAAGGTCATTGTCTGGTATGCATCTGTTGGCATCTATCATTCAATACAGGGTTTTGAAATATGAAATCTTTTTTTTTTTGAGAAGAGAAAGATTGGCCATTTACTGGTTAAAAAAGTACATAGCCATACAGCACCAAAAAAGCAAAGAAAAGAAAAGGACTATGAAGATAAGTTGTCTACACAATCCCAAATCCCAGATCAAAGATTGAAATATTAACTTTTACCACAAGATGATCTTGTTATTTGGGACAGTCTCTGACTGCGCAAAGATAGAGAAAAATCGAAGCTGTGGACATCCACTATCACATTTTTGTGTACAACCAAACAGATACTTTGAGGAGTGGAGGTGACAGCATACTTGGTTGGGTTGGCCTCTCTCTGTGGCAGTCCGTTCTAGCATTGTGCAGGAAGTTCCATAAACTTTTTTCCTACTTGGGATATAATTTCAATTTTCGTTGAGGTTATGAGAGTACCATTGAACCACAGAACAAGCCAGCCAAAACAGATCATCTCTCAGGCTGTCTGTGTCCCAACATTTTCTTTTCACTAATGCTGACCCACCAACATCTTAATTTGTTATCTAGATTTACACCCCCACACATGAATACCACATATTTTAGAAACATATTTTCTGAAGCACATGCACTGTCTTCTAGATGCAGCAGAGTGCATTTGAAAATGCATGTGTATATGTAATGTACCGGCACATGATAACGTGAATCTGTAAAAATGGATCAAACATACATTTGTAAGTATTTGAATTTAAAGTTGTGTTAGATTAGGTTAATCTTTGATGATGTAAATATTTTCTTCTCAAGTAGGTATCGTGGGGGAAAAAGGCACTCCTGATAGGTGGGAAAACAGATCCTTCAAGTGACAAAGTTTCAGGTCAGTGCTTTGCATGAATATTTAGTGTCATATGGAATATCATTCTTGGCTCTTAGAATCCACTGATGAGTTTGCCTTCTTTTTTAGTATGGTCACTCGACATAGATACAGAATGTTGGTCACGTGTTGATGCAAAAGGGGACATTCCGGTATCCTTCTATACTCAATTTTTATATAATTCAGTGTCTTGGATTATATTGATTACACGATGGCTCTATATAAGTAGAGTAAGATACTGTAGAAATGACTAGTTCAAGTTCTTTAAGTGGTATCATTACAAATTTCAACTTCTATACAGGTGGCACGCAGTGGTCACACTGTGACCAGAGCGGGTACAGTTTTGATCCTCTTCGGGGGTGAAGATGCTAAAGGGAGGAAATTAAATGATCTTCACATGTTTGATTTGAAGTCTTTAATGTGGCTTCCTTTGCATTACACGTGAGATAACTCTCTCTTTTTCATTCATTTTGCTTGGGATATATTCATTTTTTTTAATCCTCCTTAAATCGATGTATATGTACAGAGGAACAGGACCATCTTCAAGGTCCAACCACGTAGCCACTTTATATGATGACAGGGTTCTTCTTGTATTTGGTGGTCGATCAAAATCCAAGATTTTGAATGACCTATATTCTCTTGACTTTGAGACGGTACGTAATTCCTTCCATTTAGTTATGGTGATGCACTAGGGACATGTACATCTGATCTGACACGGCATTTACTCCTATCAGATGATATGGTCAAGAATTAAAATCCGAGGTTTTCATCCTTCACCTCGAGCAGGTTCTTGTGGAGTCCTTTGTGGAACCAAATGGTATATTGCAGGGGGTGGAAGCAAGAAAAAACGTATGCATCAGTAATTGATCAAATCTTAAAGCATAGAACATAATCTGCCAGTACTTTTGTCATATAAAATATTTCTTTCTTAAACTCAATTCCAGTCTGGTTTCACACTATAATAAAGATATTCCTTGAATTAAAAAGTTCCTACCTGTTAGAACTATTGCATATTTAAATTAGCATTTGTAAAATTTTATTGTGGTGTAGAAATTGCGAAAAATCTCAAGACAATATCTCTACTTGGTCTATTGTATGATAGCTCTCATGCATTTTCTACAATCCACTTTCTTTCTTTACACACACACACACACAGTTTCTCCTGATCCATGTGTGGGTAGAGTTTTTGTTCCCATGTAGATGACAAATAGGGAAGTGCTAATGTCTTGGCTATATGCTACCCTGAGTACAATGCAGGAAATTGTTGTGAGGAGTAGGAACACAATCAGGAATTGAGAGTATAATAATATTTACTGCTATCCCAAGAGATAGAATCACTATCATGTAATAGCATCTTCTTAAATTGATAATATTAATAAATTATTTGACTGTAAATGATGTTTTCAAGGTATCATGTGGCGATCTTGCCAGGTGGCCACTGCATTTATGGGCAATTCAAGATCTTTGCTTTAATATATTTGTTGCATAGGCACTATTGACATATTAAAGGAATGGATCTTAAGTTTTTAGTCTCAATCTTTTGATAAGAAATAAAACATTCATGTCTATTTCACTGCAAATTCATTTCTGCCCTTTTGTTATCTCCAACCAATGAGATTAATTAAACTCAGATTGATCATGTTCTTACAATCTTATTATATTTTTCATTAGATTGATTGATGTTTTAACTCTGTGTTCTCTCAGAAGTTCTCCATTAACATTTTTTTTGATAGAACGTGATAGTTTATCCCATAGTACTGATGGAGCCTTTTTTTAATTGAAATTTGCACATGCGAGGAATAATTCTTCTGTCTAATGAGATATTCAAATGATTGGGTTGTAGTTAGCCTGTACTTATACAACAACCATATTTTTCATTCACTTGTTTTACGAATGCAAAATGTCACTCATTTGACTTGATTTAATTTTCTAGGACATCCGGAAACCTTGGTATTTGATGTTCTCAAAGCCGAGTGGTCTACAGCTGTAACATCACCTGCTTCTTCTATAACTACTAACAAAGTGAGTAACTTTAATTCCCTTTATATTTTTCTTTCACTTAAAAATATATCACTTTATGAATGTCATTTATGACAACCATTTGTGCATCCATAGTTTAAATTGTGTGCGGACCGCATGTGCGGTGGGGTTTGCACACAGCATATGGGTTGCACTTGGGCGTTCGAACGCCTGCCTGTATTTTTCTTTAAAACAAAAATTCCACTGGCCGTTCGAACGCGGGCTTTTAAGATGGGTTCAGCCCGAAACCCTTCCCATTCTCCTCTCCCTTTCCATTCGAACTCTCTTTCCCCAAATCCTTCCAAACCCCATTTTTTTCATCTAATCTCTCCCAAATCCTCCTAAATCACATCCAAATTCTTCCAAACACCATATAAGGTCAACAACATTCATGATATACTTCCTGATGATTGCACTTTCAGAACTTATCTCAATGGCAAATACTTTACCATTTCTACCCAAACCATCGCCGAGCAACTTGCTGTTCCTCGTGTGCCATAGAGTATAGGAAATTCTCTGCAATGAAAACCACCATATTTGAAGAGATATGCATAACAGGAGTAGAATATTACACCGTCGTTCAACAATCTTAAATCAAACCCATCTACTTCCTTCTGAATACCATTATTGCTCATGATATCATTCCTATGGGGCATAAGAGTGATGTTACCGAGGACAAAGCAAAACTTCTTTACATGATTGGAACACCCTGATTGATCTTCCTAACATCATTTTTGATGTCATTACTGAAACATCCCTTTCTCAATCATCCACGGACTCTCTTCCTTTCAGTGTGTTCATCAGTTCGTAAACATGATCAAATCCCTTGGGATTGAAATCCCCCCAAACGAGCCCAAAGCATACTCCAAATCTTCTATCGATGACTACCGTGAAGAAGAGCGGGGCAATTAAGGAAGAAACTGGTTGTCGGTGCATCAACATCCGCTGCGGCCGCTACCACACAAGCTACCATGGGCCATGCAGAGCAGTTTGGTGATGATGGCATGACAATGCCGGATCATAAAATGTCCACTGATGAAATGTATTCTCTTGTGTGCATGATTGGATTCTTTGGACACTAGCATTGATATGCAGTTCAGTATGATTGAATGCTGCTGGACACTTTCGAAGCGAATTCGAACTCCCGGTTCCATCGCGTAGATGATGAGATAACTGAAGTCCGGTGTGCTTTGGGACTTGTCATGCCCGGATACAATTCGATGACGATGGAAAGTTTGTCAACGTTCTCTGTCCCCCGTGATGACGACCAAGAAGAGCATCATTGGCCCCGGAGGCCCCAGACAATGAAAAAAACTCAAGTGGGGTGTTTTTGGTTGTTAAACTTGATTTTTGTTTGTAGTTTTGTTGTGTTCAGAAATCTGAATCCTTTTGTTTGTAATGTGTATTGGTTTATGGTTAAGCTTGTTTGTGTTGGTTGATGGTTTATGAATGTTATTTCTGTATATGGTTTATGGTTTTGCATTGGTTTATAGGGTTGTAAATGGTCACTGAATAGTGAATTTTTTCAAAATTTAAAACAGACCGTTCGAATTAAGTTCGCCTACCCGTTCGAATTACCGTTTGAACGAAATTCAAACAACCCTTGATTGTTCAAACGAGAATTCAAAGACAGAAGGGGTTTCTGGCGTTTGAGTTCCGTTCAAACGGTTTTTGAACGACCCCTGTACATTTGATACACAATTCGAACGGGAATTCAAAGACAAATTGGGTTTCAGGCGCTCGAATTTCGTTTGAACAGTTTTCGAACGGCCCCTTCCTGTTCGAATAACCGTTCGAACTGTATTTGAACAACACTTGACCGTTCGATACATAGTTTGAACGGGAATTCGAAGTCAGAAGGGGTTTCTGGCGTTTGAATTTTGTTCTAACGGTATTCGAACGACCCCTTCCCCTTCAAATAACCGTTCGAACTGTATTCAAACGACACCTGGCCGTTTGATACACAGTTTGAACAGTAATTCAAAGTCAGAAGGGGTTTTTGGCATTCGAATGGTATTTGAACGGCCCCTTATCTGAATCATTTGAACCGTATTCGGATGACACTTGTCTGTTTGATACGCAGTTCGAACGGGGATTCGAAGTCAGATGGGGTTTTTGGCATTTGAATTTCGTTTGAACGGCTATTCGAACGGGAAGGGCTGTTTGATAAACCGTTCGAATGATATGAGACTGTTCAAATTATGTTTGATCGGTTGTCGAATGGCTTTTTTCTAGGTTTTTTTTTATGAAGTTAGATCAACTGGAGACTTTTTTTGGATTCTCAATTGGAGACTTTTCTTTTTGCCAAAAGAAAATGGGTGTTTGAAACTTTGAAGTTTGAATTATATAATCTTATTTGAAATTTGAATTACATAACACTAAGGCATCACTGATAATAATATCTTAGTAAAGAGGAGGCAAACTCTACGTTTTCCTCTCGGACCCACTGGGGAAAATCTGCTTCATTCTCGTTCAGATCGTCCTCATCGATGTAGACACCGGGCTGTTGTGAAGTTTCCCCGTGTAATGGAGCTTTTCATCTTCATCTTCTAGTACCTCTTGCACATCTTTGGCCGCCGCTTCCTCGTGGACCACTTGTGTTGATCTGCTCCCGCTTCCTCTACGGATGTATGTCCAATCGACTTCATTCCATGTCAAGCAATCTCCCTCCTCATAAAAAAACTCTTTCCTCTCCAACTTCATTGCCACTCTTCATCTTCTTCAAGTGTTGTCCTAATAGGATCATAGAATTCGGACTTCTCATGCAATTTTGAGAATCGCTCTCTCAGTTTTTGGTTGTACATTACGTAAACCAAATCATTCAACATTTTTTGTTTTAGGCGGTTCCTCATTTTCGTGTGGAACTGCTCAAAGGTACTCCAACATCGCTCACATGTGGAAGCTGATGACATGAGGCTTAGTATCTTCAAGGCCAACATCTTCAACTCCGGTACATCTACAGCATAGTTGTTCCACCATTCAGTTGGCTTCATGATAGCTCGTTGTCTTCTCGCAATGTTCCTCCCGAATGTGTTCAACTGAATGCTTATGAGATCTTGCGTGGTGTTGTTCTTTGCATATTTATTTAATCATCAAATTAATGCAATGTGCGGCACAAGGTGTCCAAAATAGGTGAGGCCACCTTTGTTCAAGGAGTTCACCCATAGAAATGAAAGAAGCGGCATAGTCCATGATAACTTGGACAACGTGCTCCTGACCTACTTGTGCAATGACATTGATAAGTTGATTATACAAGTGGTTGTTTGTGAATGTGATGAAACATCAATAGATTTGATAAATAATGTGCCACTGGGTCAATTAGTTAGAAAGTTAATGAATTTTCGACCATCCCGTGCGGTCCAACCATCAGCTATGATATTGCACCCATACAATTTCCAACTCTCCCTATATGAACGTTCCAATTCCCTTGTTGCCTCTATTTCACTATCCAACAACAGTCCAACAAATTGGTATGGGGTGGGTGGTTTAAGACCTCGGCCAAAATCACCTATCTTCTTTATCATTTTCTTGAATGGGGCCGTAGCAGCAACATTGAAAGCAATTCCAGCATGATAGAAAAATTGTGCAATGCTATGATGGGTCTCATACATCTTTTTGAAGTGGCTCTCAATGGATGCTTGGGTTTGGGATGAATTCCTAGGATTAACATCACCACCTCTAGAAAACATCCTATCAAGAGGTTCTCTAAAACGATCACGTATTTTTTTTTGGGTTGGGATGATTCGGGGCGAGAACTAGGGCTAGGTTGTGAGTCAAGGGGAACAACATCATCATCTTCATCCTCTTCTTCAGTGTTAGGTCTTAAGTAGGGATCTTGGTACCTAACAATGACTCTAGAAGCCTTAGATTGGGAATCATAATATTCACGGATTTCTTTTTTGATTTCAGTGGTGGCGTTCACGCATTGATGAGCAATTGAATTGGGCATCGTAATCAAATGCATTCTAAATCGAGCTAAACCACTGGTGGCAATATAATCATTACATAAGATGCATTTAATCCTACTTTTGTCGTTTGCACTAGCATATTGGCCATACTTTCAACAAGGGTCATTGGAAATGGGTCTAAGAGAAATTGGGAAGGGGTAGATGCGGCTGATGACATGTTTAGTGCTGTGTAGTGAGCGTTGACTAGTGAAACATATAAACACAAGAGATTAAGAGAAGAAAATGCAAACAAATGATGAACTCTTCAAGAGTCTCCACCAAATGCCTTCAAGATTCGTTTAACCCTTCTTCAAGTCTTGAACAACCCTTACAATAAAAAGCCCAAAGGAGATACACACTAGAATAACAAGTTGAAGTGGAAAATTTGATAGAACATAAAGAGTTTTGAGAATTGAGAGTTGGGAAAGATTTAAGAGATTTGAGAGTTTGGAGAGATGTTTGAGTTGTTTTAGGTGCATTTGGGATTCAAATGGATCCTATTTTATAGTGGGGACCCTTAAAAATGCCCCCCAAAAAATCCAATGGCTAGTTGGTGACGCCATGTGCGGCACATGCACCGCACACTTCCTGTAAGCGTGCTCAGGGGCGCACGTGCGCCGCACACTTCTTGTAAGCGCGCCCGGGGGCCACATCATCAAGTGCGGCCGCACGTACCGGTACATGCGGCCGCACTTTGAACTATGTGTGCATCTCATATGATATACCTTTATATCATTTTATGCCATTATAGAATGATTCGGTTGAACTATCGTAATTGAAGGTATGTGGAAAAATTCTATTACTCTAAATTACTGATCATTTAAGAATGATGAAACTCAATATCTGGTTAAATTCAAATCTAAGTTTTCTTCGACCAACTTAATTTGCTAGTTGTCCTGCCCATAACAAACAAAACGAAAGATTATATGGGAGCTTTAAAGCACCCTTACCAACAAAATTTTATGAACTATTTGCTATGCATTACAAGTTAACACAATTTTATGTGGTCTTTTTCCTGGAGGCATTCCACCTCTCATCTCGTTTCAGACATTGTATGTTTTTGTCATTCTGTGGGTGGGTAATTATTAATGAATTTGATGTTTCTTTCAGGGTTTTAGCTTAGTTCTTGTGGAACACAAGGACAGAGTTTATCTGGTGGCCTTTGGAGGAAACAAAAAGGAGCCATCAAATCAGGTTGAAAAAGGAACAGTCAACTGAATTTTGATGTTCTGATTTCCTTTTGGAGCAAAGCCAATAACCACAGACATATTATGTTAAAATCCTTATTGCAGGTTGAAATATTGATCACAATAAAGAGTGAGCACTCCATGAGCCGGCGATCAGCTCCTCACAAAGATTCACTCCTATCTGAAAAATGCTTGACAAGTCCGAATGAATTCACTAGTCATCTTAATAGTAGTTCCCGTTCCATTGATTCTGTCGTTAGACATAGTCTAGCTTCCGCCATGGAACACCACAGCTTTAGCAGGAAATCCCTTTCGGAGACATCGCATGGTGTCTCAAATGGTGTCTCTGGTAGTGTTTCACTTCGAAAGCAGTTGCACCATGAGGAGGAACACAGTTCCCTCAAGGTGCTGAAAGATATCGAAGATGACAAAAACAAGGAGGCTGGTGATTTATTGTTCAGAAATAACTCTTTCTCACAGGTAATGAAATTGCCTACATCATGTTAGTAAAAGTGGTCAGCAATTTGATTTCACGTCCCTTGAATTGGCCATCAATGCTATTTATCCATATTTTTAGGGTGCTTTTAAGGGCTTTAGTGTTTATTCATTTTCTCTGGAAATGATTTATCCATAGTTCAAGAAATTCTCAACTTAGTTTAGTCTCATCATTTTAGAGGCTTTTCTACCTGCCATTGGTTGATTATCCTTTTATAACATCGATTTCCCACTCATGTTGTTATGTATGTTTTGATTAAGAGAATGCATGCATTTCCTTGCTGCTCAAAGTTCAACATTTATGAAATTCTCTCCATATTGCATGGGGCGCCTTGGCTTGTTTTGATGTAAGTGCATGATAATATATAAAGCTACAAAAAAAAAAAAAAATAAAGAAGGAAAAATTCTAACACGAATTTGCCAATATATAAATTAGTTGTTTACATATGGAAAGTGATTAAATAGCTCTTTATCCTTGGCTTCCCTCAGATGTTAAATAAATTGAAGATGGGATATTCCATAACTAAAAGCACGTGTGAAAAGAAAAACATAATCAATGTTAGAATCTGCTTCTAGAAACTGGTGCAAATAGTTTTCCTTCCATAGTAAGCTTACATAGTTTTTTTTTTATTATTATAAAGAGCCCTAACATTAATTGGGAGTATTTTAGATGCACACCCACCCACAAACTATGTGCTTCGGGTAAGCTTGGGAGAATCTGAACTCGAGACTTATAGGGAGCAAACCCATGGCTCTAAAGAGCCAACCCTGGGTGGGTTATTACATACTATTTTTCCTTACAAAATAGAAAGGAAAACCTTCACTAGGGCTGAATGTTTTTGTGAGAATCATTTTGTCACTACCACCTCTTTTTTTTCCTTATTATAAATATCTGAAAGGTGTAGGATTTTCAATATTGGTAGTTATGAGACTAAGCCCCCGTTTGGATGTGGAATAGGGGGTGGAGTGTCCTGGAATAAATGGGAATAGTGGATTTTGGTTGTTTAGGAGCCTTGAATACCCTAGATAAACTATGTCAGAATAAATCGGTATAAAGTGGTATATGGATTCTAGTCAACCCTTGGAATTAAAGTTATTTTAGGTTATTCTATCCAAAGAATATGTGAGTCCATTGTCAAATCACCTGTCAAATAAATGATCATTATTTTTTCACCTTTTATAAATCTTTATCCTCACTTTATTCATATTTTATCCAAACAACAAAAACTTTTTTATTACTTTTGCCAGTGAGAATAATTCAAAACACAACCAAATACAAAATCACTTTATCCTTATTTATACTCAATTATGCCGGAATAACTTAATACCCAAGAATAAGTCATATTCTGCATCTAAACGGGGGCTAAAAGTTTATTCAGCACTGGTTGGGTAGGAGGAAATGAACATTACATGTATGTTTAAAGACTTACAGAACAACTAAATGTAGTAGTTACTTCTCCAGTATTGCATCCCATTCATAATTAAAATTACTGAACAATGCAGATGATCTGCTTGATGTCATACAATGCACAAAGAAATCAATTTTTGTTTCATGTCCTTTCATTTTTTTAATGAGCATTCCTATATTCTGAAGCCAATGTGAGGTAAATTAAACTCAATGTTGTTTTCATATCATGCTTTCTCTGTTTTTAAAACTCAAAAAATGGAAATCACAGGCAAGCGAGCAGAGAAATAAACCTTTAGAAGCTGTGGTTCAGATGGATGTCACTGGAAGTTCATCTGAGGAAGAAGAAGAGATAAGGCTTGCATTCAATTCAGATAACTCAAAATCCCACCAGAAAGAAGGGACCGGAAATTTAGCTTTAGATCATGAAGAGATACCAGATACTGATGCCAAGTCAGGCAGCCTAACAACTCCATCAAGTATATATCAATTGTATGAGACAAAGATAGCAAACCTGATTAGAAAGAATTCCCTGCTAGATGGACAGTTGACAGCTGCATTAGCAGCCCGAGAAACTGCAGAAAAGAGTCTCTCTTCTGCTATGAAGAGCAGACAAGAAATGGAAAAAAAGCTGGCTGATACAACAAAGGAGGTGGAATTGTTTAAAGAGAAGCTAACAGGTGTGGAATTGGCACAGGAAGAGGCCAACAGCCTCTCAAACATCGTCCATTCTGACAATGTCCGTCTTGAGCATGATGTGGCTTTCTTGAAAGCGGTTTTAGATGACACCCAAAAGGTAGATTTCTTTTTCGGTCCTATTTCTGTGTTATGGTTGATGGATTCTCATTCAAGGTGTCATATTATAGGAATTGCATTCAACAAGGGGAGTGCTTGCAGGTGAAAGAGCAAGAGCATTTCAACTTCAGGTAAAGCTATCCTTTTTTGTCATGTAAATCTATTGCATGCCAAATGAAACCTGTCTAGATTATCTGAGAAATGTCTGTACAACGAAACATGGACACGAAATGATACAGACATGGTGACACTACAAATTTGGAAAATTATGATACCAACATGACAAAGACTCGTCAATGAATAATTAATTAATATATATTACTTATGATTATTTGAAATAAAAGAGTGCATATCCTTAAACTATACAGTTGATATAATTCAGAAAAAGCATGTCGATTATTAATTCTATTAATTTAATTTCATCTGGCATCATTTGGTTCATGTGAGCACAAGCCTTATAATAGTTACCAGGAAAAAAATGTCGCATAAGTGTCTTCTGTCCATGTTGTTTCTATCCCGCATCTAATGCATGTCCAAAATTTAAAAATCATTTTGGAAGTTTGGATATGTAAGGGACGTACCCACATGCATCCCACGTGTGTCGTGTCCTTTGTCTGATATGCGTACTACGTGGTCACAACATGTCAACTATAGTGTCTGTACTTCTTACTACTGATCTCCTGTGATACTGCTACCATTGGACTTCACCTGTTACATGCTCTTTGATATGCAGGTGGAGGCTTTCCACCTCAAACAAAGACTGCAGTCCATGGAGAGCCGCACGCCGACACCCCGAAAGCCCTTTCATATGTAGTCTGGTATACCAACCAATGCAGCATATAAATTTTTTATTTAGGTGACAGCCCACTTTATGATTCCATCTGGTTATTTCTCTTTTAGGCTTAGCTTTGTGTATATAGGTTGCTCTGCCTGTGTAGATGTAATTTGCACTCGAATCTATTTAAATCATGTAATGTTCCATAGATTTTTGTCATTTTTTTCTTATTTGTTTGAATAATTGGCCCCTTTAAACCATATTTGGAGCGTAAATTTATTGGGTCATCAACTAAACTAACCCTTTTATAAAAATTAATAATACGAGTATCGGATTGTGACATTAGAGGAACCAACCTAAATGTTATATATACATAGAACGCTGATAACACTTGGTTCGTTTTGCAGCTTGTTTTGCAATTCTATACACTATGGTTGTGTAATGTATACTGTACAATTATAATATATGGTTTCTATTTGCGTATAAAGTTAAAAAAAAAATTTAAAAAGAAAAATATGTTATTGTATCAGTATATATTTTATTTCGTGTAACATGTATTCAAGGTGAGTGTGAACTATAAATGGGGTTGCTCAGGGTTGGACATCATTTTCATCATTTTCTATGTGCATAAAGCTTATGGAGCATGGACATGGGCATCGTGTCTCCGTGTCCAAAATGTGTCTTGTGTATCCCTCATTAAAAGCTAATACGTTTGTTAATTATCTAGAAAATATCTAAAAATTTAAACAATTATTAGATATATGAAAAACTGTATCTTTATATGATATAAGATATCTATATCCAAGATGAGATATGGATACGATGGTATCTCTAAATATTATTATATATTAATTATCATATTTATATTTTTATAATCAGTATGAATTAATTTGGTTTTTTTTTTTTTTTTTTTTGCATACATACGCCTCTTAAAATCCATTTTTGTGGTATTATCCCTCTTTTATCCTCGATGGCAAAGATACCCCAACAATATTTAAAAGTATTTTCTTCTTTTTTTCCCATTAACCCCCATTTGTACATTGTTTGTTTTGATCTTTTGAATATGCCCACATTTTTTCAAAAAAATCTTAAAAGTACTGCAATGATGCCCCCGTGGTTACTCGTTAAGCTGCCATGAGGTTTGGTTAGAAAAATCAATTAGACATTGTTAGTTCCATGTAAAATGTCCAAAATGCCCTTTATACAGGTCTTGCAGTTGCATACACACTTTTGCTATATTTCATTTTTGTCAAAAATACTCCCGTAAAAACCATCCTTGCATAAATACCCTTCAAAATTTTATACATTGTGCATCGGTTGAAAAAAAACTATATGTAACATTTTCAAAAAGAATAATCACTTAAAAAGGGAATCTCTAATTCATTTACCATGTAACTTTTATAACATTTGAGTAGAGAAAATGTTGATTTCAGTATTATTTCAATCTCAAATGTAGTACACATACTTTTTAATTTGTTTAAATAGTACAACAAACAATGTTAAAACAAAATTCACATATCATCTTCACCAAACATGGCTATTAAACAAAACACAATGAAAACATAAAATTCACCCGATATGAACTTTTTAGGTTAAAAAAATGCACTATTATATTTCAGTACATATTTCATTTTATACAAGTATATAACACATGTACTAAAATAAAAGAGTATATGATTATGATTTATTTTAAAAAATAAAATAAATAATATAGACTATGGATGAGACTACACTTTGGGCTTGCGGTTGGACATATCTTTAAGTTGCCAACTAATACTTAATTCCCCCAAAAAAAAGTTTAAAAACTTTTTAATGAATAAATTTTTTTATAATGTTTTATTTGTGAATCCAGTGATACAAAACTAATTGCAAGTAAATCCAACACACTCAGGAAAAAATTACATGGGGCCAATTACTTGCTCACCAAATCCAGATTTAGGTATGCAATGCAGCATGATCCCCAAAATCATCCTATTGAGAGGCACAATTATGCCACAAAGATAGTTTGAGCTCATATCATCTGAAATCACAGCAGCAGTTGAAGATGAATGGAGATGCCGAACTATTCGATGCCTCCTGATCACAATAACCCCCTCTTCAAATTGATGGCTTCATGTTATCCACATCTTCCTCTGCTTGAAGAAAAAAAAATTCTTCTCATGAAATGTGATACCCCTGTTCTTTAACTTTGTAACAAAAAAAAAGAATCAATTGGTGGGATGGCAATCTGAAGAGGCGCGATTGAATCCACTCTTGCAAGAGTGATCCATTGAGCTTGAGCATGGAGGGTCTTCTCCTTAGTCTTTCCCACAGCACCTTCATAGTGAAATAAAATAATAGATGGTTAGACTCCGAGAAATGATCACTACAAGACAACTACACTTGGACTAAACATGAATTATTGGACAAAATAAAGGGATTCAAGAACACTTAGCAACAGGCTACCATCGAATCCAAGGGTCACTGAATTCTTATGACAGCATTTTCCTATCATGCACTTCTGCTAAGTGAAATTAAAAACTGCTGCATATGTGTCGTTGTTCATCTACAACCATTGCTTAGAAGTTAGAACGCCCATCTAAGAGATCAAATTATTTCACTGCTTCTTGCAATGCACAGAAGTCTGTGTTACTCTCTGTCTACAGGACTGAAATCTGGAGGTTGTACGAAACACTTTGTTGATCAATAAAAAAGATCTTATGTATTAGATGTAGTACTAACAAAATGTATCTGTCATAAACAGAGTTAATATATCATTTACACAAAAATGGTTAACAGGAGTATGCAATAATCCTTCCAAACTTCAACACATATTTTATAATATCATTCAGTCAAATTGAACTGAAGAAAATATATACTAAGCACATAAGAGTCTCGGAAAGTTCACCCATCAAAGATAGGAAGAACTCCCATTCTAATTTCTATTTTTGATCATTGCAAGACTGAAAAGAACAAACATTGAAACGAATAAAAAAATGCAAGGGTATCAGGCTACACCTTTTGTATTTCTTTTTTGAACCACATGGGCAGATAGCATTTTTACTTATTTGTCCACTCTTTGCCAGATTTGACCTGGCAAGGTCCAGTGGCGTAGTACCCATCAACTTTTGCAGCTACAAAACAACAAGTAGTATTATAGGGAAAGAAATAAATTTAAGTCATTTCTCACAAAATCATCCACTGGAAATAAATAAAAAATCACTTATCATATTGTTTTCAGAATTCAATATACAGTCCTCTCCGTTGCTACATCCAGATAAAGCCCAACAATTTTATCATTATCTGAAGTGATCAATTTAGGCTACCAGATACTTACGCTTCTTTTTTTCAAGGTTATTTATGCAGTGAGCTGAAGCCTTAGTTTTTTTTGCATAATTCATGTTTCAATTTCAAAAGTTACAAATGCATGTTTGCTTGAAAAAGAAAGTGCAACAACCATTACTAACCTGAGGTCCAATTCAGACACTGAATCAAGCCATTTTTCTAACATATAATTTTATAAGTTATAGAGATTACCAATGACATATTGACATATTTAATGAAAGAAGTTCAGCTAGATTACATGTTAGGCTTTCACCTCCATGTAGGAAAAAAAAGGATCAAGATAGTTTACTTGTATTTTCCTGATGCTAGACCATATTGGATATTGAATTATATTCAACGTATCCTGATATTTGTTTTCATTAATTTTATACTACCATGAAATCACTTTTATGCTTTTTGGGAACAGTCAAGCCTCCAGACTATATTAACAATATGCATTGCATTCTTCTCCTTCGAAAGCATGCTTTTCATGTTTAGGTGAGATGCCTCATCCACCCCAAAGATATAGAAACATTGGAATATTTGATCACTGCCTCTTTCAGTACATAACAATCCATATCACTCATGTCTGCTGCAAATACTATAGTTATATAGATTCTCTATATAAAAGAGGTTATTCTTTATTACGTCTTGTCATCTCAATTTAACATGATAGCATCATTACCTCAGCAAAGCTAGTAGGCATTGGTTTTCCTTCCTCCTGTAATTTCTCTATCTTCTCTTTAGCTTGTTTGGCCCAAGTAAATTTAGCCAGTGCATTCTCCACATCAGCTATTGTGCAGTTGCAATTCTTTGCTGCATCTTGTTTTTGATTAGTTTGGAGATTCTGAAAAGGACACCCAAGGAATTCAGTCAACTGGAAGCATAAGAGAGAGGCATCAAAATTTAAGAAAGGATGAATAAATTCTAAAAAAGGACCAAATATAAAGCACCACAAGATTCATCCCAATAGCTCAACAGTTGGCAATTGTCTGCAACTAAACATTGGCATTAAACAGAATACTGAATCAACAAAAGGATTACAATATACCTAGTTTCTCGACAGCAGTCAAACTAATTAAATAAGTTACACATGAAAAGAAGATTGAAACAAAACAGTTTGTGAGTGATATGTGACATAATTCGAAAATAATAGCACAAAAGCTGATAAAGGCACGAACTCATAAATTTTGCAACAGTACAAGATTTGTTCACTTCACTTTGGCAATATGTCAATGACGCATGCCCATCATTTTGTTTGCCTTATTCACTTACATTTCTTTTTTATCTTCTTTTGATATATACAGATCCAATTATTTCAACAAATCCAGATTTTTTTTCACCATTATTTTTCCTGGAATGCATATCTAAACCTATAGCCAACATCCCTGAACTCTGATGGAAGTTATCATGGGCCATGTTCTTTCCAAGGCTGTATCACATCAATTTTAACTAATAAAGCTGTGATGGTATCATGGTACTGTCGCTTTTCCACCCAATGTATCCCTGTAGTTCTTTCATAAGTTGATCTCTAAAGGGGTAGTTCTAGACATCATCAAGGCCTTAATCTCACAAAATCTAATCATCCACAAGAAACACCTTTTCTCATGAATTCAGCAGTAATTCTAAATAGGATCTGTGTCCGTTTGTAACAATAATGGGGCATGATATGACCAAAGTTGATAACCAAGAATACAAATACTGATCAAACAATCCTATTACGGAAGCACTAAATTTAGTTGTTTGAAATGAATAGCATAATGATTGACATTTGCCCCACAAATCAAATGATTCACCTATCCTACATGTAATGGCATAGGATGACGCGGATATAAATTATATCCACGTCATCCTATGCCATTGCATGATGTGTCCTTCCATATGTCCAAGCCATACCAAGGCATCTAGCAAGTCTTGCAACCTGCAACTCCATCATAGAATTGCCAACATCCAAAAACAATTTCACCCACTCAAAATGCAAAACAAAAGTCCCCTCACTGTCAAATAAAAATCTGAGTGGCTGGTCAGCAAGCACATTGCCTTCCATTTGGCTGCACCCATTATACACTGTGAATCAGGAACAAAATTCGCTGGAAACCCATGACATAGAATAATATGAGTTCCGATTAATTTACATAAAAAGGGAAGTAGGTGATGGCCAATGACCCCAAACAAGCAACTAGACACCATAACCGCCATGCATTCCCCTTCTCAGAAATCTTAGCACCATATTCTGTGGGTTGTGTTTTTTTCCCCAATATAACATTAAATGACCTTTCTCTGTTACTTGAGAGGTGTTCATGTAAAGTTTCAGTGATAGTGCTATCATTTAATCTGCTCATTTACCATGCAGTTAGCACAAATAGCTCAGCTCAATGAGTGTGTGGTACATCTGCATTACAATTATTCGATGAGTTTACAAATCATTCACAGCATTAAAAATCAATACACCATTATGGACACTGATTAACTTCTTAAGTTTCACGTTCATAATGAGGTCATTTAAGTTTCATCAAAATTGAGATAATAAAAGAATCGATAGTGCCAAAAAGTCCAACCTCCCCAGTCGGGTCGATGGAGCCGAGGTACCGAATTATCGCCTCTGACTTTTCAAACGCCTCGGCAAAGGTTGCCTCACTGCTCCTCCCCACCATGAATTCCTTGAACTTACCCATCATCCTCGCCTTCTTCAACTCTTCCGCGAAATCTACAAAATAAAACCCGATTAAGGTAGAGTTCAGAAACCGTTTGAAAATCAACTTTGCTTTTATTCTCATGAAGCATGCATTTATTATATTCCTGAAGAGCATTTTTTTATAATTAAAAGCTATTTTTTTACTTCTTATAAAAAAGGGCAATATTTGCAAAAATGGCCCCCCCTAAACCAAACATTAGCACAAATAGCCTCTCCCCTCGAATATTAGCAAAACATAGCCCCATGACCCGGTCAATGTTGCCACGTCAGCACTGGGTGTTGGCTGTTTTTTTTTTCAATTGGAGACATGTCTCCTTTTTAAACTGGAGAAATGTTATGGACTTCGGCACGAAACCAACATGTTATATATCATGTTAAGCGGGTTTCGTGCTCCCGTGTAAAAACACGGGAGACATGTTATATATCATGTCTCTAGTTTGGACTAAGCTTGTTCCTTCAAAAGCATAATCAACCAAAACTTGTTTCTAAATGCTATCCGGCAGTATTTGGAATTAGTGGTTTGGACAGTTTTTATAGTAATCATATTTTAATCTAAACTCATTTTCAAACGCCCTCGATGGTCCTAGCTTTAGAAAAAAGCAAAAACAAAAACTTTTATTTATAATTATAAAAATTAGCTTTCATGAATTTCACAATAGTATGTTTCATGAGTTAAGATCCAGTTAGACCTAGTACCATTAGTATCGAATTGCACAGTCTATTCGAACTATACAGTCTATGAATCGAACTACACATAGAGTGACACTGTATCCAACTGTCTAATTCAATTCATAGGATGTGTAATTCGATTAATAGGTTGTGTAGTTCGTTACTGATGGTCCCTCAGCCTGACTGGATCTGGACCCGTGTTTCACTAAAAACTCAATAGCTTCTTTAAGGGAAAAACTGTTTTTTCAAACCCACATCCAAATAAATTTGAAATCAAAATTCATGAGACACCCATAATGGGCGGTGAAGAAGAGAACGTACGGACTAGAGTGAAGGACTCCTGGGGAGAGTCCGAGTCTTTCTTCCCCGTGAAGACCCCCTTCACCTTGTCGAACCAACCGTCCTCGAGGCGACACGTGGACGAGATCGGACGGCGCTGCGATAGGGACGAGGATGCGCGGGCGATGGCAGCTGCGATGAATCGATCGCCGTAGCGGATCGGGATTCGCCGGGTTCCCAACATTCGGCGGTTCAAGGAGGCTCGGGTTTTGCGAGGTTTTTGAATCAAGTTTATTTATTTATTATTATTTATCGGGCAAGGACAAGGACTGATCGTCGACCCGTGGTTAGGGCTGGTAAACGAAACCAAGCCGCTCGTGCGCGGCTCCGGTTCGACTCGGTATAAGTTCGTTCAGGCTCATTCAATTAGACAAATGAACGAGTTTGAACAATTTTTAAAGCTCGATTAGGTTCATGACTTGAATCGAACTTCATTTTGTGTTTAAACTCGACTCATTTGTATTATAAAAAATTTAATTAAAGTTTGACTAAACTCTTTTGTAAAACCAGAACATTAAATCAATACAAAGTTATGCTCATTTAGACTCATAAACTTGGCTATTTAAGCTAAGATTTTATTTTCAACTGATAAAAATCTTTAAATGAAAAAAAATGCTAGGTTTGGTAAAACTCGTGAGCTCGACTTATTTATAAACGAGCCGAGCTTGAACATGTAAAAGCTCGACTCATTCAACTCGTTTACTACCCTACCCGTGTACCCCGTTACGCGGCATATATATATAAAGAAAAAAAATTATTTTTACTAATCAGTGGTATCCCTCCCTTTTCATATTTTATTTGAAACATTCAATTCCTTCTTCAAAGGGTTGAATAACCACGTAATTTTTTTTAAGTTGAATAATATGTAATAATTTAATTTTAATGATTGACTAAAATCTATATATTACTTTATAAGGTTATTTAGTTTCCACCTCTCCAAAATAGGCAAATTATAAAAAAAAAACCCTTCCAAAACTCAATATTATTTTAAACCCCCTTAAAATGTTATTGGCCTTTGTAAAAAACCCAACAATCAACAAAATAAGAATATTAGGAGAATATTCTATCTCAACAAAATAACCCACATACATATGTTAAGATGAAATATTCCCCTAACATTCTTATTTTGATAATTGTTGAGTTTTTTACAAAGTCAAATAACATTTTAAAGGGTTTAAAATAATATTGAGTTTTAGAGGGTTTTTTTGATAATTTGACTATTTTGGAAGGGACGGAAACTAAATAACCCTATGTATTAATCAATTTTGACATATAGACTCATTTATTCCAACCTTTCAAAAATCCATTTTAAAACTATTTGACTAATTCTCACTTATTCTAGGCCCTATTCTTGAACCAAATAGAGGTCAAAAGTTTCACCCCATACTTCTTTGATTGAAGCAATGACCAAATTTCAAGTACATGGTAACATTTAAAAAAAAAAAAAAAACAAGAGTACATGGTAACAAAATAGGCTTAGGCAAAATAATGGAGATCACTAGTATTTTAGATCAACCAACCTTCTACAATGCGCAAACCAAGCGAAAAAAATACAATGTGTGCAATAGTATTTTACACAATATTTGAAGCTCAAAATGGGAGATCTGCTGAATTTCCTCTCATAAGTTCTTTGAGAAGCCAATCCGTCGAGCAAGTTGCCAATCCTTCTGCACTGTTGCACCACAAAGAATGTATTTATTTATTTATTTGAATAGATAGAAGCAGTGTTCTGAAATGCGATATGCGGTTTGCGTGCGGGTAGGGTACCGCACAGAGTATATGCGGCATGCGGGAGTATATACGGTTATGTAATTTTTTAATAATAAAAAGTAATTATATAGTCTTGATTATAAACAAAGATAACAAAGTAAATTTGAAGAAATGTAATCATATTAAACCATTAAAATTTCAGACACAACCACACAGGAGCATAGATGCAATTTCAGATGGACACAGGATATAAATATAATTTTTAAGGAGTATAAATGCAATTAACTTTTTCAGGGGGGTATAAATGCAAAATTCTCATTTTTTTTCTAAACCCATGTGCCGCATATCCCCGCATATACAGGTCTTGTCCGCATGGCCCGCATATCAGCCTACACGATTCGGTAGGCATACCGAACCGCATATGCGACCGCACAGACCACATTTCTGAACAGAGGATAGGAGAGTAAAGCAGACTCAAGCTGGAAAGTGATGGAGGCAATAGGAAAATAAAGTATTAGAAAAGAATATCATAAATAATTTCTACTTGATCTAACCTCATGCACCCAATTTGGTAAACATATAGGAATGCCCACGAAATATATAATTTGGACTCACTTATTGTAACGCGCTTGCCATGTATGGCACAGAGATTAACATCATTAAACATTTCAACGATAAAATATTCAGCCGCCTGCAAGAATATCACTCATAAGCAAAGAATAATACATATATGAAGAATTAAAATCTGCAAAAATTTATGACAGCAATTATTTCAATCAGCAGAAAAGTATTGCTCGTCAAACATTATTGATTCTTGTAGAGATAGCCCTAAATTAGCAAATAGTTGTAAAAGAGTTCATTGTGAATGATAGAGGTGTTCCTCAATGGAACAACATTTATAATCATGAGGGTTCATTGTGAATGATAACACCATTATAAACTAAGAGGAAAAGGGTGAACAAATTTATGCACCTTGTTTTAAAAAATTCATCATTGTAACTTCATTAAATTTTAGTAGTTCAACTATCGAATGAAAAAAAGTCTATAAAAAAATCACCATTGTACCATCATTAGATTCATTTATTTGTTTTGGTAAACACCATCATTAGATTTTTGGAATTTGATTATCAAAAGAAAGAAAGCTTACCAGAGATTAAATATTTTTATTCCCTTGTATGAAATTGTCCATTTTCTTTGTCCACCATCCTTTGATAGGTAATTCCAACTTAAAACAAAAATTTAACCCATTTGTCTGAAATTTCAGGCTCCGCCATTGTGAATACAAGGCAACTTTTTCTATTAGATTGGTATCCATCGATTGTGAAAAAGAGCAAGGCATAGAAAGCAAGCCTTGTCTCATCACAAATAACGGAGGGGGATGCAGCAATATTGATGTATGTTTACCAAGAATTACCCCTCAATAAAAAAGTTTTTAGGCACATGCAATAAGAAGCAACCCTTAAATTTTCATTAGGCTTCAGGAGATGAAAAGGCAAATTTAATATAATTTTGATATTATTCTCTAAGGCAATACATAAGCCAAAGAGCCCAATCAAAACACATACCATGTTACCCTTGAATTTTACTGGATTATCTTATTTTCTGCACTTTCTTGTTGTATTATATGGAATTGATCAAACAACATGTCTTTATTAAAAATCAACAATTAAAAATATGGAAAGTGAAAACCATACGTCGATGAAAACGGTGTAATAATAAAAGTCATTCAGATGATTGGTAAGTTATCTAGAAATGAGTTTTGATTCAGAATGATTCCTACAAAAGTAAAACTTCCAAATGCTATCCAAACATGTTTCCAGAGATTGCTCTAGATAAAGACAATGTGATATCAAGGCGAAGTCTATGAGATGCTACTTTTTCAGATCAAATTCAGGAGAGCACCGGTAACTAAATTTCCAAGATAGATGCTTCAATGAGGTGCACAAGACATGGTTCTCATACCTCTTGAAGGCAAACTAAACCTTCAGCTGTCCAACGAGAAACCTCTCGAGAATAAAGGTTAGTTATCTCCCTCACCTACAATAACAAGAAGACAATGAGAAACAAAGGAGAATATGTTGCTAATGATAAGGTAGAACTTCTTATTACCTAATATGTACAACAGCATTTTAGCAAGCACACTTCCCATAAAATCTTGTCACATGCTTTCAGACTTTTAGAATAATTTGGGTTCAAAATCCCTATCAAGTATTTGTTCGCCATACTTATACTCTCACAAGCATACACTGAGCCACTGATACCACATTCACCAGCACCACATTGAGTAAAGCCTCACACTTCCTTTGTATGGCTAGATGCCATTATCCAAAGCCAATGTTAATCACCATAACTACAATCATAATTTCTCATTAAGTTCAATCTGTGCAGAAAAATAGTTCTATTCATCAGATCTGGTCTGAAACATGATTCAACAATTTCATTCTGGTTAATGGAAAAAATACAGTTCATGACCTGTGACAATGCTATAATATCGTCATAGTTTCCCTTGATTAACTGCATAATGCATTTACATATACGACATGAGTACACAATTTTGCCCATATTTGATATCATGCATCATTATGAATCTAATTTTCCAGTGGTCAACTCCAAAGACAGGTTTAACCTTCAGCTAGTGTGATTACAAATCGAAATACCATTTTTGAGAACTCAAATACTAAAACACTTTTCTTGTAGAGAATAAAGATATTACTTTAATGATACTTTACTAGACCTATTAAGGAACGCTGATATCTGCGAACTCAATTTAGATTTTAGAATTTGAGTGACTTATAAATAGGTGTCATGGATAACATTTAATAATTCCTAGAAAAGTTGGCATCAAGTGAGCAAGTACATTTTTTTTCAAACAAAATCCAGATTTTTTTTTTGAGAAGAATGGTAGGCAAGCTACTACCAATATATATTAAATATATGAGGAGGTACAATTCTAGATAATGAAAGAACATTTTTTAAGAAAAGGATGAAGAAAGAATATAATCTTGTTTTCATTTTGAAATCCCCTCATTTTGGCTTGATCCCAAGGAAAATCTTGCCTTCTGTGCAAGGCGAGTTTAGCCTTATATCCACATGCCACAATTTTACTGAAGCGTGCAAATTCTCCCAATTTGGATAACAAATATTTAGAAAGAGATTATTTGGAGGAGGCACTACTATTCCATCTCTGATTCCGTATCCACCACATTTTTTATATATAATTCTTTTCACTTTCTCAATAATATCTATAAAAAAATCAGGACTTTTTTAAAGAGTAAGTGGTGGGATTCGAACCCAATACTTCATTATTATAAACTTTGGTGTCAACCATTCGGCTACGGGATTCTTCAAAAAAAAAATCCACTGGGTTATAGGTCCAACCCTCGGCTCAATTGTTGAGACACCCAAAAAAAAGTACACCACTAAAATATCCTAACCAATCCAAATGTATAAATAATGTTAGCACATCAAAATCCTTCTCTAAAACCAGACCCCAAGATTTCAATAAATCATCCGCTTCTCACACATCCCTACATTCATGAATCTCTGCATAAATTGCAAAAGGAAAAAATTGGATTCAGTCCTTTTTACAGTCCGAAATGCATACCACATATTTTTATTTTTTTAAATAGTAAACATCATCTAAAGAGATATATGTTTTAATAAAAAGTATATATCGCTCAATTTAAAATTGAATGACAATTTTTAATAAATGTAAAAAAAATGAACAAGATATATGTCTCGTCTAACAATACATATGCTGATTTTTAACTATGTATATGAGACTGCATTTTGAACTGTAAAAATGACTGGGTGTAGCAACTCCCATTGCAAAATTCTCAACCCCAACAACAACAACAGGGTGTTGATACATGAGATATTTCATACAGTCATTCCTACAGGACTAATATACTAGCCTAAAGTGGTTTATACTAGATTACTAGGTCAGGTAAAATGAAAAAAAAATGTTATGCATTCAATTCATTCGAGTCTAAACTTCATTGGACAAGTATATACTTTCACAAAAAAAAAAAATCAAAATCAAAACTATTGAGACATCGAAAGTGAATGTAGGAATGACTATCCCTAACATTTTCTATAACAATAAAAACATCAACTACCACCCATTGTGAAGAGAAACACTCACAAGACGAACAAAGGGTGCGGACGGGATCAAGAGCTCTGTCGACTTCTGAAACTTCCGTATCTCCCTCAGAGCGACAGTCCCCGGTTTGAACCGCCGCTTTCTCTGCTCCCTTCCCCTCCCCCTCCTCCCTAAAATCACCCCCCAAGTCAGCTCAAACATATAATAAAGAAAATAAAGAGTGTGTGTGTGAGAGAGAGAGAGAGAGGACTACCGGAAGATGGAGAGCCTTCTTCAACGTTTCCCTGCACATTGAAGAAATCAAGAAGAGATTAGACCACAAAAAGGGGAAATCAAAACAAAGAATGCGAGAGAGAGAGAGAGAGAGAGAGACCCTGGTTGAAGGCGATGCCGGAGTTGTTTGACCTGCAATGCTAAAATGTGAGATCATGAGATGGAGAAAGACTGTGTTTTTGTATGGACAACTAGGGTTTCTGCCGACAGAGGAGAGGGGATTGAAAGCTAGGGTTTGTAGAGAGAGAGAGAGGTCTCACCGGCTTCGGTGGGGGTCGACGCGCGAGGGAAGTGTTTCGTCCTCACCATATCCGATGGCGGGTGGTGAGAGGTTTCGGAGGGAGGAGATTTTACCAGAGCATCAAGGGATCATCGGATGGCCCTCAAGTCATATAGAACAGTTAGATCTAAATTGGACGGTCACGATGGGAAGTGGACATTTGGTTTCCCGCTCTCTCACCGTTCGAATGTCGGCGTCCCAAAATTAATGGCGGGCACCGGCCTGCCCAGGGCCGAGCTTTATTTTGGCTGTGGAATATGTTAGACACTGGACGCTGACGCTGTTACACTGAGGTAGCGTTTGGTAACACGATTTCAAAACTGATTTTTTTACGATCGTTGGGTTTAAAACTGATTCTGCATGAAGTTATATCCCATCAACTTTCTCAAATCGCAGCTTTTGTTTTAATATGTATTCATTTAATAATACTGAACAAAATAGCTGTAATATTGTTGCATTTTTAGCACCATCAGAGTTTAGAACTTCCCAAATATGATAGGATGCTCTTTGAATATGGGGTCTGAGAAGACATTCAAACCTGTCCAGTACAATCTTCCTATTCAATTCATTCTTCTATCTACAAGAATTACATGACATGGTGATCATAATATTCTGTAGATTATTCATCTTCAGCAAATACTGTTTTGGTGCCGCTTTTGTAGTTTAAATATTTTCTGATCTCTTTCATTTTACTTTAAGTGATGTAATATATTATTTTATTTTATTTTAAATAATAATATCTACCAATATGTTCAAATAATATATATATATTTCCTTTATTTTATTGTCTTTCTAAATAGACTCTTCCCTCCCTTTATAAAAGTTTGTGATTCACTCTCTACAAGCAAAAATGCAGTTGGCTCATTGTAGATTTACTCTATAGTAAGTACATTTTTTTTCTCTATTTTTATTTTAGATTGATAGATTATCTTGAAGAAGAATTTTTTATATCTCAAGGGAACTCTTTAGAGGAGGAGGCTTTTATAAATAAAAAAAAACAGATTAGAGAAATCATTTTTATTTTTGAATGTATTCTATTTATTTATTTTTTATCTAAAGGGGAACATGAATTAAAGTCTCAATCAAATAATGCTTAATTTTTTGTTCACAAATTAATGTTCTGGTTGAAAATAACTCGATTTAGAAATGAGAGAATTTTTTTTTTGGAGTGAGTTAAAGAACTAGGAGCAAAAGAAAGGTAAGAGAGCAAGAGACAAAGAGAGAGAAAGGAAAGGAAAGGAAAGAAAGAAGAGCAAGATCCCTTGGTGCTCCTCTCTCTACCTTTCTTTTTTGTGTGCAGTTATAGCTATCCCACGAGTTCGGCATAGAAGATGTTTTCTATATTGAAGATAGTTCGACATGGATCATATCGATCGGGAACCAGAAACTTTATTTTCAGTTCGACATAGACGACGTCTTGTGTGTTTATAATCAATCAAGATTTCATTTGTTTTTGATCCACCAGTTTCCCAATCGACAAGATCCATGTCAAATCATCTTAAACGCAAAAAATATCATCTATGTCAAACTGAAAATAAATTTTTAATTCCTGATCGTCATGAACCATGTTGAACTATCTTAAACATAGAAAATATCGTTTATATCAAATTCAAATGAGTTAGATATAAGAAATAAACGGGTTGAGTAGAAATTATTATGTTTTGATGGGTTAGAGAAAAACTTTTTGTCTATGAAAATTTTAATTGACTACTTTTTTTTGGTTCCCACCTTAGTCGGAGAAGTATATTGATTTGATATCTTCTATGAACACTAATACAATCTATCTGTCTTACATTACAATAGCATAGTATATAAAGTTCTATAGTAATGTGAAAAAAAATTCATTTCTCAAAGAAGAAAACTAATGTGAATTGCGAATAGGACTGTATTCTATACATATTAAGCATACTCTTGATCATCAAAATATGCATTTAATATATATGAAATCTAGATATCTATTTAGTGTGAATAATTTATATTCTTCGTAATTATAAAAAAAGCTAATTCTAATTGTCACAATTGCATTCACAATTGTGCTAAAAATCTAAAAACTAATAATCTATCTTTACCATACTTATCATATATGATTTATAAATATTACATACCATAACAAACAAAATACTCTACAAAAATGTGGTACACGAACTTTGTTACTATGGTTCTCATATCACAGTATAAAAAAAATCACATAAAACATTGTTATTCTGATGCCCACACTATGCCAATTCATCCTGATTGATTATATATATTAAAAACAAGATTGCGATTACATGGTTTTTTTTTAGCCCAAATTCTAGTTTCATATAAATGAATCAATGCAATTAATTAGAAATATGTTTTATTTTTTATAAAAACATATACCTCATAGGTATATTCTTTTAAAAAAATTCAAAACACGTGTAAACTATAATTGGGCTAGAAAAAGGGTTGTACATTATATTATCCTTAAAACAAACATAGATTCATTATTTGGAATTTCCACCTTCAAAACTCCTTTGTAATCCTCATGTGATTGATTCTATTATTATTACATCACTCAAGACTTGACACATACATTCCATATCCAGAAGATTTGGTATCATCATTTGGATGCAACAAAATGACCACCTCAATCAACCAACTTGCCCAGATAAGGTTTACTACAAAGAACAATTGGTTGTCAGTGCCTCTGCTTAGCCATTTAAACAAACTAATGAGAAAGTCCTCTGATAAAAAAAGATGTCCTTCACTATGGTTCTACTTCCATGTTTACCAAATGGGAAATATTTTGATACAATTAAATGGACAAGAAAAAACTTCCAAACCATCCTAACAGCACACACAATATATTGGCACTGAAGTGACATAGTTGGAAGGTTGTCCCTTAAAGAAAGGGGAAATAAAAATAAATAAATAAAAAAGCCTCACACCAAAATGGAATGGTGAGATAATGAAGTGACTGCCTAAATTACACCTGAACCTTCTCATGTCCAAAAAGGACCAGTTCATAAATAAGAATTGCATTACACAATCAAATCCATGTAAAGTAGGCTGAGATTTTGGCTTATGGAAGGGAAGGTTTCCATTTGTAGTTATTGAGCAAGAAAAACTGGAAAGGCTTTTGATGGTTTGCTATACCTTTTGATTGACAGGGTGTAGCTTATTTCAAAACAGGGGATAAAAAAGGTTGCCTATATATAAAATTATAAACAGTGGACCAAGATGGGTAACGATGAAAGCTCTAGAGAATGGCCATCAAAGAAGTAAGGCTTGTATAAATGGTTTTAAATTAGTCAGCTTGAAATGCCAATCTGACCTGTGTTGCCGCCGCTGCTGCTGCTGCTGCTTGGAGAGGCTGAGCTCTGAATGGAGAGCTGAACGCGGGGATGAGAAACCATTCCATCCTTCGAGAAGATGGAACCAATCGAGCCACTTGTTGTGTTGTTGGATGATGGGATTCGAGGCAGGAAAGAATCTCTGAGAGAGGTTCCACCATATTCAAGCCTTAGATCTGAGGATGAGGACGATGGAGCCAAGGTGGCCATTGACATTCCGAACGGTAGGGGAGCAACAGGCATGTCGACAAGAGAGGATGCAGATGGGCTATAGTTCAGTGTCCCCATCGGATGGTCAAACTTGCAAGTTGGACCAAACTTGCATATCCCATGTTGTGTGTAGAACGTACAAGGTGGAGCCCCCTGTTAGGAGAAAGATGAGATGCAAAAAATGGTTCACACAAAGCATAAGGGTGAAAAATTTGGGAAAAAAAACATTTTTGAACTTGATTGGGGCTTTCAAGTCTTGTTTCACATGTCAGAATTGGCAGACAAATACAAATCAGTAAAGACAAATATTCAAAGTTGCAATTAATTGTTCAATATAAGATTTCTCTCTATTCATCAACTCTTAGTTTACGAACACACTAAAGCAATCTAAGCCTTCAATGCAGCCCATCAATATTTCAAGAACTAAATACTTTCCAATGCTCAAGACATTGATAAGGCACCCTGAGAACTAAAGCAGCAACAACCAAAAGGAAAGAACTTATAAATACATTAAACACGGTCTGCACAAGGATAGGATTTCGAATTAGCAATAATAAAAGAACAAAGAAAAGTTCTTTCCAAAAGAACATTGAAGAAAGGCTGCTTCAACCTTAATAAGTGGCTATTTCCTTTTTTTTATTATGTTGCATTTAAATTCACTAGACAAAGTGAGGACCATCAGTAGAATCATAATGTAACATTATCCACTTGTAAACCAATAATACATGAACCACCCAAGCAGCACGTCACAGAACAGATGCTTTATGATAACTATGCCAATAAATATGGGTGTTTAACAAAGGACCTCTTCATTGTGTATAAAAAATAACAATTTATGCAATATAAAAAATTTAGTACCCATAACAACAAACTAACAGACAAACACAAACTAAAACAAATCATTTTTTTGGTCAGTAAACATAAAAATATGTTGTTTTCATCTGGAGCTTGGTGGATTTAGTGATGATCTGATTTCAAAATATCTATATTAAGAATATATCATATACGTAGGTGAGCATAAAAAGAGGAAGCCCTAAATAGTTAACATATATTATTCACCTTCTAGTACACAGACTTCTCTCTGATGAGTTGCAGTAGGGACATTCCATTCCTATTCTCCCATGAAAATGCTGGGGCTCAATAAATTTCTCTTATGGTGAATAGAGAAGCCTGGGATGCCGAATGCTCTCTGACATGTGAGCTATGTGGGATGGCAGCTGAAAGTGCAGGCAACTTTTTGTGGAATGTTTTTTTGAAAAAACTTTGGAGTTATCTTATTAATTATAAATCCCCCAAAAAGAAAAGGGATCTCCGAACAAAATTAAATAAAAGGAAAAGGATAAAGAAAACATAAAAGGCCTCTCCAAAGCTAAATGTCAAATCCTAAAATGACCTGCCGAAATGACACATTACCCAATGCCCATAAAGGTAGAAGGCATATACAAGCCTATGATCAAATGAACTCATGTTCTTAGGTAGAGGAAATGACAGCCCAACTATTGTCTGTATAGATCTTGTGTTGGAAAATACATTCGTTGCAAGCTAACAAAATGCTCCAACATACCGCACAGGAAACTAGTCATTGGAACTAACCAAATGCTCCTTCCTATACACAGCATGGGGAACCAGACATGGTTTTGTGGAATCTTCTGTTAGCGAGGATATTGGGGTGGGTCATGTTAGAACAGACATGGGGAAATAGAATAAACCTTACATCTCTAGAAAAGCTTGCTGTGCAGCTTTCAAAAGGCAGTTCAAGAAGTGAACAGAAGCCAAGAAAAAGTATGAATGGAGTGGGTTTTGAGCATTCACTTGGAACTGGGTTTCCAGTGATGAATTGTATGCAATGTCATATGTTATCTTTTAGATGGCGAGAAAAGGGAGAAACATTTCTTGCTAATAAAAAGCTAACAGTGGTTGCATAGATTTCATGATGGTAGAGGAATATTTCTTTTCCAAGCATAAGAGGTAAGATAAGAGGAAAAAAATCTTAAAGCAATTAAAAGGATCTTTTCTGAATTCACATGTTGGTCAAAGGACGTCCATTTAAAGAAAACTAAGGGATGCATCATTAAGACAAGATCAAACTACGGGCATGCATTTAATTTTTCTAGGAAAGATTCTTGTGCTACAAACATGATCTTAAAGGTCTTAACACCCTTAAATTTGTCTGGTGCACCACTGTCAACAAATGTGTCCTTTGATCCAAAAAAAAAAAAAACTGCAAAGTGCAAGATACACAACTTTCAAAGAAACTTTCATGCTATCTAAGAAACATCAGCATGAGGTCAATAATCTATTTATAACTCTCATACTAAGGTCCAATCAAATAGACAAGTCTGCTGATATCTAGCTCATTCTGTGGTTTGGCTCTTAAAGCATTGGGGTTCCTACATTCTGATGGCCGAACCTATCTGCATCAGGGAGGGTGCTCTCCATGTTGAGTGGCCTGTATAATTGACAGCTTTTGTATTCTCTTGTTTCCTAGTAGTCCTACTTTTTTTAATATAATCTATCTTCATAGATGATCCCCTGAGAGATATAATGCTATGCATGGATAAAATGGAAATTTTCACATGCTACTTTTCTCTCATGATTAACCCCTCTAATCTCATCTTAAAAAGAGAGACCCACATGGCCAAGTTGTAATATTTATAACAAAAAAAACTCTCTTTGTTTGTTGTAAGACATCTGGGATTTGGCATTAGCAAGATAAAATGAAGCTTGCAAGCCAGGAAACCATATTTGGGTCTTCAAGTAATCTGAAAACTTGTATAAGAAGGAGAAAGCTCGTCCCCTCCTTAGAATTATGCTACCTAGAGCTTACAAGAAATCCATTGCAAACTCTTTTAAACTTATTGGCAGATCTTAGGAGACAAGTTTTTTTCCAAGAAAACCTAACCGGCTACAAAAGAAAAGTTCACTTAAAAATTCATACATACATCAATTGTCCAAAATTGTATAAAAAACAAGCATCCTAACCACATCACAATGGAGTGACTATGGAGAACCGTACCTAAGAAATAAAACATGCATGGCGCAGTTTTTACCTGATCCCAAATTCACATCAACCTGGGAGGAGGCCTTTTATTTTTTGTGCTGACTGGCGGGGGGGGGGGGGGGGGGGGGGGGAGGACAGACCTGCCATGATGCAACCTTAGGCCAAAATCAGTTGGCAATTGGCAGGTATCTTAGTCTCAAAGAACCAAAGAGCAATTATTTACTTTCCTACCTAGATTGAGAATGTGACTAGACAAAAAGGTGCAAAGGCTTCACGTTTTACATACTAATTGTCTGAATCTCATAAGCTAAATCATAAGAGTCTCATAACGTTTAAGATTTGTACTAAAGATATGTCAAGACATATATGTCTTACGTGCATAAAGTACATCCTGAATCTACTAACATAATGCCAAAATTTTGGGACGGGACATAAGCAAGGCAAGATGTTATATGTGTACCAATCTTCCAATATTGCAAATTTTGCGAAATTGAAAAAGTATCACTGGAACTAGGAATCTGTAACCATATCAGATGTTTAGAAACAGTGACAAAGATTTAGCAACAGCAAACTAATAAAGTACATATCAAACTTGTAACCATATCAGATGTTTAGAATTTTGATACCAAGTCTTCTTAATTAGAAACATTATGAAAATGCATCAATATAAAGGATTCAGGGCCTTTCTGCTCACCTTGATCTCTCTCATTTGTATTTTAAATTAATGGACTTCAACCTTGTCCACAAATGACTCAAAAGTTTACATCTAGACACAATATATCAAGAAACCAAACAACATTCTTTCTGCCATTTCTAATCAAACTGGACCTAAACAAAGTTCCATACTTTCTTTCATGCATGAGATGATTTTAAATAGTGCTTTGTCATATTGCTCTTTTGATTGATTAGGTAAACCAAACACATTTGATTGCTTGGGTGAACTTAAGAGAAGAAGAAAAGATATATATGAAATATTTGCATATCAGAAGAAAAAAAGTTCAAGAGAAAATTGAAAAGTTTCCTTACAACCTGAAGAAAACATGCTATATAAATTCATCATGAAGCCCTACTATGACCCCATTTGGGTCTGCGTATGGGCAGATTCCTCATTTTAAAAAGTGGAAGATCCCCAAACGCATATCTAAGCACATTTTAGCATTTAGCTTTCAACCCCCACTCTCTTTTTCAGGCAAAAAAATCTAGCGATTGAAAAACTAACAAAACAACGCTTTTCAAAAACTGAGTTTGAAACACAAGATTTTAAGAATCTCAGAGTTTCAATAACACATCCAAACACAGCCTATGTCAAAAGGATGTGCAGTTTCTAAGAAAATGTGTACATCTGAAACATCAACACACACATCCAAGAAAATCCTGGATACTAACCAGATAAAAGATTTAAGTTACATCTCTTACCGGACGAATAGGGAGGCCCATGGGGCTGAGGACACAATTTGTTTGTGGTACTCTCCACTCTGGCAGATGATGATATTTACATGTGGATCCATACTTACAGTCCCCTGTTCTCATGTAAAATTGGCATTCAGGCTGACCGGGTCTTTCTGGGAATTTTTGTGCTTTCTGGCCACTACTTGAAGGACCAGCAGAGGTTGATGTATGCAAAAACGATCCTGTATATGCAGGTGCTGAAGGAGACAGCTGATGTGGAACCCTGTATGAAGGTGCCACTCCAACAGCAGTTGGCGTATTGGGAGAAACTGCCTGTCTTACAGACTGCTGCTTTGCATAACATGAAACAAACTAAATAAATAAAGGTAGTTTTCCAAAATTGCCCTATTCCTTCAAGAAAAAGAACATTTTTATCCAACTTGCACATTTAAAGATCATAAAAAAAGACGCCACATAGAAAATCCTAATAAAGAAGTTATCTGGACAATAATATGTATCACATCTGTAGTTATTTAAATCACATGGGCATTTCAGCTGATTAGACACGACTGGTCATTGCACCTCTGTGTTTTAAACACCAAACACAAGCCATTTTCCATCATTTTTTTCATAGGCAATTAGTGGGATTCGAACTCAGGAACTTGTGGTTGAAAAGTTTGTTGTCAACCATTGAGCTATGGTCAACCCCAACATTTTTATCACTGATAAGAAACACTGGAAACAATGTACTGACCGGATAAACACTCCAACCCGGAATCTGGACAACTGGTGGAACCAGCACAGGAGCATAGGTCCCTTGAACATATGAACCAGGCAACAATGGAGGTCTGGAGACCTGCCAGCTTGACATCCCCGGTGCCGCGTATTGAGGGGGATGAGGAGGAGTAGTTGAGGGAGACTGCACCGGAGGGTAAAACTGGGGTGCGGGCAATGGCATGGGCAACGGGACTCCAGCTGGTTGAGGGTGGTGGAATTTACATGTAGCACCAAACTTGCACACCCCTGTCTTTACGTAATAGGAGCATTCTTTCTCTCCCTATATCATTCACTAAAATGTCAGTTCAAAGCCCACATGTCTGTGCAATGCACCAGCTCATGAAGCAATCAAAATAAACAATTGTTAGACTGAAATACAAACCGGACGTAAAGGGAACCCATAGTAATTTAGTGACGCTGGTCCACCTCCTTGTCTTGGGTGGTGGTACTTGCATGTCGCACCAAATTTGCAAGACCCCGTCTTCATGTAATACTGCAAACAAAGTGTTGGTATAATAATCCATTACTTAGTCTTCTATGTTTTACACTATACCCTCTGTAAAGTTCCTCCAACAATAAAAACTCAGTTTTAGTGCTCAAGAGAAACTTAGGGGGGCAATGAGCATCTAATGATGGATTAAAGTTTCAATATCTTCCAAGCTTGAATCACAATTTTAAAAAGAAGACCAAATTTAATCAGACCCGAGCGCTAAAGATGATTAATATGGCTATGAATTTACTGTTTTCTATAATCTCAGACACTTCATATAAAAGACTTTTAATAAACCTATTATTCATAAGTTCAAATACTCAAAAGGTTCCGCCAAATCCATTGACCTACACATGGTTGGGTATCTAAAGAACATCACACATAATTCATCGCAACTCCATTAACAAAGAGCAACTACAATAAAACCAAAAAAAAAAAAGAAGAGCCATTTTTTTTCTTTTCATGGAAAAACAATGAACAACGATTTCCAAGAATCCACATTTACTCAAGAGTACCTGGCATACAGGCTGGTCCGCCCGTTCCGGATACTCGCTGCCTCTCAGAAGCCCAACAACCTAAACAATGAGAATCCACAAAAAAAATATCTCACAAAGCCAAATAAAAAAAACACACATTCCAAGTAAAATATAACACATTTTGCAATTCAGATAAAAGTCACCCAAAAATGTATACCCAAACTTAAATTTGAGTAAAAGTCACCCAAAAATCTCTCCAACCATAAGGCTATTTTTCTTCTTCAACTCCACATGGTTTAAAAGATTTAAGTAAAACAAAAGGTAAATGTTGGAGACACCATATCAAATGAAGCTTTTACTCAAATTTTAAGTGAAATTTGGGTACAGTTGAACAAGGACTGGAGATGAAACCCAAAGCAGACCGACAATGAAAAAAACCCAAAAGATTGAAACTTTCTCAATCGAAACGCCTTACCACAGAGCGGTCGCGGGGATGGTTATAGCGGCACCGCTGCCCGTACCCGCACGACCCCGTCCGCACGTAGTACACGCAGTCCAGCTCGCCCGGCCTCTCCGGATAGTACTTCTCGTCTCCACCCAACCCCAACCTCCACATCGGCTCTGCAATGCCAATCACCAAAACAAAAACCCTAATCAGAATCCATAAAAACCCAAATTCAACAAACCCCAAAACCCCCAATCAGAGCATTCAAAAGTACCTACCCTCGAGAACCGTCTCGGCCCCCGCCGCCTGGGATTCCTCCATTGTCGCCGGGCGGGGGGGCTTTGGGAAGGTCAAATTTTGGGGAGATTTCGGGAACACTTTTTGTGGGGGGTGGCAAAAAATCGTTTTTTTTTCTCCATTTGTTTCTTCACTGGCACTTAAGTTGCTCCTGACTTTCTCTCCCTCGTTGTGTTCCCGAGTTTTCAAAGCTTTCGATATTTTTTTTTTCAACTCACTTTTTGGGAGTCCTCTTCTTGTTTTTTTTTTTTTGGATTTTTTAGTTTTAAGTCTCTATAAACATGTCTATTTAAGGATCGATTTTTCATATTTTAGTCCCCATATTTAAAGGACATATTCCGTTTTAGTCCTTTTAGGGAGTAAAAAAAACTAAATAATTTAAGGATAGGTCCCTCTCAGGGATTAAAATAAAAATCTAAGGACTAAAACTAAAATATAAAGAAGTGAAGGATCGATCACTAAATTCTATGGTTTACGAGAACTTAAAAATAAAAAAACTTTTTTCTTTTGAAAAAATTCAAATAACCCCCCTATAATTTTCCAAAATCCATACAACTCCTTAAAAATATCTATCTAAATCCAAATCACACCTTGAGTTAAATTGTCGTTGACAAAATTTCACAAATATTCTGTTTGGTTAACTCAAAAAATGTAGTATATAAAAACCCATATAATGTATAAAAAATGCGAAAAAGCTTCTATAAAAGACAATTCCACCCCTCCAAATAAAGTTTAAAACTCTATCTGGATAAATAAAATCATCATTTATATAATATTTTTATATTTTTAATCAATTGAAGAGGTTTTTGGTTTATTTTATTTTCAATCAGGGTTAACGAGACAGAATATATCTCATCTATCAATGAAAATTTAATTCAGAGGTTGTTTGAATTTACATAGATATTTTTAGGGGTTATATACACTTCAGTTCAAGAATAATCAGGGGGTTATATGAATTTCAGCAACTTACAAGGGGTTATATATGGAATTGTTTCTTTTTTTATATTATACCCGCCATGGAAATTTGGAAACTCTCACACATACCCCCTCTTCTTCAACAAATTTACACTTTCGCCACTGCAGAATTTGGTTGTTTGTACAGTCTGATTCACTGATTGACTGGAATCGTATGCAAGGAACATGAGAGGTCGTTTTGGTAATTTTGGGGTTGGTGTTTCAAGAGTTCCATAGATGGTTGAATGAAAACAGGGGTGGTGGGGATGGTAAATTCGTCAATTGATGCGACCAATAAAAGCGACAGCCAATGGGAGGACGACACGTGGGGGTTCTTCTCGGTGGGGTTGCGGGGTTAGTGGTCCTTGTGAAGTCCTTGCAGTGGTCCTTTTTGTCCTTCCATTGATGGAGTGTAGTTTGAAAGATTTTGATTTCGTCACCTTGGAATCGACGGTCCAGATGGGATGGAGGGTGGGTAGGGTTGTGATATACCTGATATGGGAACCTCACTTTAACCTGTCAATTATTCTAAAAATATATGTATTTGATCCAAAAAATTTAAAAATTCGTATATATATATCTTAAATAAAATATCTGTGTCTGAAATTTATTTTTTATTATTATTTATTATATTAATGTATTTATATTTTTATGATTAGTATGATTTTTTTTATTATACTTTAAACCATGTAATATACTTATAGTTTTGATAATTTTATGTTTTATATTAGGTAATTATTAGATTTTTTTACATATTTCATATATTATACTTATTTTTTGGATATTTAAATAATTATCTGAATCTGAATCCTTTAGACTTCAGTAGGCTGAAAAAGAGACATACAACTTGGCAAGAACGACGTTTGGTGGAATATATGACTCATGCTCCTTTAAGCCCCCGTTTGGATACTAAATATGACTTATTCTTGGATATACAATTATTCTGGCATAAGTGAATATAAATAAGGATAAAATGATTTTGTGTTTGATTGAGTTTTGCATTATTTTCATTGGAAAATGCAATAATAATAAGGCTTTTGTTGTTTGGATAAAATGTGGATAACAATTTATAAAAGGTAAAAAAAATGATGATAGTTAACTTGACAGGTAATTTTATAGGAGATGGATAGTTGATTTGATAGTGAGCACACATATTCTTTGGGTCGAATAACTTGAAATAACTTTAATTTCAAGGGTTGATTAAAATCCATATACCACTTTATCTATGTATACATTAATTATCCCTGTGCATTCTAAGCATCCAAACATTTTATTTAACATATTTTATTTTATTTCAGAATCTATCCAGAATTATACCGCATTCAAATCGGGGTAAGGGTCTTTAAATTCCGTGGGTGGTATAGCTACCGAGATCAATGCAATCTTTCTAACTTGCTCCTACTGGACCAACGATTGAAAAAGTCAATAATTGACAACCATTGATGAAGGATTCCTCGAAAATCTTTTTGATGATCTCCCAAAAAGAATAAAATAAGGTGACTTTAGATTCTTTCATATAAAGACATTAAAATAATGCTTAGATGAAAAATGAATCGGATATAAATACTTTTAATTTAAATATATTTGTGATACAAATATTATTTTGGATATCTAATTCGGATATGGGTTTATTGATTCGCATCGGCTGACAAGCTTACCTCATGTTTGTGATTTTTTTTTTTTTTTCACAATGAACAGATGCTGCCCAGCCTGCCCCGATTTCATTTGAATCGAAGTTACAGAAGTCTAATAAAAAGAGATCTACTCCACAGCATCCATCCACCCATCCTATTCATCCAACAGTGGATAAAGTAAATTTGTTTAGTCTGTGGAACTGTTGATGGATATTAGAATTTTCATGGCCTCTAATTAAATTAGGCCAATATATATTTTATGCGTTTTATTAGCGAGTGCCTTTAAACACTTGTTAACCCACATTTATTACAAACTTTTTAAACAACATAACAAATTCAATTATGATATGAATCAATAAATTGAAATTTTTTTAAAAAGTACCAATAATACCACTAATAAATTCACCACATTTTTTTCTTCTTTCCTCCCATACCCAATTTTTACTTTCATACCCAATTTTTTTGTTAAATCAGCATTTTTTTTACATGTGTTTCTTATTATTTAATTTTTATTATTACATAATATCAACCCACTATGATGGAAAAACATAAATGTTAAATTTCAGCATCTACTCTATAAACAAAACTATAAAGCATCTTATTTTTTTCATTTATTATGAATCCACCAACACCAATTTGATGTGAAGCATCGACAAGAGCTGGAAGCATGCAAGGCCATTTATTCATGATATAAAATAAAATAAAAAACCAATAAAGAATGAAGACGCATAGATTTTCAATTTAATTTAATAATATTGTTACAAACCAAATGTTACTTAAGTTGGTAAGCACCTCACATATCTACAAAAGAGGTCAAATAATCAAATTTTATGGAGCATCATTCTTAAAAAAAAAAAAATTAATTAATAGTATTGTATATATGTGTCCCTTCGTATTCTTAAAAACCAATGAAGTACTCTCTCTCCCACTTCTGGCCCCAAATATAATATGCATCATTTTTATTTTTATTTTTAAATATGTATTTCCCTCCCCCCTCTACCTCTCCCTCCTCCTCCCATCATCACACACTCCCACCACTACCACCACCTCTCCCTCCTCCCGTTGCCGCACACCCCCACCACCACTGCCTCCTCCTACATACCGCCTCCTTCAAAATATATTATGATCATAAAAATAATTGCAGAAATAACTAAATGTAACAATTTCCACATAAAACCCTTTTTTTTGCCTCTAGTCACTCGGAAATGCAAAATCTCATCTTCAACCAAACATAGATTTGCACATGGTTTATTTATTTTATTTTATATATTTCATATAACAAAACCTATACATACGTATTTTATTAAATTGTACATACATGAAACATTTATATCATTAAAATACATAATGAAATTATATGCAGGATTGTATATAAGAATCATGAACATACATACCCTCGACGAAGATGAAAAGAAAAAAACACACTTTTGATCATGATTTTTCATGATGCAACAATTTATTAAAGCATGATTACATTAACCATCACTTATTTCACAAACATAACTGGAGAGGGGGAACTCAAAAACTATGATGAGATACCCTCACTTAATACCGACGCATTGAGTGGTGCAAGTGATGAAGGTGGAGGCGCACGCGACGCGACAGAGTGCGAAAACCATGGCCTGCCCTCCGTCGATGCAGAGGCTGGTGCACAAGGCGCGCAAGGTCTCGCAGTCGTCGAAGCACTTTATCGTTCCCATCTGCGCAACAACAACAACAACGGACGACGAGATCGCTAACAGTGCGACGACTACCACCGCAAGTGACTGGTGAAGCTTCGCCATTGAAGAATGGGTGAGTAGTGACTTTTTGTCTTTTAAGAACAGGAAGGACTTTGGAGGACCCGTGGAGATTTATTTTTGATTCTAGGCAAGAAAAGACATCGGGTGTATTGTCCATGCAATAAATATCTTTGAGTAGAAACAAAGGAGAGGGTGTCCCCATACATGAGTTTGATAGGGGAATTTCAACCACAAGCGGATTACATTTATGTTATTATATTATATTTAGCGACCGACATAAGCTAGATGGATAACTATTTTGAGTGCCGGAGCCAGGAATTTCTCTATGGAGTTTTACATGAAATACAAAAAATTTCATTATATATATAACATATCTCTTATATAAAATTAATCTTAAACAGCGACATTTATAAAAATCTATCATACCACTTAGAAAAATTATATTTGGAATCATTCATTTATATGTTCATTCCTAGATATATCAATTAAAATTTTTAATTTCACAAAATCTACCTGAACTGGATTATTTAGAAAGAAGAATTCTCATTTTCAATTTAGAATTATCAAACTGACTCTTAATAGTATACATAAGATGTATAATAAGGGTTGATATATAAAATAGAGGGAATGAATAACAAGTTACGAGTGAATAACATATATATAGTGTATGATCATGTATAAAAAGTATTTCACATGATAAGCGATAAAAAAAAATGAAAGAACTTAGAAAAAATATAATTGTTTTGATATACTAAAAAGTTTGAAAGACCTAAACATAATAAAAATAAATAAAAAAAATATTTGAGTTTATTTTTTCAAGAATTTTTTATTATAATTCAATAAATATATCCATAGTAAACTCAGATTCTCAACTGTTCTTGTTTGTTAACCACAAAAAAAAGTGTTGATACACAATATTTTTATTTCAGCCCCACTTCCAGTTCTATGTGCGTTGATAGAAAATTATTAAAGTATATACTCACTCTAGCGAGGTAGATGCTTCAATAACTTTTTTTTCACATTTTCTATAAATGCATTCACGCAATTCATTAGAGTACATACTTCATTTTTTATAAAAATATGTACCTCATTAGATGAGCTATACTAATTTTAAAAAATTCAAAACACTTGTAGGCTGAATTTAAGATTGAAAAAAAGACTGGATGTAACATTATAAAAAAAAAAAAATACAAGGAGGGGCTTGAGCCCCCCCTGTCCCTACATGGCTCTGCCCCTTACTATTTCAGTATAGATAAAGAATAAGTATTTTTTGTTTGGTTGTATTTTTAGTTATATTCATCGGAACATGTAACATAAAGTTTTTGTTGTTTCATGTTGAAAATGAATAAGTTGTGGAATAAGATGTGGATAAACATTGATAAAATATAAAAAATTGATTTGATATGTGGCTCCCTTAATTGAGGTGATGACATATGATTGATATGTGAGCCCCTTTTAGATCAATGTAATAGATTGAGTGAAATAACACAATTACAGGGAAGACCTGAATACCAATATCAACTTATTCTCATTTATTCTGATATAGTTATACATTCTTATTCCTTGTAAACACTACCCCGTTTGGATATAGAATAGAATTTATTCTTGGGTATTTATTTATCCGAGCATAAATGAGAATAAATAAGGATAAAATGATTTTGTGTTTGATTGTGTCTTGAATTATTCTCGTTGTGAGTCGTAAGAATAAATGTTTTGTTGTTTGGATAAAATGTGAATAAAATATGGATAAAAATTTATAAAAGGTAAAAATGTAATGATAGTTAATTTGACATGTGATTTATAAGAGGTGATAACAGTTGATTTGGTAGTGGGTCCACTTATTCTTTGGGTAGAATAACCTAGGATAAATTTTATTCTAGATGTTGATTGGAATACATATACCAGTTTATTCTGACACACTTTATCTGGATTTATCCGAGCTTTCCAAACACAAATTGTTTTTTATCCGGGGTTATCCAGAACTTATCCGGTATCCAAACGGGGGCAAATGGTTTTATTCTCTATTCCTTCCCTGTTCTCCCATCCAAACATGGGCGTAGGGATGGATAGAAGAAGAATTGAATTTGTAAATAGAAAAAAAGAAAAAAAAGAGACACCCAAGTACCCAACTAAAACTACTGAGACAATTTTCAAGATAACATTTGTACTTCAAGTTTGGACCTTATGCATAGACCTATTTATATACTTCATGGGGATTGGAAATCTCAGAATCTCTTCCTTGTGGAACCAGGCCATGAGTCACTCAAATTTGCACAGTATCATTTAGCTAACAATAGCAAAAGGTACCCACCAAAAAAAAAAAAAAAACAATAGCAAAAGGTATATATAATCACATAAAATATGTGATAGCTCACTTTATACAATTCATTTTGGTGTAACACTTTATACAATTCATTGGATCAACATACTCATTTTATAATAATAATAAAAAAGTTAAATTCAAAACATAAGGGCAATGCATCTCCCTAACATTATCCTTTGTGTGTAAAGGGTAAAATAACACTTCTTATACCAATATGAAGTGCTCTTCTTACTAACATTTGTGTGTTTACTATGAGTCTATGATGGATAATCCTTGGATCACACAAGCTATACCACAACTAACAATCACCCAAAAGAAATACATTTAAAAAGGTGATTCAGAGTGTCCAAGCTTGAATTCAAGGTACATGTCCCTAAAAAATTGAGGCCACTTGAAACTGGGGTTCCACACAGATGATGGCCATAGATACTACTCATTAAAAGAGACAACACACCACCTAGCTTGCACAATCAGGTCACTCCAGCTCGACTGCTTCTGTATGTGGCAAAACAACAAACATAACACACATGTTTTCAATCGACAAATGCGGCGGGTTGGTTGATGAATTCTTTTGTTTTAGCCTCAATATCCATCATACCTGAAAAATGTGCAGATAATTGTTATCAAACACTGATGCAATAAGTTTAAATGATGGGGGAAACAACTAAACTTGTATGGCCAATGGAAATTACCTGCAGAAAGTGGAACTGCACTAGGAATTACAATTATGAAATCACTTGGAGAAGCACAGTAATACTCTCCCATTGACATGATTAAAATTATCTACCATCTCTATGTGCTGCTACCCATTCCTAAAATGAAATTTAGATTGTCATCTATTTCAAGCTTTCCACACATAAATGCAGAAAACAGAATCAATACAATTTACCTGCAATCAGGGTTCAGATCATTGATGGAAATTGCTGGGGTACTACTGTCGCCATTTGATGGATCCAGCTGACCCTTTTTTTGCATTAGACGAATTAAACTTGTCAGGGGAATTGCTCCATATCATTTCCATCTATTGAGGGAGAGAGACAAATAGTTAGCACGCTGATTCTCTGACTCTGACTCAATGGATTTATGCAAGTAATGTGAACATGGGATAGTAGTCTTGATGTTTCAAATATCACAAGATATGGAATAAGTGGAGGAACATCAAGAATACAACACTATTTGTGACATGAGATAAATGGATTGCCTGTATATAAGGCATACCTCGCCAACGATAACTATGTCTCCTTCCTTAACCCCAAGCTTGATGAGAGATCTATTCACACCACATGCCTCTAAAGCATGCTGAAACCTCTTTAGAGAATCTACGTACCTGCATAGAGAATTGGTTCAGTTAAAGTGCTATTTTTTTATTTTATTTTTTTGATGGAATGGTAGGTTTTCACACCCGTATTATTCATAGGAGAATGAAAACCCAAAGCATAGAAAGCAAATACAAAGGAAACCCGACGTGCCAAAGCACACTGCTACATCAAGATATAGGGGAAATCTCTAACATTGATGCCCCTCAAAACACAACCCTCTAATCAAATACAAAGGAACCGCCCGAAAATATTAAGGAACTCGCCCCCGCACAGGCTTTGCCCCAATCCAACACGAACCGGACCTCCGACTCCCATATATTCTCAGCATAGGGGGAGCCACCTTTGAACACCGAGTGGTTCCTAGTATGCCAAATGGACCAAACCATGGCTAGGATATATAACTACCAGACTTTAGCCCTCACGCTGCAATCCCCTGACCCACGAAGCCTCCTACCTGCCTCCCAGAGCTCTTCCAAAGAGAAGGCATCGTTTAAACCAAACGCTGCACTCATCCACCCCCAAACTACCCCGGCTGAAGGGCAAAGAATGAATAAATGCGTCACCGATTCCTCCATCGTCCCACACAAGCCACAAGACTCGTCCAGACCCGGAGCCCACCAAGCGATATAACTCCTAGTGAGGAGCTTCTGCTGATACAAGAGAGAAAGGAACGCCTTAATTTTGAGAGGAGATTTGGTACCCCAAACATCCTTGTGCATACGGCTCACACCCAAACCCCTCGGGTGAGGACGATGAACCCAAGCATAGCAACTCCTCACTGAGAAACCATCTACCGGTTTGGGCGCCCAAATAGCCTTGTCCAAACTCAATTGAATAGGCGTCACCCCCTGAAGGGACTCCAAGATCCTCAAGTACTCATCAATCTCATCATCATTGAGATTCCGGCGGACCGGAACCTCCCAGTAACCAGTGTCCCCTCTGACCGACCAGAACTGGGTAACCCGGCCCCCGCAAGAGAAACTGCAATCTAAAAGATACGAGGGAACTGTTCCTGCAGGAGAGAATCCCCAAGCCATGTATCATTCTAGAAGCTAATCTTGTCACCCGCTCCCAACTCCCACCTCACTGCAGAAGAGAAGTCTTCAAGCCCAGACAAGATACCCTTCCAGATCTTGGAAACACTGCCCGAGATGCGAGGGAATCTGGCAGAACTAGAAGTCCCACAACGGTACCGCTCTCTGGCTCTCCCCTTTGCTTTTTGTTCTTGTCGCTAATGTGTTTAGCAGGATGATGAAGATGGCATCAGCAGCGAGATGGGTGTCCGGCCTCCAATGTGTGTCGGGGGATTGAGCATCTCGCACGTCCAATATGCGGACGATACAATTGTGTTGAGAGAGGCGGCTGAATTGTCCATTCAAGGTGTGAAATTTGTGTGCCGGGTTTTCAAGTTCCTCTCCGGTCTTAAAATCAATTTCAACAAAAGTGCAATGTTAGGGATTAATGTCGATCAAGGGACTCTGAACTTGTTCGTGAGTATCTTTGGGTGTGTGGTTTAACAATTCCCCACTAGGCTCCTGGGGCTTCCGCTTCATGTTGGGCGTTTACAGAAGGCAGAGTGGTTGCCGCTTTTGAGTCATTTCGAGAAGCGCTTAGAGGGATGGTCGAGCAAGTTCCTCAATCTTGGGGGTCGCATCACTTTGTTGCAGGCTGTCCTGTCGAATCTTCCCATATTCTACCTCTCATTATTTAAGATGCCTATTGGTATCCTCCAAAGAATTGATGCTATTCGTCATTGTTTCTTGTGGAATGAGGCAAAGGAGGATCAAAATAGAGTGCGTCTAGTTAAATGGGAGATTGTGTGCAGCAGTAAGCAGGCTGGTGGGGCAGGAATCCTTAGTCTCAAAGATATGAATGAGGCGTTGCTTCTGAAATGGCTTTGGCGGTGGCTGGTTAATCCTAACCTCCTGTGGTGTCGAGTGGTTCGGGCAAGATATGGGTGTGATGACTCTTTCACAAACAGGTTTCCTCGCCCTAGCAGCAGTGCTTCCAGTTTATGGAAAGCTATTCTCGGTGGACTGGGCTCATTTTCAGAGGCAATAAGGTGGAGACTGGGATTGGGGTCTTTGATTAGTTTCTGGCATGATATCTAGCTAGGGGAAATGCCCTCAAGGTGAGATTCCTTGCTATTTTTCAGATTGCATAGGATAAAGACGGGGTGCGGCTCAGAACTTCTGGTCTGCCATTGGAGAGACAGGTTTTTGGGAGGTTCGAGTTCGACGAATCTAAATGACGATGAAATTGAGGCATACCTTGCCCTGCTAGAGCTTCTCCAAGAGTGCGCGGTGGATCCATCGAGGAGGGATGAACCAATTTGGAGGCCTAAGCCTGCCGACGGGTTTTCTGTGCGGAGCGGCTATCATTGGTTGAGGAGGGCCATCCTGGCCACATTGGTTATTGCGAGGAAACACAGGGAGGTTTGGCGGTGCCACATTCATCAGAAAGTTCAAGCTTTCATGTGGATTATGTTCCTTGAAAAAGTCCTTACTTGAGATCGTATTGCTTGTTGGGCTCCTGCGATCGACAGAAGGTGTGTAATGTGTGGAGTGGAGGATGAGACAGTGGTTCACTTGTTCATAACTTCCCTACAGCACGTACATTCTGGGTGTGGCTCCATTTGGCAACTGGGCTCGTGTGCAACTTTGCGACAATAGAGGAGATGTGGGAGGCAGATCGGGCACTAAGGACCGTAGGGGACAGAAGTGTGAGGGCCAAGGTCTCCCAAAGCTTTGTTCCGGCTACGGTTTGGTCTCTTTGGCTTTCTCGGAATGACGTCATTTTTCGAGGCAAAACACCGTATGTTGAGAACGTGTGGGAGTCGACTATCAGATTCATCCAGGATTGGGGGCGGTTCTGCGCGGGTGCGACATCCACTTATTTGCAGGGGAGAGAGTAATTCAGGAGTGATCCGTTAGGGGCTGGTGGTGTTTTGGTTGGGTTCTCTCCGATCGGAGCTCCTCCTTTCTTTTATTGCATTCCCATTTGGGCACTTATCTCTATTTTGAATAGAAGATGAATGCCTACCGATATTTTCAAAAAAGAAAAACAAAAACAAGAAAGGACTTCTGCTAAAAATATTAAACACCTACTTGGAAATATCAGCCGGAATTATAACCAGAAATTGAGAGAAAAGACATAACCTAGCAGAACCTCTTTGTGAACTAAAACTACTCAAAGATGCCAATATGCAGATAGTCGTTCATGTATTAAAGGTCATAGTTCATGCAATATAAGCATGCAAGCAATGCCTCATGCGTGTAACTAATTTTCCCATCTGCAAATAACATTTTTGCATGGTGATTCTAGGAAAATGATGATGTGCTAGGATCTTTGTATTTTGCATAAGACGACTCAGCCTCACAATCTTCCACATTTCTGACAGAATGAAACATAAAAAAAATGACAAGAAATATGAAAACAAAAAAAAAGCAGAAAAAAAAACATGAAAAGACAAGAACATAGGAGTCTGCAAATAAAAATTAAGAAATTTGATACATACTGCCAGTTTGTCATTTGCACAAACCGATGAATCCCGGCTCCAATCACGTTCCAGGTATTCGAGCTACTATCATGAGTTATTTCGAATTCATTCATTGGAGTATTCCGCTGTCTACTTATCATGTCTGCAACGTAATTCAGATTTGCTGGATCCATCCAAGCTGCACAATAGAGAACTTGGTAAGGTAAGGAAAGCAAGGAACAGAGATATCAAGCATGTGTATAACATCCTTAAAAGTTTATGGTCGTTTTTGGTATCACAGAACTGCAAATGCATTATAGGGAATATCACATGTAAAATTATAAATAGAAATTTCATAGAGGATCTAATATAAGGTCAACAACACAGCAAGCGGTCGTGGACGCACCAAATAAATTTCCATTAACAGTCTGTTATTGGACCATATTCTCCATAAAGATGTTTGATATAATAATGCAACGGTAAAATTTTCCCCAAAAAATGGGGAGCTCCAATTAGCGGCTGACAAAAACTGTCATTTTTACATATCTGTATATTTTTTAAAAGAAGTATATACCATATAAAGTGCATATTAATGGATGCAAGTACAGCCAGTCAAAATGATATATAAGTTTTAGAAAATTGAAAAATCACTTGATACTGTCTGACACATGATCTAAGCCCCTTGGGAACAAACTATTGGAGAAAACATCCAACATCAGTATATCTTTTCTTTTATTGTCAATCCATTAATTAATATTTACTCATATTAAGCTGACCAGTACTAAAAAACATGGATTAAAGCAAAAGAAATGTTGAGATGGTTATTGACCTTCAGTGTTCTCTACTGATTTGGATTTTCTTAGTAGTTCATAGGCAGCGCAAATCAACTCATGGGTTCCCTGCCTATTTGCTGCACTAATGCAAAAGGGGCGGATACCACGTGAAACAAGTTTTTCCTCGAATGATTCCCATTTTTCTGTTGCTTCTGGAAGATCCATTTTGTTATATGCAACAATGTAAGGCTTTTCAGCAAGCTCTGGACTAAATAATTCCAGTTCTAGACAAACTGCATCAAACTCGTAATCTGGTTGCTGCCCCGAGCCATCAACGACGAGCACCTAGAACTCAAAAAAACAGAAAACAAATTTAATAATACTTATGATGAACCAGCATTTTGTTCAGAAATTATGAGGAATGCATACCAAAGAAAAGCATATCTTCAATGTGAACAATAAATCTTGATACAACAAAAAGAAATTTCAACACTAACAGAGTTGGCCACTATTCAACTTTTGTTTTGCTCCTTTTGAAATCTGTGTCAATGTTGCATCTAAATTTTGGTTCACAAATAATTTGAATAGAAGCATATAGAGAAGGAAAACTTTGTCCCTCTCTTAAAACAAGAAAGATTTTTTTTTTTTGAGGAACTTGTGGGCATATCAATTCCAATCAAGATCAAAACAAACAATGTCCAAACGAGATTACAAGGGGTAGAGGGGGAGTAGGAGAAAGACAAAAAAAAACAATGAAAAGAAAGGAGTTGGCTGACCCTCAACCACCCTCAAACAAGAAACATATTATAATGCATCATTTATTCTAGGTTTCACAAATTTTCCTCTCATGCTATTCAAAGTGCAAAAGATAACACATGCAAATTCCCCAGAGATGTTAGTTTCCTTGGCCTTTCTATACAATCATTATTTTCTAGAAGGAGAAAGCCCATAGAAATAAGAGAACTCCAAAATGATATGTCTTAGATATAAGTGAAAATCGAAATAAATTAAATTTAGGATTCAATTTACAGAAGCCAATGTAATAAAAAATCAGTACTGCAAGATTAATATCAAGAACTTCCATATATATATATAAAACTTCCAAAAATGAGTTGATCTCTTGAAATGAGGTCAAGCTAATTGATGCAGTCAAGAATATCATACAAAACAACATCTGACATATTTGCATATGATACAAATGTCATGAGAGAGTTCAGGGTTCCAATCTCTTAATTTTATGGCTGTATTAAAAAAATACTACTAGTGTGACATAAATTGGTAACATGGACTTGTCATGTTCCAACTTCATTTGTTAAGCTTCCATTTTATAAAAGGGCAAGGTTGAGCGGTTAACAACACAATGTTCATTCCATAATCATATTCACTGCTTCATGACCTAAAAGTAACACATTTCAGGTTCTTGCATGTGGCTTTTTTCTTATTAATCTCCCTGCACATAAATCACTGTAGTCCAACTACCTTATCTTTCTCAACAGTTTTTTTTTAGCATTACAAGCACAAATCAAGAATTAACAATAATATGACAATCCAAATCTATCTTTTAGATATGATTGATAAAGAAAAGAGAAAAAATATTACATGTGCCAGGCAGATCAATATGGGTAAATTAATTTCTCATCCTTGAGATGCAAAGGTATACTATCACCATCAAACAACATGCAACTGCCAGGTTCTGAAAATCAACTTTTATGTACTTTGGCAAGAATTTTGATTACCAAGACTGAACATCTTTCGGTATGCCTCAAAAATTCATGACCTAATCCATAGCCACGGTGTGCACCTTCAAGTAAACCAGGTAAATCTGCCACAACCATTGTGGCATCATAGTCCAATGAAACTACACCCAGATTTGGAAGAAGAGTAGTAAAGGGATAGTTTGCTATTGTCGGCTGAGCAGCACTGACAGCACTAAGAAGTGTGCTCTTTCCAGCGTTAGGGCACCCACTATTCCAACATCAGCTACTAGCTTTAACTCCAATTCCAACCACCTAATCAAGAATAAGAAAAATTTAGCAAAAGAACAAAGAAGGCATCTAGACACATAAAATCTAGTGAATAGCCTAAGCTCAAAATGTGAAAGGCTTTATGGTCACATGTTACTTTGCCAAAAAGACAAAAGATGAAAGATTGTCTTCATTCTAAAAGTCATCAGCTTCCTTCCATCCAAGACCACAATTAATATCGAATACCATAAAAGAAGGAAGTTCAATGAAATTGAGTAACAAATATACCACTCAATGCGATATTCCAAGTATAAGTATTCAAATTTCACTAGCAAGCATAACATTAACATTTTTCCCATTTGTTAGGAGAAGTAAATGCCCTAAATTAGTTCAGCATATCGTCAAAAGTAGAGAGTGTTAAATAGGAAAATTGATAACAAATTTTTTTAACACACTTACCAAACCACTAAGAAGTATATTGTTCTAATGGGACTAAATTGACTCTTCGTTTTCCATACACAAAAATAGCATATTATATGAGAGTCAATAGTAATAATGTCAATCCTATTAGAACTGTCTCCATGTATCCCAACAATATTTGAAAATGTGAATTTAGATAGCATATTATAGCAGCAAATCAACATCTCACATTGATTAATATATCCACAAATACTAGAGTGCTACAGGTCAAGCCATGATTCGGACGGACAAAAATAAACCAAATTATTTCCATAAATAGAGAGCCAAAAGATTCATATTACGAGAACAACAATAGTAAACAAGCCTCTATCCCGACAACACAAGGTCGACTACATGAATCCTTTTCCGTTATCCAGCTCTGTTGAGGGACATACCCTTCCTATATCCAAGTAAATTTAGCCCCTGCCTAGAGAACCTTCAACTATGTTCATGACATTTGCCTAGAAAGGTACATCCATTAGTCTCCTCTGTACATGGTCAAACTGTCTCAAACAATTCTCTTATTTTCTCCTCTATCACAGCAACCTTTAGCTTTTCACGAATATATTCATTTTTTTTGTCTTGGCTATTCTTGTCTTTCCACTCATCCATCTCATTCTCATTTCAGCTATTCATTTTCTTTTTTGATTGCCCAACGTTAGGATTACTAGCCTTCTACTAGTCTAAAAAAAATCCTTCAATTTCCCAAAATTAAGACATGTTGCAGGGGGTTGTCCCATTCCAAGAGTTTTTTTGTTAAAATTTTTATTTTGGAATGAGATCCCTTGTCTCCTCCTCATTCGGGGGCATCTTATTCATCAGATTGTACTATGACATTCTAATACAATTCGTGGTAACACCGTCTACCTTTGCCTAAAAAAATAAAATAAAATAAAATCATAGGTATTATGCTCTCACATAATACCCTAGAATCAATTCTCCAACATCCCACTTTAATTATATTAACAGCTCTAGAAATAAACCATTCAGGAATGAGAAAATACTATAACATCAAGTTAATTTCTCAAGCAATAAAACAGTCAAAAATAACTTTCAGCAATTGACAAGAACCATAAACCACGAGTAAAGAATCATATATTTTCTAGATTGACAAACACAACACTCAAATCCCAACAACATGTCAATTTTTTACAAGGACTTGATAACTAGAGTTGTTCATAAACAATAATTTCCACCTATTTCTTGTTAATGTTTCAATGCTCAACAAAAAAACAAATGAGAGAGCAACCATACTCACATCTCCGGTCCGAGCTCCCCATTCTCCGCGAGCCTCGGGACCTTATTATTCCCGGACTTGAATGAAGCATTCCCCTTCCCACCCCTCCCTCCAGGCAAGAGCAGCGACCTCTGCCCGGGCTTCACCAGCTCCATAACCACCGCCCCCTCCTCCTCCCCCTCCCCCGGCGCCTCCCTCACAACGGTCCCCGGCGCAACTTTCACCACCACATCCTCCCCCTTCGCCCCGCCCTGGTTCCTCCCCTGCCCATGCCCGCCTCTCCCCGCCCTGAAATGCACCGACTTCCGAAAGGGCAGAAGCGAATTCATCGACGGGTCAGCCTCTATGTACACGTTCCCGCCCCTCCCGCCGTCCCCTCCCGATGGCCCGCCGAGGGGGACGAACTTCTCCCTCCTGAAGGCCACCACGCCATTCCCCCCGTCCCCAGCCTTGACATAGATCTTCGCCCTGTCGAAGCACCTCATCACGGCGGGCAAACCCCTCTCCTTCTCCACCTTATCGTCCTCCATATCATCTTCTTCTTCTGATTCTGATTCTGATTCTTCTTCATCTTCAACCGAACCCGAGTAGATGAAGGACTCGATGACGTCGTCGTCATCGTCGGAGATGTCTTCACCATCGTCAGAGATCGAGAGAGGGTCTCTTCGGGGAGGGATTGAGTCGTAGATGGTGATTTCGGGGGAGGTTTGGTCTTCGGAGGAGGAGGAGAAGTCGTCCTTGAGAGGGAGACGGGTGTAGGTGAAGGGAATGGTGTTGGTGGTGCGAGATTGGATTCTAGGGTTAGGGTTTTTGCGGGAAGGACGGGTTTTGAGAGGTTTTCGGGGGTTTGGACGGGACTTGGCGGAGGCTGAGCAAGGGAGGAGGCGGGAGAGGGAGACGATGGGAAGCGATGACGATGACGTTGCCATTGATTGATTTTATGACTTATTTAATTTGAATTTTTATTTTTTTCAAGTGTGCTATATCGCGAGACAGATAACTAGATCCGATTAGTTCAGTCAGTACCGAATTAAATAACGTGAAATTGAATTACACACCTATAAATCGAACTGCATAACTAACTGTTAGGTATATATTTCACTCTTTTATTTGATCCAATCAACTACTAGAGAAAATATAAATTTCTAAGTATCATTAATATCCTATTATGAAAGTAGATCAGCTATTAGAGAAAAATATGAATTTTTAAGTATCAATGGTTGTGTATCTCTTGTGTAGGAGCAAATGGATTGCTTTGTTGGGAGGGAACATTGTAATCGAGGGGTAGACTTTGTTTGTTTGTTTGTTTTAGCTTGTAGACAATCACCTATTAGTTTTCCTTGCTTTGGACACTGTTTCCCTTAATTAATACAATTAAGACTCATACCTATATTTTTATAAAATAAAAAAAATAATTAGTTGTGCAGTTTAATTTATAGACGGTGCATAGTCCCATCCTATATCGCTCATTGAGTGTGTTTCATTTTATTTTTATCCCTCACTGTCACTCCATTGCTTTTACATGTGAGAGGGTGTTCTTTACTTCAACTTCTAAACTAGTAGTCCCGTTGTTGGAAACAATCCCATAGGAGCATCCATCTGTCATTTAGGCTCCGTTTGTTTGCGCATTTGGGACGATTCCACTTTTTGAAAAGCTGAAATCCCCCAAGTTTGACGCGTAACCAAACGGGACAGTTTTTGGCGGAATCAAAAGCTGTATTCCTTTTAATTTCTCTCTTGAAATCCGTGTTTTTAAAATCTCAAAAACAACGATTTTTTGTCAGAATCGATTTTTTGAATTGAAAAAAATACTTTCTACCAAACGTTAAATTCCTTCCAAATATTGATTTCTGAATTAAAAAAAAACATCTCAAAAAAGTTAAAGTCTAAAATCATCTTAAAAAACAGTTTTATTCCAAAATATACTTTTCAATCGTGTTTCCAAACGGAACCTTAGAAATGAACAGTCAGCTTGACGAGTGGGTGAGATCAACCATATACATAATAAATGGTTCATGAAAACTTCATTCATCCAAAAAAAAACAACCAACACCATTACCATTTAAAATTGAGCTCTGTTACATGTAATCCTCAATTTCTAATCATATATATCTTGATAGCATCATGCACTCACACTAAGTGGGTTATATCCTCATTAAAATTATTCCACATTTTTTTATAAATTGATTCATACAATTTAGAGTATATATTTCATTTTTATAAAAGTATGTTTTCCATTAAGATGAAGGTATATTTTTTTAAAAAAATTTAAAACATGTGGGGACTCGAGTTGCGACTGAAAAAAATATATATTTTCCTTAAAATTTTGAAATTTGAGAAAACAATATACTACATCTAAACCATTAAAAAGTAATTAAAAAAGAAGGGAAAAGATAATAATACGTTATGAAAAGTGGAGATGGATGAATGGGTCATTTCAGGGCCCGCTCGATATATTATGAGGCATAAAATAATATTTATTTAAATTTTAAATTATTATATTTTTACTTAAAAATTATTCTTCTATTTTTTTGGGATACAAAACTATTAATTAAGTTTTTATATGCAGATTTTTATTTGATTCAAATAAAAGAATTGTTCATTGTTGTCTACACAAAAAAAAATCATCTTAAGTAAACAGGAAGTCCAGAGAGATTTTTCTTATATAAAAAAAGAGTGAGAAGAAGAGTTTTTTAAAAAATAAAAAAGAAATAGATTGAAAAGAATAAAAGAACAGTGTGAAAAATCACGATACTTTTTTAGGTCTTGCCGTTTCATATTCCCATTTTTTTTTAATTCAAAAAAGCATTTAAATCCTATTGGTTATGTAAAAAAAATTTTGCTATTTTTTAGGTATCATAAAGTGTTGCCAATTTTTTATTGGTTACTTTTTAGCCATATCAAAATTACTATTAATTATTTTAAAAAATAAATATATTTTTTATAATATGTTAAGTTATTATTGGTCAATATCTGAACGTACTTATAATTAAAAAAAAAAGGGATCTTTGTGCATCTCGGGGCCTAAGACAATTGCCTAAGCTGCCTAATAAAAGAGCCGGCCATCATTTTCACTAATAAAGATATTTTAATGGTATCGATACAAAATCGATTATTTAACTCTTTCACCACCGATGGCATGTTTTAAATCAATATAACGAATCATGTTTTTTAACAAAACATATTTTTGCTTACGATAAATGTTAATTTAAAATTAATTTTATACCACTAATATAGTATATATCTAAAGGGGTGTGATTCCTTCAACCAATAGAAGTGTGATGGTGCTCCTCATTTGAATGGTGATCTAAAACTCTTGAAAGTGTACATGTACTAAGAATCCTCTTGATACTGGTGTGGTGCCAGCCAAGGGGATTCTGGCACTCAAGTCAGTAGAAAATTGGGTTGTTTGTTGAGTGAAAATGATAGAATGATCAATTAGGGTTACGTATCTTCTTTTTCCCACCCATCCTATTTTGTCGCTAAAAAAAGAAAAACCCCTAGTGTAACCGTTTATCTGATTTGATAGAATATTATGTGTCAGAGAAGTTTCCGGGAGGTACTATACTGGTCAGTCCATTACATGAACATAGCCATGTGGCATTAAACTAGACATGCCAGCTAAGATCTTGTCAATCTGCCTATCAGTTTGTTTGTTGGGTTTAAAACACACCCATCTAGCTATATGAGATAGAATGGACCCCAACCTCCTATAGTTATGCTCGAGTTAGGGTATGATCATTCAGCTCGGGGAATAAGCCTGTCAACGGAGTAGATATGACGGATTGGATAGGTCTATATCCGTATTCATATATAAACTAGATATCCCTATAAAATATATGAATATGATATTTAAATTAGGTATTCCAAAAATCTGGATTCGAATTCGGATTATTTCTAAAATATTTGAAGAATAAAAATAATATATCATGAAATATATAAAAAATCATTATAATACAACCCCCAAGCTCTATGGGAAGGAAGACCGTTAGACTCGATTTAGTTTTAAGTCTGTCATTGTTATGGAGGCTGCACATCGAATTTCTGTTAGCTATCGATCTCACTTTCTGAATTTGTCATAGCTAGATCTCAGTGGATTTTAGGTCATTCTTACAATGCTACTTATTTAAGTCATGTAAAATTCTCCACGGAATAGGTCCCTCCCAGGGACTAAAAAATTAAACTTAATAATTTAGGAAACTAAAAGTACCCTGAAGTCGAGTGGAATTACTTTGATACTAAGATTTGTTCAATCAATACCTTAACATGTATGGCCATAACAACCAATAATTAATATCGACAAAGTGTCATCGAGTGGAGATCGACAATATAAGCATATGTGTTATATATTCGACAATTACTAGTAGTTTATTCAATTTTATGGGTGGTTCAAACATTTAAAACTAAAAATCATTCATGCTTATCTAAAATATAAACAAAATTACATTAAAAAATTAAACACTAAAAATTTAAAATATCTAATATATGAACATATATAAAAAAGTCTAATAATTACCTAATATAAGCCTTCCCTGTCTTTCCCCTAGCCATACTGAATGGAAGGATTAAAACTCATGATTTCTGATTGGTTAAATCATTTTAAAATTATACAAACCCTATCCATGATTTCTAACCATGAATAAAACCCTATAAAAATTGGCACATCGTATAACTTTAAAAAAAAAAAGCATATGAGATCACTTGAATAAATAAAAAAAAAAGCACATTGTAAAAGATTTGACCATTTATAACTTAAAACAAAATTAACCATTCTCAAATATATATATGAATATAAACACGTAAACCTAAAAATGAATAAACAACAATGAAACCCTAAAACCAACAAAAATGAAATTCTCACAAATTTATAGGTCTTCAAATGCAAATAGAATATATAATATATATATATATATATATATATATATATATATTTATCATGAAATTAAAATAGGAATGAAACCCTAAAACCATTATAAAAAAACACACAACTCACAACTCTAGACACACAACTCACAATATTTATAAACTTCAACTGCAAATAGAATATGTAAGCTTATCATAAAATAAAAATATGTCACTCAATCAATAACAATGGGCACAATCACAAATATATATTAAAAAAAAACATAATTTGCACGAGATCAATTCATACTATCAATATCACAATGGAAAAACATGAAATGTCAATAGAGGTGATGAAAGAGATGATGACGGAGAAAGAGAGCGTGGACAATTAGATTATCCACGGTGAGAGTCTACACGGGGAGGCTTTGTTGACAACAGTGAGCAAGAGAGCTGACAGCCGAGTGTCCACGAGAAGGGTGGCAGAGGGTTTATGGTTTTTGCAATTTCAGATTTTTTTGAAAGGCTTGGTGTGCATTGGAAATCCAATCACCCACTTAAATGTGGGGGTGTTTAAAGGATGTGATTGAAATCTATTGGGTGTGTAAAAATTGGGGTGTGCATCTGAATACGAGGGGTGCAATTAGAGGCACCCAAAAACCAATCGCAGCCGTCCGATCCAAAACCCTACCTTAAATATGCCCCCTCCCCTCCATCTCCTCCCTCTTCCATCACAACAGAAACCCTAGCCGCAGCAGCCACATTCGGGGGAAGTAAAAAACCCTAGGGCGAAGCACGTTAACCAAGAACACGAAGCGGCGATGGGGCGCGTCCGAACGAAGACGGTGAAGAAGTCCTCTCGCCAGGTGATCGAGAGGTACTACTCGCGCATGACTCTCGACTTCCACACGAACAAGAAGGTCATCGAGGAGGTCGCGATCATCCCCTCGAAGAGGCTCCGCAACAAGATCGCCGGGTTCTCCACCCACCTCATGAAGCGGATCCAGAGGGGTCCCGTGCGCGGGATCTCTCTCAAGCTCCAGGAGGAGGAGAGGGAGAGGCGCATGGACTTCGTCCCCGACGAGTCCGCGATCAAAATTGACAACATCCAGGTCGACCAGGAGACCCTCGATATGCTCGCCATGCTCGGCATGGCCGATCTCCCCGGCGTCGTCAAGCAGGAGGCCGTCGCGGCTACTCAGCCCTTCTCCGCCGGTCCCCGCGGAGGCGGTGGCTTCCGCAGGGCTGCTGCCTAGGTGAGTGCGGTTCTATAGGGTTCCGTCTTTGATTTGTGGTTGAAGTTTGTGATTTTGGATCTATGTTAAGAGTAGTTTATTATGTTTTTTTTGTGTTATGAGAACTGTGGATCATTGTTTACGGATCATGTTAAAACTTAAAATTTTAATGTTTGGTGTTTTGTTATTGATATTGTTGCATGTGATGTGTTAGAATTGATGAAGTATTGCCTCCTTGTTGGTTTGAGTGATATCTGAAAGTTTGCTACATAGTTGTGGTGTGGATATTGATTTATTGGTTTGACTTTTATGGTTGCGATTGATGTTTAGTTGGTTTTCTGGACGGGCTCATAGAATAATTGTGTTTACTTCATTTATAGGGAATGATTTATCATTTATTGATTATTGATTGGAGTTTTGTCATGTTCTAGACCATCAATGTGGTCAAGAATGTTGATCCACATACTTAAAATGCATTATGCTAATTTGATGTGCTTCTTTCGATCACTCCATCAATTGATCATGGAAATGTGACCAGCACAGATTATGTTGGCATTTCACTAGTTCATGGTGCTAATTGTATTTGAACGTACCAGAATAATGTGATATGCTTATTCTGATGGCCTCAGTTTGAATTGAATCAGTGACTGAGGGTCTTTCAAGGGTAGTTTTTATATAAAAAGTTCTTGTCTCATCCTTCTTAGCTTATTTACTTTACTTGATGGAAACACCCAGAATTCAATAAGCTTGATATTGGTGAGGCTATGGCTTTATAGTCTGAATGTAAGGGATGCTATCCTTTATTTGTTCCCTGATTTCAATAAGGTGTTCTCATTCAGTCGTTGGGCAACTCACATTCAAGTCCAATGTGAAATCTGGGGGAGTGAGTGGTGAAGGCCACTGTACATACATCCATTTTCAGTGATCCTTTTTAGGTTTGAATAAGTACCTTTTGGAAAGATTTGTGGAGTCTAAGTAGCACTCAATTATGAATCTTTTGCTTTTCATCAAACCGATGGCCAGTCAGAAGATTTTTTTTGGTAATCCTTCTAGTAATACACATTTTATTTGAATTCTGATTGCTTTTGTACTAGTAAGAGGTTCCACCCTCTAAGCATAATTATTCCCCAATGACATAGCATAGAAATGATTCAAATGGTGCAGCATACAAGTACTCTTATTATTTTATTCAATCTACTTAAACGGGAGAGGCAGATGAGCAAAGTTGGGGTATTCACTTGACCCAAGAGGTCAGGCTGTTTGGAGATTTGGGGTTATTTTTTTGGATAGGTTGCTGATTCACAGTCATTTCTGCAGTCCCCACTGCCCCTGATTTAGTAGATATTAGGCTACTGTATATAATATATTAGATTTGAAAGAAATGTAAAAATGGACGCATTCAAATAATTTAATTATATGCTTCAGTTTTGCAAAGATATGTCATTCATTGGACAAGCATATCCCTTAAAAAAGTTGTTTTTGTGGCGTGGACCGGCGAATGAACCCAAAAAGTTACACCTTGTTAAGTGTGATGTTGTCTATAGTAGCAAACAAGCAGTTGGACTTGGGGTATTGAACCTTGAAGACATGAACAAAGCTCTCCTTAGTAAATGGATATGGAGATGGGTATCGAATCCTTCTATAATTTGGCGTGGTGTGGTGGAGGCAAAATATAGATCTCCTTACGTGTTGATTTGTCATTTTTCTCATGGTGTTCCTCGGTCATTTCAAATTTGGGTTGGCAGTCTCAAAGCCACAGCTCAAATTAACGATGCGTTGAGGTGGAAGGTGGGTAATGGGTGTCAGGTGTGATTTTGGAAAGACATTTCGGTTGAGACTCTTTTGGCGGACAAATTCCCGTCAATATTTGAGGCTGCCGCTATTAAGGATGGGATGTTAATCAATTTTGGTTATCTGGGCCAGTATAGGGTGGGTGGAATGTTGGATTCCGGCGTGGTTTGATGGGAGAGGAGGAGCTGCATACTGATCTAAGGATGGAGATTCAAGGGAGGGGATAACTAGGGAGGAGGATGATAGTGCTCTCTGGCACCCGCACCCGCACCCCTCCTCAAATTTCTCTGTCCGCCGCTGTTACACATGGTGGAGGAGGATTATTCCTTCTAATGCGCTGACCGTTGGGAAATTAGAGAGATTTGGCGGGTTAAGATCCCGATGAATGTGAAATTCTTCTTATGGCTAATGTATCGAGGGAAGCTACTCACAAGGATGTACAGAGCGAAATGGGCACCTCTTGTGGACACATCATTCCCTCTGCAGGGAGGAGACAGAGACCACTAGCCACCTTATGTTGGATTGTGACAATTCAGATTTGGAACCGCTTGCTGTTTTTACTATAACATGATTACATCCATGGAGGATATCTAGCGTTCTGGTAAGTGGCTTTGTGATTGGAGGGACAAAAGCGCCAAAGTTATGATTTTCCAAATGTTCATTCCTACGGTGGCTTGAGCCATTTTGGCTATATCGCAATCATCTAGTGTTTCGAGGAACTCCGGTGCATGTCGAGAACACTTGGGAGTCGGTTGTAAGTTTTATTAGATCTTGGGGCATTTATTGTGCATGTGCGAAGAGAGTGAGTTTGTATAGAGATAAACTACCTATCGTTTTTCCTTTTTGACTTGCCATAGAGTAGATAAATCTTTACTTCTATCCTTGGTAGGATGTACTTTTGCTCTTTAATTGGGCATCCACTTTCTTATTGTAATTAAGGGCGCATGCCCATCTTCTCTCTAAAAGAGGAAAGAATGACTAACATTTTTATTTGGATAATATCATTGCATTATGTAGTATGATAAGTCTATCTAAATGTAGAGAATTTTTTTGTTGTTGCAATTGGGTTTTTTTCCTTCCAAGAAGGGATGTGACTCCATAGACAAGTTGTTTATTAATGCCACACTCACATATATGTGCTGAACAGCAGCTTTTTTTCCCCCACTGTATCACGTTATTTTTAGTTCTAATTTCTAAAGAATGCTTGGGTTGGTTTAAGATTAAGCTATATGCTGTCTTAATAGCTGTTATGATCAGGATTATATCTCCTAGTGCCAACTTTGCCTTGAGTTCTCTACCCCTCCCCCTCCCCCCCATCTCTTCTACCTTGCTCTATTTAGTTGCTTTCGATCAATGTACTTTGTTTTACTCTTTGTTCAGCAACAACGTAATTTCTTCATTAATTAAAAAACATCTCTTATGATGACATCCTAAAAAACTATGTATAAAACTTAAAGCTGTTATTTAAACAGTAGGGCAACAGTCTCGATTACAACATAACAGATTACTACGAAACAAGCATGGGCTAATAAGGGCCCAGAGATGATAGTGGCTCAAAGCCTATGGTACTCAACTCGTACGTAAGGGCTATGGGCTGATTTTTCATTTCTTGCAGCGCGCAAGAATTGATCCTGCATCCCCGTCTCCACGGGTTTGTCCCGGTACCACCCCGCTAAGTGGGATTTTTGCACCACCGACTAAAAATCATTGTCAATTTTTAGGCTGTTTGCTTGCAAGAGAGTGGCTTTTTTATATGTACGCCGAGTCCTGTTTCATATGCCTCCTGCAATAGAACCATCATATTGAACTGATTGTAAAAAAAAAAAATCTAAGGATCCGTTTGGAAACACAGATTGAAAAGTAGATTTTAGAATAAAGCTGTTTTTTAAGATGATTTTAGACCTCGATTTTTTTAGGACGTTTTTTTTAATTCATGAATCAATATTTAAAAAAAGCTTAATGTTTGGTAGAGAAAGCTGCTTTTCAATTCAAAAAATTGATTCTAACAAAAAAATGTTGTTTTTTAGCTTTTTAAAACACAGATTTCGAGAGAAAAATTAAAAAAGGAATCCAACTTCCGATTCTGTAAAAAGTTGATCTGTTTAGCTGCACGATTTTAGCTTTTCAGCTTTTCAAAAAGCTAAAATCTAAAATCATGTACAACCAAACGGACCCTAAGTAATATATATAGTATACTAAATATAATACATGAATAAAATCAGCAATGACAACAAAATCAGCAGAAAAAAAAGAAAAGTAAAAATGAGTTTGATCTGGGGGCAAAATGATCATTTAAAAAGATTTATATGTTTCTTTTAGTGTTTTTAGGGATTTATATTATATGGGTGCTTAATTTGACATAGATGAAATATTATCATAATATATTATTAAATTGGATAGAAAGTTAATTGGGACACTAAATTGATTAACCATGTATGTCCACTTCAAATCAATGACTTACATTGGTTTTTAGATGTTTACAGTGACTATACATCTGTAACCCAAATCTTTTTTATTATTATATTATATGACTCTTTAATAGCATAAATAATTTAAATAAATCCTTTATTTAAATACATTTTCATAAAACATAAATATAATATATAAAAATATATTAAACATGTTCAATCTTCATGATTTAGTGCGCGTGAGGGGTGACATGGTGCAACCATCCATCATCATTGAAAACTTATAAAAATAAAAAAAAGTCTTAGTAAAATTAATAAATCCTTTTTTAAGTATCTTTTATTGTGATTGATTAATGGTTTTATTCCGTTAGTACAAGTAGCATATTACAAGAATATTTTGTTTTGGTTAATGGAATATCTGAAAACAATATTCAAATAAATTGCTGAAAACTATTAAAATCTAAATTAGTCTTTTTTATGACCGAAATACCCTTTAAATGTAGAAATACCGAGAACGCCCTTATCACTTCTACTGAGAAGCCTCCTAAGGTCTGAAAAATGTGTATTTGCATTAGAAAAACAGATTTTAAAATTTTATTTAAAAATTATTTATATATGCATTAAAACTATAAATTTGTTTAAATTTAATTAGATTTGATGAATATGTAATATAGATTATTTTTTAATTAATTTGTTAGAGAATATTATTTTATGTAAAATTAAAAAATATATCATCTATTTAAATCTTAAGATAAAATTAGAAGAAAAATATAATTTTTTATAATAATAAAGGATTTTAAAAATTTGTAAGGGATTTGCTGATTTTACCTTATCCTATTTTCATAAGTTTTCATGGAGTTATATCTAATTTTTCAAAGAGAGAATGTAAATTTTAAAATAATACTATAATAACTTATTATGTATAATTAGAGTATATCACATATCTGATTAATTTTAGTTATGATAATAATTAAAATAAATATTATCTAATACGATAGATATATAAAGGGATTTATCGATTTTTTAGTGACCTTTTTCAATTTTTTTAGATTTCCCGTTTTTCAACCCGTTCACGGTCTCTTTTGATTTGGGGTTGGTTAAAAAAGAAAAAAAAGGTTTGCCAAACAACCTAGCTTAATTAGGAATCACTTAGTGGATTCTTGTCAATTCACGCATCGAAAGCTGGTTTTTTAAACCCCACAATGTATGCTTTCAGGGAAGCAACATTTTGAAATCCATTTTTGTCTCATCCAAAATATCCATTTTACCCTTCGTATAACCAACAATTACACATGTTTATAATTTCCCAACCACTCATCACTCTCTCACATTCGGGCATTTTATTTTTCCATCATGTTTGTCTGGTGGCGCTACAAAAAACCCTAACTTCATGGATCAGCTCACCATTTCCTATTTGTTTGATCTATAGTGCTTGCACATATACATGATGATGTTGTAATCATAAAATCTAAATAATAATTTGGAAAAACTGAAGTTGAAAAACATATACGGTTTGGTAGGGACGGATGACTGGCATTTGATTTTTGTAAGGGCACACCGGTGAATGGGTTGAAGCTCGTCGGATCGGTGACCAAATAGCTGGAGTTGGACTGATAGACAGCCCGAGAGAGAGGGGGATGACGAGGTGGGAGCCCTAGGAGGTCCAATTGAAATGTTTTAAATGTCCCCGACTGTCTGTTTTAATTGGTATGGATGGGGTATTTTCGTAAAGTGCCATATGTGCCTTTTTAATTCACAATGATTTGCAATCAAACATCAATTGATTTCAAATGTGTAAAAACAGTTTCTGTTATCAGCAACAAGTATAATTCCTGGATTAAACAAAAAAGCAATCCTTAAAAGTACATGGTAAAAAAGTATGTGAAAAAAACAACTTTATACCTAAAGCTACTTTCAATCAGTGTTTCCAAACGGACCCTAAAAATGCGTTTGGAAATACAATTTGAAAAACAGCTTTTAATTTTATGCACAGTTTTTTAGTGATGTAATGATGCGGGCTGTTTTTTAATTAATTTAGGAATCATGTTTGATGTTGATAATAGAAACTGCTTTTATTGGAATAAACAGTTTTCGATGATTTTTTTTGTTGTAATAATAACAATTTTTTATTTAAGTGGCCTGGTAACTTTTTGGGGCTTTTAGCTTTTAAAGAAGCTAAAAGCCCCAAATTTTTGTAGCCAAATGGGGAATCTATATTGATTTTCCCTTAATTTAAAGCATCCGGTGAAAATGCAGGGTGATCGTTTATATATCTTCCTTATATACAAGGCCAATTATTAAATTTTGGAAAAAATCTATTTAACCTTACATAAACTGCTTGAAATCCATATAACATTTTGACTTTTTCTGAAGTCTATATAACCCCCTGAAAACACATACGTAAATCTAAATAACCCCCTGAGTTAAATTTTCATTGAGCTGTTTGATTAATTATTGGTTGCTTTAATTGTTGTTAAAATCTAGTATCTACCAACAAATTTTTTTTATAACTCTCTTACCTCTTTTTGATAGAAAGTGGGAGCAAGAGGTCGATCTCATATAGAGACTGTTTAAGCAAACAAGTAATTATATAAGATATTAATTCCTAGCAAAAAGATTTTAAAACAAGAATTTTGAGGATTGATCCAAGGAAACTATTTTAAAAGCTAAAATAAAATTCTAATTTGAATTAAGATACGAAAAAAGGCCACCAAGGATTGGAAACCACTCCAGAAGTATAATTGATTAAATATTTCTATTGCACTTATATTCCCCTTACTTCACATAAGTCAAGAGATTTTACGTGTTCACATAAAAAATATAGATCTAAAGTTTTCTTTTAAAATTTCATTAGTTGATACACCACTAACTACTAAATCGAAGACAGTGTTTTGAAAATAAAATTCTTTAATATGTATGTAGAAAAGAATAAATTGCATGGAGAAATGTCCAAAACAATTTTAGATGATATATCAAAATATGTACTTTTAAACATCTAACATTAACCATGACTAAAAACATAGTATACCAAAAAACCCTTACAATGTGTTAAAAATACAAAAAAATCCTTCAGAAATGATGATTTTACCCATCTAGATAGAGTTTTATAATACATTTGGAAGGATAAAGTTATTATTTATAGAAAATTTTTAACACCCATTCAGGGGCGGCGCCACCTTCCCAGTGATGGGGTCAATTGACCCCATCAAATCTGTCTAAAAAAAAAATAAACAGGCCCACCCAAAATTTATACCACTGTATCAAATTTGTGCACCCAAAATTTCTACCACTATATCAAATTTGTGGACCCATTAGTCCAAAGTTTCACCTATTAAAAATCATATACCCCCCACATAGTGGACCTTAAAACAATAAAATAATGCCTTAAAACACCATCTCATTGTGGGACTGAGACCCCTTTACGGATTCACTAATTACTTGCGCTGGGACAGACACGCCATCACCTAGACACGCGTACCGGCACAGCTTGTCTACAAGTAACGGATCGATACGGCACGGTCCGTTAGCCTGTTACCATGTAAACGAGCATCACCGACGGATGGTCGCGTCGAATACCGTTGGTCATGATACCGATCTCTCCTTCATACTTTGTTTTAGGTATCCAATCATGGAATTTCTTTTTTGTTTTTTTTTTTTTGTTTTTCTTCTTCACCATTTTTGCATATCAATACGAATCTTTCCAAATAATAAACAAGACCCCTCAATATTACACCCTTTTTTCATTCACCTATTTGTGTATCAAAGCCCATTTTTTTATAGTTTTTTTTATATGTAAGTTGTTATATTTTCAAAACAAAAATTTATGTTTTTGATAAATTTATGATAAGAGTAGATTTTTAAAAAAATTGTTAATTTTTTTTAATGACCCTATCTATGAGAATTTCTGGAGCCGCCACTGCACCCATTATATGGTTTTTTTGATATACTGTCACTTCAACCAGGGTTAATATATTTAATCTCTCATCGGAAGGTCAACTCAGGGGCTATCGGATAGTTTATAGGGGGTTATTTGAATTTTTCCCTTTTAAATTTTGTATTTTGTTCCTCTGTCCCTGCTCCACCGCATCGCACGTGTTCTTACGGCGGAAACCCTTTCCCACACTTCTCTCTCTCCTTAAAAGCCCTAAGCGCTCTCTCTCTCTCTCTCTACATCCGTCTCAAAATCCATGGATTTCTTCAAGTCCGTCTTCTTCACCGACCAAGACGAACCAGAACAAGAACCGGAACAAGTAGATCAAGAAGAAGAAGAAGAAGATCAAGAACAAACGGAGATAGAACCATCAGATCCACACGAATCCCGAGGCGAAGGTGGAGGAGGTGCCGTCGTCGGCTGGGGCGGTCTCGGGGGCCTGATAAAGACGTTCGCCTCGACATCGGAGACGGTGATCCAGACCTACCGCCGCGACCTTGAGGAGTTCCGATCCGGTCTGAAGAAGGAGACGGAGATCATAAAGGAGGCGGCGAGCCGGGCCGTGAAGGACCTCCCCGTCTCCATCGAAGCAGGCGCCTCCGTCGCCCAGGGCTCCCTCGAGTCCGTCGGCCAGGCCATCGACGCCCTCGGCTCCTCCGTCTCCGACATCCTCTTCCAATCCTCCCCCCTCGATGAGGCCTCTGCCGATGGTGACCCTTCCGAGTCATCATCATCCATGGCGCGGGGCGGCGGGGGGTCGAGACAGTACAGCCGGTTCGATGCGATGGTGATGTCGATCCAGTCGGATCCTGCGACGTTCTCCGAGGATCGGAGGACGTCGCGGAGTACCAGAGGTGGATTGAGGGGTTTTCGCTTGAGGGGAAGGAAGGGGAGATCGGGGAGTTGATGGGGGAGGAGGGGGGCGTGTTGGAGGGCATGTATGAGAGGCTCGTTCCCGAGGTCGTGGACCACGGGATGTTCTGGAGGAGGTATTTCTATAGGTTGCACAAGCTTAGGGTCGCGGAGGACGCGAGGGCGAACCTTGTGAAGCGTGCGATTGCGATGGATGATGAGGAGGATCTGAGTTGGGAGGTTGATGATGACGATGAGGATGTTAATGGTGATGGGAGTGGTGAAGATAAGGGGAAGGGGGGTTTGGATCGTCGAAGGGGGAGGAAGTCTCGCAGAACTTGAAATTGGAAGAGAATGAGGAGCCTGTGACAGAGAAGGTAGTGGCGAGTGAGTCATCAGCCGAAGATAAGGATGTTTTGGGAATGATGAGATGGCTGAGGAGAAACGCCCATTGGAAGATAAGGATGCACATGTTGGATCAGTTAGTGAAGGGCTGATTGCTGCCAAATCAGAGGAGAAGGTGGCACCTGTGGTGAAGGTTTCAGAGCATGGGGACTCATGCAAGGACAGTGACGTTTCAATTGTTTCACATGAGGAGGAGGATGACCTTGGGTGGGATGAGATTGAAGATATTGGAAGCATTGATGAGAAGAAGCCGGCGACAGGAGAGACCCCAATCAGGGTGGATTTGCATAAGAGGTTGAGCATTGCGGAGGATGACGAGGACTTGAGTTGGGATGTTGAGGATGATGATACTCCTCTCAAGCCCTGATATCTGTGATGGAACAATGGATTTTAATGTTTCTTGAAATTCTTGCTTTCTCTAAATTGGTGTCATTATGCTTCTGAAAGTGTTTAGTTTGCCTTGTTTAAGAATAAGTGTTGGGTCATTATGTTATCCTTGTCGTGTATATATTTTCTTTCAAGTATTTGTTTTGTGTGTAATTGAGTTTGAAGCAGTGCATTGCTGCTGAATCTTGTTCTCGCTGCTTACTGTTATCTCTGTGAAGGTGTGTTTCAGATGATGATTTTGTTTCTAGCATCTATGGTATCAGAATAACCTATAGTAAGATATTTTGGAAGGTGGAATGGCGGATGGCTTGGTAGAGTATTGAATTGTTCAAACCTTTTTACCATTTGTTTCATTTCAAGATTCATTTTCATCACTTAAATTTCACCATGTGCAGTATGTTTTGAATTACTTATTTCTAATTTGTATTGCAAGTTTGAAACTGTCTGTTTGTTAGCTTTGTTGTTGATGCCATTGAAATGCAACTTAGGTACAGACATTAGAACATGTTATGGAGTTATTGATCAATTTTGGAAAATCAAATTCAGAAAGTAATTAGTATCTAGTGGTTTAGCAAATTTCACAATGGGGCAGAGCAGTATCAGATTGCAAAAACAGCAAACTAATTTTAAGGAATGTTTATTATCCTCAAAAAAAAAAAAAGATTGCAAAAACAGCAACTAGAATCTCTTCAAAGTAAAATGCAAGTTGTTCCTTTTACTCCTTTAGTGTTTCAGATGAAAAATACTAAATCCCTTGAAAGGGAGTCCTTTGTAAAACAAATGCTGCTATGGTTTTAGGAGATCAATAAATACAATCAGGCAGATACTCTTGGCTGATGGTAGAGTTCTTGATAGTATTGATGATATCAAAACAATCATCAGTTATTCAACAAAAAAAAAAAAACAATCATCAGTTTTCAACAGTGAATGGCAGCAGTTCTGTTGAACCTCCCGTTCTTTTTCTTGTCTCTTTTGCTAATCCCAAAAGGGGTCTTGGGGACATTGGAGGGTATTAGGTGGCGGTTCTTCTGGAATGGGGCGAAGGAAGCTCGCCAGCGGGTTCATCAGGTTAAATGGGTGATTGTCTGCTCCAACAAAGCCTCAGGTGGCGCGGGGGTGTTGGACCTAGCGGATATGAACAGAGCTCTTCTGAACAAATGGCTGTGGAGGTGGCTTTTTAACCCGAACCTGATGTGGTGCGAGGTGGTTTGAGAGAGCTATGGGATTGGGAGGTCTTTGGTGGATCTGTTCCCAAGGGTGTCTAATAGATGTCGAAGCTGTGGCGGGAGATATTGAAGGGGCAGGCGGAATTTGCCCAGGCGGTGCATTGGGAGGTGGGGGATGGCCAGTCAGAGAGCTTTTGGGAGGATGTGTGGATAGGCAGCTCCACTTTGTGGGACATATTTCCGTCCATTTATTTGATCGTCGATGCACAAGGGGTTCAGTGGACCGGTTCTGGAGGAGGCAAGGGGACTCAGGGTTTTGGGAGGTGCAAGTTTGGTGGAATCTTAATGACACGGAGGTGGACGGGTAGCTGTCTCAACTGGAATTGCTTCAGCCGATGGGGGTGGTCCAGGAGAGCGTGAATAGGCCGGTGTGGTGTCCCGCGAGGGTTGCAGGCTTCTCCGTCAAAAGCTGTTATGGATGGGTATGAAGGGAGCGTCTGGTGGTCTAGGCTACAGTAGGGAAACATAAGGAGATTTGGAGTGGAAAGATTCCAATGAAGGTCAAAGTGTTTCTATGGACAGTGTACTTGAGAAAGGTTTTACGAGGTCTTCAATGGCTCGTTGGGCACCAAGGATGGTCAGGTCCTGGTGAGAGGCATGGTGGTTAGGTAGGGTTCATATTTTGGGGGGGCATGGGGTGCGCCACAACGATGCACTGGTAGATGTCTCTTCTACTTGCGGATTGTTGGTGGTGTGCTCTCACATGGGCCTCTTGGGTTTTGTATTGCTTTTACTTTGATGCTTTGTAATTTTGATTTGGGCGCCATTATTAATATAAGGGTGCTAGCCTACTGTTTATCTAAAAAAAAACAGTGAATGGCAGCAGCCTGGTGTATTTATTCAGTTCAAAAAGAAAGTATCATAAGGAGGTAATAAGCTTTTATGTGCACCTGTTATGTATGCTGAAATTGAACATGCTTTTTTTTTTTCAAGGCAGGGAAAGACCCAGGTCCAGATGAGTTCGCTGTAGGATTCTATCACACTTGTTGGCACATTATAATGCAAGATTTGGTTGAAGCTGTGAGTGACTTCTTTCAGACTGGAACTCTTTTGAAACAGGTAAACCACTGTTCCCTTGCTCTTATATAAAATTCATTGGAGGTCAGTCCTTGGGAGGCTACATCCCTATCTCATTATTTAATGGTCCTTTTTTTTTTGAAAATATTATTTAATGGTCCTTGCAAGATTATTTCTGTAATACTTACACATAGGAGCTAATATGTGATTCCTAGATTGATTAAGTCTAAATGGAATAAGTAGTGGGATAAGGGGACAAGTGACAAAATAAGTGGTTGAAGAAGAGCTTGTCTTGTTTTTCATACAAAAAAGGAGATAAGGTGCTTACCTCAATTTTGAACTAAAAGTCATGGAGAATTAATGTGTTGGAGATTCTGAAACGAGTGAAAAAATGGCCTGTGGATGCAGTCTGAGCCTCTGAGGTGTGTCAACGCAAACGCACAAAAAACGTTTGGATCCGCAAATGGTGTATAGATGGATTTTCCACCGTAGAAATCGCCTCACCACGGATCCAAATGGGGCATATATAAATTTTTGCAATTGAATTTGCGGTGGCCTGCTTGTCTACTGTCATGAAGCAAAGAGGAGCTGATGACCTTTGGACAAAGTACTTTGTTTCAGAATAGGCTTTTGCAAATTCTTTATTCTATAATTGTCAATGCACGTGCTCGGTTATCTGGTGATGCAATGAAATTGTCAGTTTTCTAGATATGCTAAGATTTTTTTTTTAAAAAAAATTAATTTTTTTAGTGGGAGAAACTTGATTCATGATTAAAATTAGCTTTCAATGCACTCACTTCTCCATGCATTTTTCTCATTAATTTTTTCATTGTTGGCTTCTGGATTTTTTTAAAAAAGTTTTTGTTTTGCATTCTCTTAAATATGATTGCTTGTCTGATTTTCTAATTTGTTATGTCAAACTTAAAATTGGTTTGTCAATTAAGTTTGTTGTAATAATTTTAATTATCAATGTATTGAGAGGTTTGGAATGGGTTTAAATTTTTTCTTTAGATAGATATGACTCAGATGTGCAAGTTAAAATCCAACATGTCTCATTTATTTTTCTCTAATTTTCTGTTTTATCATAATTTTTTTTTTCAATGAGAGGCTTTTGTTTGTCATGGAATCTGCAAATTTCTTTTGTGGTATCATTGTTTCTCAACGTTCTTTGTTGGCATGACATTGACGTGCCACACAATTTTTGAAAAAAAAGAATACAGACATGACAATAAATAAATTAATATAATAAATATATATCACTATATTATATAAACAAATATGTTTCATATAAATCACTATTTATAAACAATTGCATAAACTAATAAATCACTCTTTTTTTTAACCTTCATAAAAAGATTTTGTTAAATGGATTGTTCTAGGTTGTTTTAATGGGTTGAATACTTGTGGGTTATGTTTGGACCTTCCCCTCCCCCCCCCCCCCCCCCTTCCTTTTTTTTTGACTTTTGGGTTGAAACTGGTTGGGTTGTGTCCTAGCTATGTTTCAGGCATTTTCAGACAAAAATAGAGGTAGACACGGCTGGAGGCGTGTCCAACACATGTTCGGGCTGTGTCTGTGTCCAACACGGGTACGGGGCCTCCAGACCCTGTGCTTTGTAGACAACATGAGGTTTAATGGAAGAATAAGGGAGGTTTTGGTTCAACACTTCGGAAGACTAAATATAGGGACAAAAATCTTTATTTGAAATTCTGTTGGTCACATGCAGTCAATGTATATGCTTCAGTAGACTGGAAAGGTAATTTCTCTGTTTTCAGTAAGTGAACCTTTGCAATTTATTAGAGTATATACTTTATTATTATGAAGGTTTTGTTGCATTGTTTTAAAACACATTTCTATGATTTTAGGCTAAACTCAGAGAATTATTTGTATCTGATGTAATGATGTGTGATCCTTGGGAATGAGTAGAATATTGTCTGTTTTTTTTTAGTTGACCACTGTGTTAAAGCACATTATGATGTTATTCAGATGAATCATGTTATCATTTATTCGTGTTTATGATATTAGAAGAAACAGATGGAATAATAATGTATTGTGTAATGGTGATCGAAAGTCCCTTTTATAGTTACAAGATGTACAAGCCCGAAAATAGAAAATGATCAAAATGCCCATGACAAAAATTCGACTGAATAGGCCCAACAACAGGCCTATACAATGACTCCAATAATATTAAATATAATATACAACATTATCATTTATTTGTGTTTATGATATTACATATAATATACAACCATATCATTTATTTGTATAAAATTTACAACTAGCACATAAATATGTATGTCAATGGATAAGATTGACTTATAGCTAGCTATCACCTTTGGCATTGCTGGAGCGAGCAAAGTTAGAGCAAAAAATTATTTATAGCGCTAAGAAAGTGAGCCAAGTTAAATCATTTACATGTCACCTTGATAAAAACTCAAGGTAAGGCTCCTTGTATGACTATGAGCCATCATGAATGTTTGCCTACTATTCATTAAGCCTTTGGATAAATTTGCTTGGTGTGAGAATTTCATTTGGTGTTGTTGATAGTGATCATATGAAGCACTAAGATTAGGTGCTTTAGATGCAACTGAACTAAGACTCATACAGTGAGAATGACATGTGTTCTATGAAGTATAGAGTCTTCACTGTAGCATGCATTTCATACTACATGTGATTGTCAATCAATCAGGAAGTGAGTGAATGGATCTTTACTTTCTCATTGCGGGAACCCTGAAGATTAAGATGTTTAATTTTAATGGTACCCTATATGACTTTTGACTGTGTTATATTAAGAGTTAGTATTTGCTATTCTAATATGTTAGGTATGATCATGAATGATTCGATCAAATGAGACACTATAGGGAAAACTATTTTTAGTTGAATAGTGCAAAAGAAAAGATAAATATAGAATTGTAAATGCATGTGAAGTAAAAAGGTGGTTGAGCATGAATGTCTTTGAGATATTGAAAGATGTTTGATCATGTGCAACTAAATAATTATGGGGTACAGTAATACACTATGTTCATTATTTTTTATTTCTTAGGGTTGATGTCTCCAGGATTTGATGATTTCTAGTTTGGATCTCCTACATGCAATTGTATCACTGATAACACGACCCATTTATCTCTATGAACAACGAGAAGCAAAGTCTGATAATCATTTCCTACATGGAAGATGTATTTTGATTAGATAGGGCACCCATGATGGCATGCCTATCCACATGATATGGTCACATCCTCTCTTAGCAATTATAATTACTGATGTAGTTATCATAATTTTAGCAATTATAATTGCAGATGTAGTTATCATAACTTCTTATCCCACGTGGTTTTACATTTTGATGAGTTTCACAGATAAGGAAAGCGGGCGGCATTTTGAAAAGCGTTGGAGAAGTCAGAAAAATAAAAAATAAAATGCACAGAAGCTGCTTTTTGTGTTTGTTTATTTGTTTGCGTCCACTGGTGTCCGCTGAAACAAAATCGGGGGTAACGCCCTTTCAAACGGAGCCTTAAGTTTGATAGAAAAGAAACCAAAAAAAGAGATCTGGGAGAGATGTTTGGGCTGTGAATGTGAGGGTGGTTTGAAAATATCTCCCGATTGGTTTGTTTCTAGATATCGACAAGGAGGCATGTAATTCTACTCCCAAGAGATCTTGGCAGATTTAATGGGAGCTGTTCAACATGTGAGTTTTTCTATTCCCCATAATTTATTTATGTTCACGTGTTACTTATTCGTAGCTTCCAACAGTGGAACATGGGACTCATTTGAAAATAACCTGTGAGTCATTCATCATTTTATATTCACAAATTTTGTTATACACAACGCTTATGTCAGACCCTTTTTGCAAATGAGGTCATACATATAAAATAATACATAAGATGTTATAATATATAAGATGGTGTATAAAATGAGGTCATACATATAATATATTTGTTAGATAAAATATATATAATATCTTATTTTTTAAATATATAAGTGGGTTTATACAATCATTATAGTAAATATAAGATGAATCTTTACATGAATTGCACACCTTTAAAAACAAATTTAAAACATGTGGGGATGGTCTTTTTTTTTTCAAAGGCAAGGTTTGTGTTTCCAGAGATCTCTACATCAAAATACAACGATGTCACAAACGAAGCATACGTAGAAAGGGATTTTACATTGATTTTATTGTGTTGCATTGTGCTTTTGTTTTGTAGAGTGAAGATTGGGTTACATTGTTTGGCTTCTGATGATAATTTCTCCATTTTTTCAGGTTCTATAGCACTGTTTCCAGAATTATTCTAGCAGGCAACCTGATCCATGTACATCCAAAGAAACTTAAAATTGGTGGCTTTACCGAGTCCGGATTCAGTTAGGACTGACTTCGGTCAGTCCGGTAAGTATCGAATTGCACAACCTATTAATAAAACTACATAGCTTATGAATCAAACTGTATAGCCAATTGTTGGATGCATGTGTCACTTTCCTATTAGATCTAGTCAAGCCTAAGTTTGGTCAGCACTACTAGCATCCAATAGGAGAGTGACATTAGTACCCTATTAGCTGTGCAGTTCGATTCATAGGCTACATGTAGTTCAATATTAATGGATTGATCAAACCGAACCTGGATATGACTCCTTTTTACCACCTTTTCTTCTTCTTTTGCATGTCCAATTTATGTCTGGCATTTGGTAAGAGCGGGTGATTATTGGTCAATAAAAGTAAATGCCATGTGATGTGAAGCCTAAAGTTTACTTTGATTTAATTGATGTTTAGGTTTACAATATACATGACAAACCAGGAGAATCATATAAAAGTTACATGTGAACGTCTAAGAGAGTAAATTAGATAAAAAGAGGAAACAGAAAGCACATTCATCAGCAGTAAATCAGCATAGACCAATGTTGAAATCATTTTTATGCGTGTATCATAACAATGAATCAATCAGCTGTAACACGCAATCCGTGGGATCAGGCAAACAAACAGGCGGAGGTAGTCTTCCAGCTCGACCATAAAGTCAGCCAGGGGGTCCCTCCGATAAAAAAAAACAAGCAATCCGTGCGGCAGTCCATATACCTCCATAAGAATCTAATACTTTTTTTTTTACATATGTTCAAAATAAGTTCATTCAATTCGTACTAGAATAATATGCAATTTTCATCAAAGAATATACCTCATTAGAAGAGGTTTACTATGTGGATTGTCCATGGAACTCTCTAACATATTCATATTTTTAGGGTCAGCAAACTTATGTCATTAAACCTCTCTGAACACATATCTAAATGCATTTCCCCAAGACAGTTGAACTATTTCCCCTGGGAAAGATAAGAAAACCACCCATTTCTGAAGTAACCCATGTTCACCCACAGCAGTCAGGTTATAGTCCATGAAAATTGATCATAAACTAAATTTACTGAAATGAAAACTGACAATAAACTAAATTTTGGATTCTTTAAAAAGCAAACTTAGTTTACATGACAAAATTCCATCTACTTGAGGGAAGCATCCAACCTATTGAAATAGATAAGTAACAATATGAACCGCGCTACCATGACAACTCTATAATCAAATTAACTGAATTGAAAAAACAAGTAGCTAACTCCAACTGAAGAAGAAAGCAGCAACTAAAAGAGAGTAATCAAGACCTGCACCTTACTAGTCTTCGTATAGATTAGACACTGAGTTTGCGGTATCAAATCATCTGGGGGCAGGTCTTCTAAGGTTACTACGCCGCTGCAGCCTCAGATGGTGAAGGCAATGTAGGCAGCATCTGGTGGTGGTAATGGCGGTGCTTGTGATTGTGTTTCTGTTGCTGCCTTCCTCGCTGTATGCGAGGCGGGAGGTGCTTTGTGTATTTCTTGTTTGGAGGATTCACCGCCCAAGGCAAGAAAACTCCGGTGCCTCCCCGCTCTGAGACCCTCTTAGTGGATCCTCCCATGACGATTGGTCGAGTCATCGTCGGAGGAAGCATGAACATGGTGGAGGTGGGTCCCCAACCGGGGACAACATCCATGGGTTGAGCTCCAAAGTAACTGAGGGAACTCATATTTGGCATCTTGTATGGGATCATCATCATCCGACCGGGTGGTGGTGGTTGCCATACTGTCATTGCTCCAGAGGCAAGAGGGGCTTCTGGTTGGGAGATGGCTATGGCAGAGGATGGACGCACTCTCACAAACGTGACAGCGACCCTCCTGTTCGATGATGGGCATATGACATGCCTTGCCATGTCCGCACTGTTGCCACGCATCACCAAGAGTGACCTGCATTTAAACATCAGTGGTAGTGTTAAGTTTTAAAGATCTTGAATTGCTTCAGAAGCCCTTTACGCCAACTGGTTTTAAGATCATCAGTGCAGATATCAAATTTTATTTGATGTTTTCAGTTCGTTCTCCACATTTATTTTGGAAAAGAGATTCCTTAACATAATAATTAAATTAATAGGCCACCCCTCACCCTAGATTTAATTATCCAAAAAAGATATGTCGCCAAATCCTTGGAGCTTCACAAATATAAGGTACGCAAGTATAAATGTGTGTTGACATGTGGTTCTTACCCTTCCTTCAGTGAAAGCATGAGGGAGCCCCGGAAATTTCCCTGAGGATCGCTTACTATAACTCGTCCAAAAGCCATGTCAGTATCTGAAAGGAGAAGGGTAGATATTGGAAGATCTAGGTGTGGTGGTTTGAAGTATGGTTGTGAGCATTCATCCTGCACAGAATATACAAACATAAAATTAAAACCGAAGTTGCATGGGAAATTTTTGTGTAATTTGGACAACTGAAACACTGATGAATTTGATGATTGCTCTACTATTGACTCTTCCTCAGAGAGAGAAAAACAGGAGATCAGAAAAAACACCTCGTCAAAGAAGTTGATGATGCAGCTGTTTGGCTTCCTACTTTCTGGAATCAAATTCCACTGAACCAGGTGATCAATAACACCTTGTAGAACTGACGGGAGCGGTTCAATGTGTCCTATATAGGAAGAATCCAGAAAAAAACATTACACTGCGACTCATGAACAACCCAAAGGAAGCAACACAGGCAAAATATAACATAACACTACAAGAAAGATGTGGGAATTTAGTGTAAAAATGGCATAACTTGATGATGGAAAGGAATAAACTACATTCAAGAGATCATATCGTAACTCAAAACAAAACATAAAATTTTTACATACTTATCTGGGACTCTTACCTGTTGACTCATCAGCTGATTGAAAAATTGGAACACCCAGCTGGATCATCTCTTTTCTGTTCCCCTTCAGCTGTTGGTTGAAGCAAACAAATGTTTCACCTGTTCATGACAGTCATGATGTGAATACTGCAACCTCAGGTGCACCTTATATGCATACAAGTATTCGAAGTGTGTGGCTGATCTTATACGCAGGAAGGCCAATAAATAGGATGCATGTTTGCCAATTTTGTATTCCTTTTTTCTTTTGAATGGTAATGGGCTGCAAACACCTGCCCCAATCTTACCTTTTAGAATTCATTGGCAGTAAAATAAAGCCCCTAGTTCCTACATGTACAAGTTCCAATGCATGCAAGCATGCAACTTGAGATCAAACTAAAATTTGATGTCATCTGGTATCTAACATACAATTTTATTGAATCCACACTAATTTTAGCATCAAGCAGTTCACGGTCTAGATTGTCAACAGTTAACTAATCAGGAATAAGCAGTGGAACCTTGAGTTGAGTGGCTTTCAAGATCCTCGCACTTGTTGAGGAAAAGTTCATCAGTGTGGTTCTTGGCATAATATCATCAGCATAGAAGAGTTCTTGGTATTATCCTATAATAGAATTCTAGCCTAGTAAAAGTGTGATATAAATGGATCGGTGATTAATCACTCAATCACGTTTGCACAGAGAAATGAAGTATGGACAAGAATAACCTTAATATTTAAAGAATCCTATGATAATTGAATGTTTTACAATCTTGTGTTAATATGTACCTCAAATAAAACATTTTATATATTTTGCATCCTACACATGTAAGTTGACAACTGTTGCACAACTGGCATAATTGTTAATTAGACAATGCTTGGCGTTTGCCTACAAGTCATTAATAATAGTTGATATTTACCTGATAACTGCATCGTCAGGAGCCTGTGAATCATTCATTAAATGTTGAAAAAAGGAGGCGATATGATTCTGTCTATTCATGAAAAAGCCGCATCTTTGATTAACTAGTAATTGGGAAGACGTGAACCAACCTGAGAGATCTCCTCTTTGCCCTGCAAGGCGGAGTTCATTTATGAACTCGACAAGTTTCCCGAGTTCTGAGTCTGTAAAAACGTCCTCATAAAGCTTTAGACCTTTGACAACATTAACCTGAGAGAAGAACAGCAAGAAAAAGTCACGACAACTGCCAAAAGGAAAGAAATTAATAGAGCACCATTTCTATTTTCCTACAGGAATCTCTATTTCGGGTCTGTAATAAAGAAGAATTGGTCGTAGTCATGAACTCGCCATGTGCCCCTTCACTGGCTCCTTGGCTATGAAACCTCTAGAGGTCTTGATCCTGGTTGGGCGCGTCATGCAGTCATCGTGATCGGAGCAAAGACTTTGAAGGTTGTCCGAAGAAGGGTTACTGCTCTGTGATCCTATAAGCCAGTATGAAAACAAACAATTATATGGATGGAGACGATAAATCACAGCCAATATTAACATAAAAAAAGTTATAGAATGCAGCATCCAGCACAGGACTGATTAGCATTAAACTCCTCTCTTTAGAGGCATTCAATCAAACATGTTCAAGCTAAAAAATAATGGGGCAAGCAATATACAAGGATTTGCAAGTCGACCAGCATTTGATTATCAGTGCATGTCTGATGACTGATGAGTACAATTGTCACTGTCAGAAACAGAGACAAGTCTTGGTTTTGGCTTTCTTTTTTCGAGCAACTCATCAGAGATATTTTAAGGGAATAAAGTGGCTGTAATGTTCACCAAAAATCCAGCAAAACTGATGAACTTTGCTCTTTGGTTGGACTATAAACCGGGTTTACACGTGCTAAAAGAAATTCTTAGGCCCGATGTGATCCGCGGTGGACAGATTCCGTGATGGAAAAGTCACATAAATGCCACCGTAGCTCCAAACGCCTTTATGCTTCCGCGGTGTGCTGCATTTCCCACTCGCTCACAATCGCGTTCAAAAACTCTTGAAAGAATGTTTTTTCACTGTGTCCTGTATTTCCAACGCCGACGTCTCCACCGCGAGCTCAAAGGGACCCTCAGTCTTATTGAAGACCAGGAACAAATTTTTAAAAATAAATAAATATTATTCTCAATCACTTATTCATAAAAACTAAAATTTTGGAAAAAAAAATTTATTTTTTAAAATAATTCGGAACCGATTTCAATTTAATAATGGAATCTTACATTGTGCAGTTTTATGTCTGGATATCTCACAAGTACTCTCTCGAGGACGGGTATTATTTATGGGGGTTTTTATTTCCACCCCCACAATTCATCAACCCACCCCTAAAAATTAAAAAATTATTTATTTTAATAAAAAAAACCCACCCCGGCCGACCCTCTTCTCCACGAGTCTCACTCGCAAGCCGGTCTTCCCACCGGAAGCTCCATCATTTTTTAAAGAGGTGGTGGTGGAGGCGGCTTCATCCCCGTCCCGTGGTCCGATAGTCCGCCGTCTCCGTGTGCGATGACGACATGGAGACCGGGCTCGGGCTCGAGGTCAAGAAGAGCACGACGTCGATGCGGTGGAGGGTGGCGTGGAAGGCACAGCCGTTGGAGGAGGTGAGGCAGAGGGAGGTTGGTGTCGGCGGAGCGGGCCGATGGAAGGGGGGTGGGATTTGAGTTTCTTAGAAGGTGGGGTTGGGGCTCTGTTCGATGGGTGGGGTCCACGCTTCGAGTGGAGAACATAATTGCCCCCTTTATTTATTTCATGTAAAAACACACCAAGCATCACAAACAAAAAATAGGACTGAAGAACATAAGGTGCGCAAAAGCATTTTAACCTATATGAACATGAGGAGTAGTTATAGCAAAAATACACGTGTGCCATCCTCCCCCATTGGTCCAGCTCCAGTAGTTGACCAACTGTGGGAGGGGATGAAAAAAAAGGCAAAGTGAATTAATATCTGGACCGTCAGATGATCATCTGACGGGCCTCTGATCGTAAACCGCCGCCTACAATTAATCACAGGCACCCCAATCAACGATCTGTGAATATAACCTGGCGATTGTTCACGGTTTCCTAAATAACCGGTCTTTTTAACACGTGTCAAAAACAGACAACTTTCTCGAACATTTAAACAAAAAAATAAAAATAAAAATAAATGTTTATATTATATCTTCATAAAAATTAAATATACATTTTAATCAATGTATAATTGATGGGCTTTTATAAGGAAAAACTAATCTTTTTATACATTAATCTTTAAAAACGAAAAAAAAAAAAAAAAACAGAAAGAGCGATCGGAACAACATTTCTGACAAAGTAAAAGAAGAGATGAAAATTTGGGGGAAAAAAAGGAAACAAAAAAACAGACTCACCTTCTAGAACCTTTTGATCTGGAGAATCCGGAGACGGATTTTCGGTCTCTCCCTCGTCGATCTCCGTCGGAAAACCCGACTTGATCTCTTCCCCCCCGTCGACCTCAACAATCGGCGGAGACGGAGACGGAGGCGGAGGCCTCTTCAACCCGACCTGACGGAGCTCCGCCGCGACATCGGCGATGGAGAAGTACTTCTGCATGTGAAGCACGGGGAGCCAGTTCATCCTCCGTCGGTGGATCGCCAAAAACACTCCCTCGTATTCAGATCCGTCGACGGCCAACTGCATCAGGTGACCGCAGAGGGCGTCGATGATCGCGTTCGCCGCCGCGAACTCCCCCCTGTACCACGCGATCATCGCCTCCCTTGCTATCGACTCCGGCACCGCCGCCGGAGTTGTCGCCGCCGCCGGAGCTCCATCGGTGGATGACATCGGATTTTGTGTTTCTCTGGGCTCGTGTAGTTCACGAGTCGATTCAGATCGATTGATGTGAAGGTGGTGATGAATCCGATGCGTCTGTGTTTATATTCTTCTCTCTTTATTTATTTATTTTTTTTTAAGAGAGAGAATCTGTTAGAGAGAGAGAGAGAGAGAGGTGTTTGGAGCGTATATTTAACAGGAGGGGCGGCCATGAAAGGAGAGGCCAAAACAGAGGTGCTGACGTGGCAGGTACGCGTGGAAGATGACGTGGTGGTTTGTTTTGGGGGTCCGTAAAACATATTGGTCGCGCATTTGACCGAATTATTTGTGAGAGTGTCCACATTTGAGATGTTATCAAACGCATTCTAAAAATCAGATTTAATTAAAAAGTTATTTACAATTTTTATACAAAAATTTGTCTTTTAAAATATACAGAAAATATATTTTTCAGGAATCAAGTTTATTTAAACAATTTTATTCAAAATTTTATTTTTCAAACGTGTTTCCAAACAGACTCATGCCTGAAAAATTAGATCGATGAATTCTAATTTAACTCTTAATATTTTATACTGAATTTGAATGTGAGGTTAAGGCCTCGTTTGGAAACAGATCTGAGAGTTAGTTTTTCCTCAAAAGTTGTATATCAAACTGAGAGTCCGTTTGAAAACCCGAATGAAAAATAAGATTTTGATTAAATGCATAATCACTTTAATTGAGTGTTTCCAAACGGGTTTGAGTTTGTAAGAAGCTGTCTTTTCACAAATTATGAAAAAACAAGTTTTTTGGCACTTAATTCGTAAAAATGTTTTTATAGCTTTTAATTAAGTTGTAACTTTTTTTATTTGAAAATAGGTTTGGAAAACTCAGCCTTTTGCAAACTCAAAAGCTCCCCCAAACTGTGACTTAAATGTGGGTTTGTAAAGGTTATGAATTTGTAGGAATCTAATTTTCTCGAACCTGTTTCCAAGCAGAAAAATACCATTGTTTAATTAAATAATACAGACACATTTTTACAAATAAGTACCCAAAAGCTAGTTTTTTCATAATCTGTGTAGAGACGGCTTCTTGCAAACTCAATTTTACACTCAGCTTTTGATGAAAAGCTAATCCCCAAACTAACATCTTAACACACCATAAGTGTCCATTTGGATAGATACAAAACTTATTCTAGACTTTTTTACTATTCCAGGAATATTAGTGGAATAAGTCATTTTTGGTTTAGTTGTGTTTATTGTTATTCTTGTTAGGAGACGTAATAATAAAGTTTTATTGTTTGATTGATAAATATGAAGAAGGTATAGATAATGTGATTTATAAAAAGTAAAAAAAAAAATTGATTGGATAGTTGATTCATAAGAGGTCACATTTGATTTGACAAAAGTGTCCACTTATAAATTTAGTTGGAATACCCAATTCCAAAAGAGGTGGAATTCGTATACCCACTAATACCATGTTATTCTGGTATTCATATACTGCTTTATTCCAAGTAACCAAATACCATTTCACCCCCTATTCCAAGATATTCTATGTTATTCCATTGTTATGGGAGTACCCAAATGGCGCATGTAGGATTCTAGAAACATTAGCTTTTCCAATCGCTGGATTAATATTTAAAAGAGAAGATTAAAAATCTAAAGACGTTAAAAATGTGTTTAAAAACTAAGCAAAACTTTATAACAAACTAAGTAGAAAGAAATTTACATATGATATGTGGCTAAGATACGAGAATGAAATTATTCATATGAAATTAGTCATTTTTGAGGGGTTGGACTTGGACCCCATGGAGACATGACATTTTCTAAAGTTTCAACAAATTCTCCCTAATCAAAGCTTTCATATGGAATATTGCGTTTGCAAGATTTATTTTTTATCAACAATCGTTTAGACTTGCTTTCAAAACTTATGAAATTTCAATTTTTAAGTTTTCAAAGATTTTTAAAAGTCAAATCCGGATGATATTCATGCAGCCCGGATGCTCTAGAACATTAAAAATCAATGTGAAAAAATCAAATATTAAAAATCAATGCGAAAAATGCAGTCTTCAAATTGAATCAAATTTTCAGTGAAATCCTCTCTAGAATGAATTTTTCTTCATTTGGTTCACAATTCTCTTTCAAATTCAATTGACACATGTGGCTCTCAATTAAAATTGTTTTGACTTATAAATATATTTTTTCATAAAAGTTATCAATACAAATACAATTTTCTAGGGAGTAATAGCATGACATGACAATTGGTTACATTGCTCTTTTAACCGAAACCACATGGACGCTAGTGGTCCTCTTTTCTTTGTTTTCTTTACTTTCCTTTATTCTCTTTTACTTTCAAAGTTCGTAATTTAAAATCAATGATAAAATTAGGTAGTAAATTTTTACCTTCGTTAATAAAAACAATACAAATAAAATTTGACATGATGGATTTCCATTGCACTTGTAGCATTATAACACTATCAAATTCCTTTGTAAACGGCATGATTTTGTTATAATTGAATCTGATTGAAATGTTTAGGTGTCTATATTTTATATCACATAAAGGCTTATAGCCCTCATTAATGTCTGTGGCGTTTGGTTAATTTTATTTTATAAGCTTTCGTGATTAAAAGGTGGTTGGTTCACGTGGTTTGGTCGAGAGGAAACCATAAATCCAACCGTTGGAGTTTGAGATGGACGGCTGAGATTAAAGAATGAAAAGAGACCTGTATAATGTGTCTCTCGTGGTCTTTGATGCTTGATGACGTTATCATGCACGTTTCGAACAGCGTTACATAAACTAAAAGCATGCTTTATTATTATAAACATTTTAGGGACTTAAGGAAATTGAGGAGAAAATTGACTGTTGGAACAAGAAGGGCCCACATAATTGAGGAATATAAAATAAATAAAATAAAATTGTTGGTCAATGTTAAACCGTCTGATATGGAGATCGGATGGGCTCATGCATGTTAAGAGCTTTTTAGGGTTAGTTCGAAAATGAGGTAATATTTTAATGATAAATTATATTAATTTTAAAGGATAAAATTTTTCAATTTTATTTTTATTCATATTCATTAAAATTGAGATAAAAAGTAGGGATAAATGTTATTTCAGTATTTAGGTGGAACAAAAAAATCTTCATTTTTATTTTAAAATATTGACAACTGTTTGTAAACCTGTTAATCGGACGATACGGATCGGATATGCCTATATCCGTATCTGTATCCGAACTGAATATTCAAAAAATTATCCATATTCGATATCCGATAGATATTAAAAATAAATATCTGCATCTGATCCAAACATTCGAATTTGGATAAAGATAATTAAATGAAATATCTGAAAATTCATAATGATTATGGAATGATTAAAATATTCAAAAATTCAATATCCAAAAATAAAAATCAGATATCTAATATTTTAGATATCTTTAAAATATGTAAAAAAAACTAATAATTACTTAATATAAAACATAAAATTATAAGTATATATATAAAATATTATATGCTTTAGAGTAAAAATAAAAATAAAAACTCATATCGACCTAGTTAGCAGCTAATCTATATTTTACAATGGCCATTCAGCCTCCATCATCAACATCATTTTGACCAATAACCACTCCCCATCTTTAGTTTCCTAGATTTTTGTATAAATTCTTTTATAAAAGATTTATTTATGATGATATATTATTTGAATTCACACACAAATAAATCTACTTTTATAAAACAAATATTTTTTGGTTTACAGGTTTAATATATTGAGTTTAAATTGATTCAATTCGAGTTTGATTTAAGCATGATATTTTGGTTCGATTTGAATTTAATTCCACACATGACCTCAATAAAATAAAATATAAATGTGACTGATTTTGTATTGCACATGCTTTGCTACACCATTGGAAAGTTGGTGGTGGGTTCCATGCAATGATTGAAGTTCTCCTTTAGAGAGGCAAAATGGGGGAAATACCTTTATTGTTGGGAATACATTATGACTTCTTGGACTCCTCACAATATGATTTTTAATAACTTGATATAATTATAAATCAGAAGTGAATTACTTTCCAACGAATCTCGCTTATGAAAGGAAAAGCAATGAACGACATAGCCGAATCGATATACACCACCCCTTTCTCCCCAAGTACAACTTGTACAACTGTTCATGTTTCTTGTAATCTTATAATATCTTCATTTTTTATATAATATATAAATATCTTTATTTATATATATAACAATTAATATCGCCTTCTTTTAGCCGGACATGAAAGAAAAATGATAGTTTGGGCGTGGCGTAAATTTATTCCTGTTTGATTCACTTTGACGAAATTGAGAATAAATAGTTGATAATTTATAAATTTTAAAATGACAATTATATTTCTACATAAATTGTTTATGTTTAAAAATATGTGGAAGAAATCTGTATGTGCTATGATAGATGTGATATGTTTTTAAGATATCTATGAGAATGTCTAATGAGATAATTTTTTAAAATGACACAAATGCTATTTTTATTTATTGATATATATAAGCTTTGATAAGCAATTAAACCCCTAAAAAATAGTTAACAAGTTTTATTTAATTATTCAATCATAGCTATCATGTTATATATTCTTACTAAACAAATAACTTTTTCTTTCTTTAATTATTTAATTATTACCCCTCATCGCACCCTAAATGATGGGGTAAAAGCTCAGCTTGTCAATGGGATGAATGGTAGAGGATTAAAAAATGGTAGTATAAGTGGTTGGAGAAAATTTAACATTTTAAAAAACAATTTTTTTTCTTCACATTTAATAAAAAACAAATTTGATTTTAATGTGACTGTTAGGGGATTTTAATACAACTCAGACGGGTTGGGTCGGGTTGCTTAAGTTCAGACTCATGCGGATTGGTTCAGGTTAGAGTTCAACCCGAATCTAACCCGATCCGACCCTCGGGTTTGAGAAACTCAATCAGAACCCAATCCATCATGTTTTGTTTGGGTTCAGGTTAGGCTCAAGTATAACTTGAAAAACATATTATTTTAAACAATCCATTTTTTTACAAAAGTTAATTTTTCACATAACAAAAATTAAAAAGATGAAAATAAGTAACATTTTATTTAAGAATAAATATATAAAAACTATAGAAACGAATAACCCAAACCCAATCCAAAACAGATTCGAATTGTTTGGGTTCACAGTCCAGTTAAACCCGATCGCTAAAACTCCAATCCAAAAGCTGTCCAATTTCGAGTTGGGTCGGCGTCTAAGTTGCACCCCTAAATTGGAATTGGGGCTAGTGAAAAAAAACTGTGTATAACATAACTCTAAATAAAAATAGAGATTGAAATTCAAGTGGACCAGAGTAGCTGGTTGGTGGCAGATGCCACAGATCCCACCAAAAAATTGAGATAGGGGTCTGGTCCATTTTGATGGCCGGACCACCTTACTCTGTTGATGTGTTGGGAACTTCAAAGATTCATCTGGTCCTTTTGTATTCCACTATTTCTCATTTGGAAGTGCTCATGAAAGATATATATGCCAATTAAGACACCTACGACATACCTATATATATAAACTCATTATTCTTCTGTTTGAGTGACCGTGGAACAGTTGTGCATTTTCATTATTTATTGAATTAATTTATATATAATATAAATCAAAATAATAAATTTTGAGTCTATTTGATGGATATTAATTTTTAGTTCGTAATTGTGTTAGATGTATAATTAATTAATTATTGAGTTCAATTAAATTTAAATTTATTTATTTTATCAAAGAAGGGCATAATAATCATTTTCATTCTTTCTGGATTTTAACATTAGGGTTATAAAAATTATTAGATTGGAAATGCAAGGAAGATTTGAGTTTATTTTGAAAGCTTATACGGAGTTAACTTTGTAATATGAATCCATTTACAAAACGGTTTTGATTCAGTGATCCAATTTTTAATTAAACTCATTTTTAGAATGTGTGCTATCACTTTTGAATGGGTAATTATCATTTTCTTACATGTTTGGATTAATTTTTTTTTTAATCAAAATCTGGGTTACATATCTTTATTTTTTCCTTTACAAAATTTAGAAATTTTGAATTTCAAAAGTGATCCTGAAACTCATATATGATGTTTTTGAAATATAAAATTTTCCTTTTTGTCACAAATCATTTACTTTAAACCTTTAGCATGTTTTCTTGTAGGGTTGCACACTTTTTACCTATCCCTAGACCCTAGATGGTGCTACCCCCAACACAATCCATGATCTTGAAGCTCTACACTGGAGGTTGGTCAGATGGATTGGATTGAATAAGGATACCAACTGATCATATACATAATACATCTATGAGTGATATCAAAATTGATTCTATATTTGATTTGATTAAAAACAAATATATACTGGATATTAGTTGTATGTTTTTTTTTATAGAAAATATGGTCCTTATATAACTTGGAATGTAAGAGTTACATTTGGTTGGGGAGGAAAGAAGGGGGAAGGGACCAATCACACGAGATATGTGATGAGTTGTATATTCAAATACATTTGAATATCAACTAATTAAATAAGTTTATATAAATAATGTTATTTTCATATTTTTCAAATTATATCAATCACAATAGTAACACATTATGTATATTGACTACTAAATTATTTACAAGCTTAGATATAAAATAACAATATTTAATTTGTTAAGAACTCATGTCAACACAACAAATAGCACTGCACTAACCAGCTTTCTTTGTTTCCATGAGACATTACATTTAGATTTTTAGTTATAGTCTTGGTCTGTAACATATTAATGAACGGATGGAGAAAAAAATATATAGAAAAACAAGCATATAAAATATATTTTTGGATATGTAATAGCATGACTATAATCCAACACTTCAAATTCATCTTATAAGTTCATCTCATAAACTATAATATAATGATTCTCCAATATCAACTCTTATCATTAACCAAAGTTTATTGTTATTTAAGATAAGGTGGATAACATTGCAATGATTGATTTATTTTTAAGCTAAGATGGATAACAACGCAATGATTCAATATAAATTATATATAAATTAAATCGTATATTACATATGAAAGAAAAATCCATGTAAAGTTAAATATACAATTTTAGCCATTATGGCTGCTTTGTAAGCTTTTTCAGTGTTTTTGGAGTGCATGAAGGTTGGGGGAGGGAGGGAGGGGGGATTACATCTTTTAATCTTTATTCCTCCCTCCCTCATGATTCATGGTGTTGATGAGTGGCTGTACAACTTTTTCTTAAATGCAAAGAAATAACTAGCCTAACAATTTATTTTTTTATTTTTTTTAAAGTTACATATACAATACTACATATATAATACTAATTGAATTGATACAAACTAATAACATAAAAAAAAATCACATTAAAAAGATGTACCATTAATTAAATTTTTTAAAATGAATCTTTTTTTCACTATTTTAGCAAGATCTTCATATGCGTATCCATGTTTGATTTCAAAATGTCTTATCTTCTAGTAAAATGTGTCTTATGTCTATATTTAAATCCAAATTTTTTTTGATGTAGACATTGATATTTGTATAAAACTAATATCAAAATATGGTGTTGGATATCTCATCTGAACCTATTTGGTGGTGCAGGGACATGAGAAGGGAGTTTAGATGTTTTGTGACATTTACAGAAAATCTCTATGTTAACTAACCAGTAGATGTGTTTAGAAAAAATGTGTGCATGCACTTTTTTTTTTTTTGTAAATAACATCATAAATGATGATATTTTGATAGAATTGATTTTTTCATTTCTACGTGACATCTATTAGTTGGTTAAAACAGAGATTCTTAGTGATTGTCACACAAAATATTTAAACTCGTGAGGGGGGGGGGGGAACGGCAATCTCCGCCACTAGCCTCCTCCATCCATGCCGTCCCACGACACTCCCCCCTCTCCCTCTCTCCTTTTCTTCTTTTCCATGTTGTAATCCCACCCCAAATTTTTTTCGGGGTGGGGTTGCAACCTGGTGTGGTTGCTTTATAAGCCCCATTTCTTATTCATCCTTGTACCTCCCTTGTTCCTCCATCAAAACGGGTCATATTATTTAACATTTTTTATATAATCATTTAATTATCACTATAGGTTCGCGCATGCACATAAAAAGATTCTTTCCACTAGAGGAAAAAAAAAGGTTTTTCTTTCTCTTAATATTATCAAACACGACTTATGGTTATATCAGCCACCCTAACATAGATTAAAAAATTATAAATTGTTCTCTGGTCAACTTTTCCACTTTCTCCAAGAGACATAAATATCACAAGTTGAGGGATAGGCATCGTCACATTGGTTCCTCTCAAATCACATGTACTTTGTTAAATATCAACCTTACCCAATTATAAAACAAAAATTTGCTAGTTGCATGCTGGGTTACATTGGTTTTCATGTGGAATCTGAATTAATCCAAAATTCTTGTTGCAACAAACAAATAATGTTGATACATTTAGGGTCGGTTTGGATGTGCCGCATTTCAAGAATCTAGGAGTGTAAACCCTGCATTCTAAAATCAATGTTTCGCCGTGTTCGAAAACGTAAAAAATATGGTGGAACAAAGGGTAATAGGCTGTGTGGAACGATGTTGACGCAAACAAGAAAAACCCATTTGGATATGAATTTGCATTTTACTAGGTTTTTTTGGTCGCAGAATTCACACAAACTCAAATCCAATGAGTCTTCGGCCAATTCTTGTAATCCACACTTTTTCTAACATAATATATATCAGGTTAGTATGTATATGCTAAAACTTTAAAAAGGAAAAAAATGCATTCAATTCATTTAACCATATGTTTTTATATATATAAAGTATATAATTCATTTGACAAATTTATATTTTCAAACAAAATTAAATACATATTGAGGCGGTGTCCCGTGCCCCTATTTGGATGGTAGAATAAAAGAGGAATAGAGAGGAATACAGGAGAATAAGACCAAAAAAATTATTTGTTTATAAAGAATATGGGGTATAATAATGCCAAAATAGATAAAAATAACCTGGTATTTATATTCTAGGTCCTTTCTATAATTGTGTTATTTCATCTAATCTATTTCACAATTATAAAAGGAGCTCATATGTTCAATCACCTGTCACCACCTCTATTAAATCATGGGCTTACATACTAAATTAATTTTTCACATTTTATAAATCATTATTCACATCTTACTCACATTTTATCAACAACTCATTCATTATCAATCAAACAATAAAAACTTTATTATTGCATTCTTAATGAGAATAACACTGAAATAGTTTTCTATTCCAGAATTACTAATGTAACTACCCAAACAGAAGCACTAACATTTTCTTCCCATAAAATAAAATCAAATGTTATGTTGACTAATGAAACAATGTAAGTTTTAATTTCAAATTTTTAACCTTCTTTTTCTGTTCATGCCACTCTCAATGGAGGAGGTAGTTTGGTCAATCAGAGTCTCAAAAAGCTTTTTGAAAGCTGAGATGTGGATAGGTGAATAAAACTCAACTGTCCATGGAAAATCTGAGAGGGTCCCAAAGATTACAAATATCAAATATAATCTTCAAAAGCGTGATTCGTTTCCCTTTGTAGACAAAAGTCTTTTTCAGTGCACACGGGAGGCTCGGGTTTAAAGAAGCTCATATAGATTTTTTTTTCTTTCTTCTTTTGCTTAGCATGTGTGGTGATGGAATCATATGTATTCAATTACATAATTAACAACCATACAAAAGGAGGTCAAATGTTTATCATGACATGTGGATTTAAAAATCATAACCTTCAATAATTGTTGTCACAAAATTTAAGTACATAGACAAGGAAGGGACTGATAGATGACAAAATGATCCTAGAGCATTTTTACACGTGAGCAATTTTACAGATAGCTCATATAGACGAGATATATACATCATTAACAATTTTTCACGTTCCTCGTCCAATTGATGCATGCAATACATCATGAGACTAATATTATTTATTTCACAATGAAAGGTCTAGAAAGGGAAAAAAAAAAAAAAACTCATAAAATGGAAAAAGTCATTGAGATTATAGCTATTCCTGTTTTGGCAGAGGATTAGATGATATTCCAAAAATATTTGGTCGTTAGCCTTGTGCATGTTTAAAAACCGGGCCCGGCATTCTAAGTATTTCGGGGATGGGTTGGTTTTTATTTATTTATCATATAATATTTTATAATATTAAAGTACTTGTATAGTTTCCCATGACAGCATATATATATATATATATATATATATATATATATATAGTCGAATGATAATATGCGGCCGTGTATATATATATATATATATATATATATATATATATATATATATATATATTATATATATGGAAAAAATATCAAAATAAGAAAAGAAGTCAAATATGTCAACTATGATAACCTCATCTGATCGAATGCAAATAAACATTTTTTTTTATGAACGGTAGGCACACGCTACCACAAATTTATAAAAACTGAGACATGCGCCCAAAACATGCAAATATCAAGCCACTATAGGCATGAGGGAACAACTAGAAAAAGTTTCCAAGGGTTCCCTCATGCAATCGAGGCTCATTACATCACTTGGAGTATGTCTCGACAGAAAGTGACTCTTCCCGAACCAACCCCATGCATACCCCAATCTTTCATGAAGCTCATGAAGGCTTTCCATATGTTCTCCTCGTACCAAGCTTGACTACGAAAAATCAGCTAGTTACATGCGTTCCAAAGGGCCCATACAACCGCGGGGACAATAAGTTGGGATACCTTTGCCTTGGAACTTCGATCACCCTTTGACACAAGCTTGCCAGTGGAAGATCCAACTCGGGCCCAAATTCGACGCGCCATTGGGCATTGAATTAGCAAATATACCACCTCCTCCCTATGATCATTGCAAACCGGGCATGTCACCGCATCCTGTGGAGCCCATTTTAGCCCTTAAACACAGGTCACAATACACTCCTGGTAGGCCAACCAGAGAAACGCCTTAACCTTCTGGGGTACTCTAGTACCTCAAACTTCTCGTGATTTGGATGCAATTTCTGGTCTTTGTTCTCTGTTGCGCCTCCACCAGTCATAACATCTATTCACAGTGAAACCAACACCAGGGCCCGATGCCCATTGCTCTTCATTTGCCAAATCTGCGGATAAGTTTACTATTTACAACTCTCTTATGAGGTCAGTGAGGAGCTCAGTTTTTGCACCTCTCAAATGTCTTCATGTGGGCAATCTCTAACCTCCAGCCTACTCTTCATGGGGCTAAAAGCGAGAGATGTTCTCATCCGGCCATAAAGAGAGCCCAAACATTCGAGGGAAACGGGTTTTGAGAGACGAGTCTCCAAGCCAAGTGTCATGCCAAAAGGAGACTGATCTCCCGTCCCGACTTTCCACCAAAGGGCTCCCGACATATAAAACTCAAGTGTTCATTGTGGATCAATGTTAAAATCATTTTTTTTTTGGCTAGTAATGTATCAAAAGATATATCCAAAATGTTACAGAAGCTCTGCACAATTAGAAGCTATGAGTGATTAAATAGTGAACCGCTGAGGTACATTCCCCTGGAGTTTGGAAATGGGTTGGAAAAGCTTTCAGAGACTTTCCCACTGCAATAATCATATTTAGGATACGTTTGTATACAAATTTGAATGAAAAACAAAAAGAAGTGAATGAAATAGATCAATAAAAAACGAAAGTAATTTTTTTTATCCAATTGTTATAGCATGTAATGGGAACTCTGATTAAATCATTTTTTCTCACTTTAACTCACATTCATTTCAAAGGGGTGAGAAAAAAAAAGATTATCTTCTCAGAAACAACAAAATAAGTACAACAAAATGGACATCTTTCTCTCTCATGTTTGACAAACATTAGTTTTTTTAAATGATCAAAGGGAAAAAATCCTCACTTTCCTCTATGTACAAACAACCTTAATCCAAACTTATTTCTAAATGCCCCATTAAACCCAGCTTTTAAAAATAGACATCCTTTAGTTATAAATAATAATTTTTCAAGAATCTAACAAATATATGTTCCTGAAAAAGCTTCCTCCAAAAGAGCTTTTACTTCCTCAGTGAAAGTCTGGTAGAGATGATTTCTTGAAAGTGAGGTTTATTCCTTTTTAAGTAGGTACGTGACTTAACAAGAAATTAGATGAAAAATTATTCAAAACTTATTTCCAAACATAGTCTAAAATGGCTGCCTAACTATTGTACAAATCATTACATGAATGTCATTGAGGTCTTTTTAGCAATGATCTGAATTGTCAGGGGCTAATCCTCCCAGATTATACCCCTTGCTTGTCCCTGTCCAGTGCACATTGCAAGTATAGACATAAAACTATCTGGGTGAATGATTGTGAACCAAGCAGACCAGAAAAATGATTTTTATCTCTATGATTGTGGAATATTTTCGATTCAATTAGGCTTTATAGATAATAAATTAACTGGTTTTAGATCCTTTAAACTCTCCATGACACATTTTCTTTTAGTTTAATCCAAGTACAATCAACAATGTATATTGAATCTGTTTCTAGCCAAATCCCCTGATAGCCCACTTGAATGCATAGTTGAAGACCACTGGCAAGTTCTTGGAGTTCAAATATATTGATAAAATTCTTGTTGCATCACATATGATGAAAGAACTAGAAATTAAAAAAAGGGGAACTATCAGAGTTGACCTTATAACATAGAGCCAGCCTGGCTGAGATTAAACACCAGTAGGTGCTGCCATGGTCTGATTTGCTGGAGTGAGTGAATCCTGCAACTATGGACAATAATTAGGATTTTCTCAAGGAGTGCAGTTGTCCTTTGAATATTCTATCATTTCCTTCTTTTGAAAGTTCTCCAGATTGTGCAGCTTAGGTTTATTTTCATAATCTTCTTGGGCAGCCAGAATGAAATGTTGTGCCATTGGTCACAATCTCCATTAGCAGTCAGTGATATTGTTTTTTTTAACTCCCCTTTTATATAGCAGAATTCCCCAGATAAAGGTGTATGAGCATGAGAAGAAGAGATGATTTACCTCCTCCCTTTTAGATTTACAGAGCAATGCTGTGTCTGTAATGATAGTTATCCTATGCAGAGTATGGAGTGCTTGGAATTTACCTATCAGGACATGCCAACAGTAGAAGTTGTACTTAAGAACTTGGTGTTCTACCAGATCCAGTTTGACCAGGGAGTTTTTCTAGCCCTTTGTTCTTACTGGTTCCAAGGTTTATCTGGTTAGATTAGGTTATCTATTCCATAGACTCCAATAGCTAGTTCCTATATTTTCTACTACAGCATATTGTTCAGGAGGGCATCTATGGGGTTGCTTCCAAATACCATTTCTGATCAAACAGCAAACTTATCTAAATGTACCTGCTATCATTCAATTGATGGCTCTTAGCAATTGGATGCCCACAATAGTCAAAATGGATCTATCAGACCCATCAGATCCATGCACACCAAATGTGATAAACCATCCCAACAGTTTACATGGTGAACACCCCGTATTAAAGAGCTGCTCCTATATAATAAACTAATCAAAGTCACCTAAACTGAGTCTCTATCCTATAACATTATCCTGTGAGACATCTATGTGTACCACAATGGTATGTTACCATATTTTATATGGTGTGCATGTCGATTTATGTACCACAATTATGGTAAATCATGTAAATCGTCATCCCAAAGAGAGGCCACCAACAGCAACTAGATGGCTACTTCAGGACAAACCAAAAGTGACTCCAAGAATGACTGTCCCTAACATTTTTCCATTCTATTATGTTGGGTGGTGGGCCATTTCACAAACCACGGATTTGGCCTGCCCAACAAGGTGGGTGATTTGGCCAGCCAAAGACCTTCCACTGCAATATTCATGCATCCCCTTTCTAACACACAACATGACAATATAACAGAATACAAGAATCACCAACCCACAAGATACACAAGAGAACTATACAAGGTTCTCTACAATTATAAAAGAATCACAGATTAACATATAAAGTAGAAAGAAAAGATGACAATGCATTGAATGAAAACCCAGACTTTAATAAAGAGAAGCAGCCTTATAAGGGTAGGCAAGTTATTCACCATAAGTCAAAACACAAACAATTTACCAGTTTTCAGCTCATCACAAGAGCAACTGTGTGTGTAAGTGCAGGGGTATCTAGAGAAAATGAAATGGTGACTATCCATCTGACTGCATGCCCTTGAGCATGTTCAGAAGAGAGAGGAACAGGTTGAGGATGTCCAGGTAAAGGACCACAGATGCCCATATATAATCATCGTACGAATGCCTCTTGATCAAGTTGTCCGTATCATATACAAGGTATGCCGCGAATAATATGGCCCCAAGGCCACCAAATATAGCAACTGAAGTGGGCCCAAGAGGGAAGAACATCTGCTCAGTGAAAGATGTGAACAGGTTAAATTATCAAACGTTTCCTTTGACTGATGGTTCATATAAACTAATCATAACTATCTAACTAATACATCAAAACAATATATAGAATGGTCTGATATGGGACCAAATCTAATTCCTGCAAAACAATTGTCCAAAGATTCGTAGAACATGTATGGGCATGATTATGAGAGGGACTCAGAGCACTTCTTTAATGACAATTGGTGGGGAAACTCACCTGAATGAAGCTGGTCGTCAGGAGCACAATTAAGCCAGCAAACAAAACAGGACCAAGGTAGCTAAAGTCCTTTCCTTTCTTGCAGCCCAGAAAGTGTATCCAGTTAAGGAACAAACAACAGCTGAGGTTAAGATCAACGCTTCAAGAACAATTTTTCCTGCAAATAATTAATGTAGACTTAGAATGAAGTGCTGTCACAAAAGTCAGAGTAAAACAATTAAAAGGGAACAACTCAATATTTGGAACCTTCTGTATTTGCACATGCAACACCAATTGTTAGACTGAGGCATACAGTAAACAGCCCAAGGAAAACAAAGTTCAACGGATGTCTTTCCCGGTACAGGTACAGGGGGCACAGCACTGCAATTTAATAAAGGAAATAGGGTCAAGTAATAATGTGTTGAAGAATAAGAAAAGAGATTTCAGAGTTCTATGACATTTAAACGAACCCACCAAAAAAAAAAAAAATTTAAATGACGGATGACATTTCCATCAGCATTTACAGATTAGTCAACTCTATGCAAATTGGTTGGCCAATGGCAACCAACTGATGAATATAGCAGTACAGCTTGATAGAGGCACAGAAAACAAAAAATAATGGAATTGAAAGATACCCCAGAAGTTCACATTTAAAAATTTCATGAGATAGATGAACAAAAAGCTCAGCAGATTATCAGGTTAATTTTATAGTGTTTCAGATTGTTGTTATGTTAACAGCGAGAGAAAACAACTTAGGCATCTTCTTTTTTGTTTTTTAAAACGAATAGGCATCTGAAACAACTTGAATAAAGTATCAGGAGAAAAATCCTGAGAAAACCTCAACTTTGATTCCCTTTCACTTCATTGTAGATTAACATCTAAGTATCTAACTATCCATCCACAATATCAATTCTAAATTGACAGAATTACTCTGTATAGCAACCTAGAAAAGGAGTTGTGAGACTATTCCATATAAAAAAGATGAAAGCTTCACAAATTATTGAGTGCTAGTAAAGGACAGAGACCAACAATTGATCAAGTTCCCCCTCAATAATTTGTATCCCCGAAACAAATAATTTTAAAAACTAGTGACATGGTAACATTTTGTACATTAGTTTAATTTTCACCACCATCCCTGAACATCAATTGAAAAAAACACCATCCCAGCCATCAAAACCTAGCATTGGAAACATCTACAGCGACCAAGGGGAGATACTACTAGCCCGACACGTGTCTCGCTCTAACACAAGAGGATGAACAACCATGGATGCGAATGACAATCATTCACCTGTTGTACAATCAATGACAAGGTGTGTTGAGTCATCATAGATTCCGGGAGATATGAAATCATAGTATCTTTGATCATCGTATCATAGATACAACTTCCTGTTAAATCTCATATCCAGCCCTAATACTTGGATACAAGAGGAACCTAAAGTACGTGTCACGAAATGATGGCAAATTCCTTTTTTTTATTGGGGAATACAAGGATTAATTTAACGTCATTCCCACGAACGTATATCAACTACTCTTGGGACAACCATGGTAATTCAATCGAGCAATGGAACACGATGGACACAAGTACATATTACCTCACTTGCTCGTGAAAAGATCAACCTGTTGATGCATGAAAACCCACTGAGTTCGAGGACATACCCTCTTCACCATAAAGGGAATGATGCAGCGTGGATATGGGTCTTCAAGAATCGACCACTCAACAGTTCTCCATTTCAAGCCCAAGGGCCAAGGCATACCAATAAACAACTACTCTCCTCACCCAGGGAAAGGGATGCAAACCAACCTTGACTAATAACCTGAAGGAGGAAGAAAAGAGCTTGACTATTTGAAGAAGATGGCCAGAGCACCACTAAGATAGTCTAAAATTGTCCGCCAGTTCAGTGTAAAATTCTGATAGCTACTCTAAAGTAGTCATTGGTTATGTTGATTTAGTAGTTTGTGATCCATGTGTTTTTAAAGCATATTCATCCACTAGCTACTCTAAATTCTGATAACACACACACACCCCAACATTTTCTTCTTCTTCTTCTTCTTCTTCTTCTTCTTCTTCTTCGCTTTCCACCGACTATGCCGTTGCATCAATACTATTCTAAGAAAGTAAAAATCTTCTAATTCATTGACACATTCAATTGAGTAGAAGGTGGATAAACATCATCTAGAAATTTACCTCCACACATTATTCTAAGAGGAGTGGCAATCCTACTACTCCATTAACATATTCAAGGAGGACCCGTGAAGGTACAGGAGGTTGATGATAATATAGTAAAAGAATATCATGAAATTCTAATGGAGGATTTGGAAGAAACACAAGGAGTTTGAGTTGGAATCTACTAAAATGAAGATGATGATGGGCAGCGGAAATGATCTTTTCCAATAAATTTGAGAGAGAAATGTTGAATGAATGACTTCTGGGCTAGCTATAATTATTAATGAAGTATAAAACTACAATTTATTGTCATTAAATTTCAAAATTTTATGAATAAAGATGCATTTTTCATATATTTTGAATCATTTCTAAGATTCTTTTCTATCATGTTATATAGTTCAAATAACCTATTTGTATAGGATCATAATTTCTTTTCCATTCTTCCCAAAAAAACATGCTTTCATTAAGAATTTTTTTTTCAACCACAAATGCATGTAATTTGTTGAGTCGGGCTGCATATGCAATCAGCATGTTACAGTAAGCCAATGGTTACATCACATGAGGAATGTGCCGTATCACCTAGAGGGTTGAATACCTTACACATGTAAAAAAGATCCTTATTATCTAAATTGAACTCTAGGATCCTAATACCCCACCAGGGTATAGCTGAGTTGGCTAGCATCATGGGTATGCTCCCCGTGGACGCGTGTTCGACCCCCACCCCCGATTTACCCTGCTGTCCGTAGGGCAACTTCTATATACATCGGTGCAGACATTCAAAGGATTGGTCCACACCTTGAAGGATTTGAGATACCTCTGATACCCCAAAAAAGATAAACTTGGGGATCATATTCCTGTTGTCCACAAGATTTTGGGTGGAATAAACAAAGCCAAAATAAAGCAAGGTATTAACTCAGTCCATTTACCTGATCTTTCACATTTTACCTAAAATAAAGACCTCCTATCTCACATATTTGATTAATGGGTCATAAACAGGCCCCAAGCCAATTTGTCTATTCCATTAGAAATTTATTGTCTACAAGGATATTTCACTCTGTTCCTCAAATAATTTATCCATCAAATATTAACAATACTTTCTTTGTGAAGGACACCATTCATACGCTATGTGGATGCAGTTGCATAACATACATACACACGATTTCACCAATTCGTTGTACATTGTCTAATTTTGAAAAGGTTCCACAACTTTGTCCAAAATTTAGGTTGTAGGATGATGGAATTGTTTGAGAGGGGTTGTACAACACTATATTGGGAGGGTAATTAGTGTGGGATGATTGTTTTAAGATGTTCTGCTGAATGTAGAAGAACTGCAGCAAATAAGAAAAACGAATGTTGGAGTAATGGGGAGGGTAAATGGTATGATTGTCCAGAATTCCAAGTTGAGAAGAAACTTGGAATAGAGAGTTGGTGATTGGGGGAACCTAAAGTCTTCTTGGACTTCCCAGGCCAAGAACTTGGAGAAAGAGGAAACCTAAATTCTTCCAGGTGACATTTTTTATATTTCTTGATTTACCATAAATGAAAGTGGAAATGATTAGAAACTAGTGTGGAAGCACAGTTAAAAATCGCGATCGATATATCGATATATCGGTCGATATATCGATTGCGGAGACCAAATCGCGACTTATCGTTGATTTCGCGAAGAAATATCGAAATCCTGCTGACGTCATGCTGACGTCATCGATATATCGACGATATATCGTCGATATATCGAAAATCGTCGATATATCGACGATATATCGTTGTGTTTTTTTTTAGTCAGTCGGGTCGAGCAAACATATATTATATATATAAACTATAAAATGAACAGTGTGGTGTTGTTGCTCAGATGGTACAGGTATTCTTTAGTATGCAACAGATCAGGGCTTCGATACCCGGCATTGTCATTTGTTTTTTTTTTCATTAGAATATATTTTTTTTTAAAAAAAAAACACATAACTTATAACTTATAACTTATAAGATAAATTCATAAATATTTATGAATCAATTTATTTAAGTATTTATTTTAATAAAAAAATAAAATAACTCAATTAGTATATTTATTTACATCTTTTACACACATCATTAGATGGAACTCAAAAATGAGATTTTGTAACTAATATAATGGATCATCTGTTAAATAAAATTTCATCACTTTTATATTTTTATGTTGTAGTTAATTAGTTATGCATTTTTATTTCATATCAAACCATTGTAAAATTATTAATATCTTCATATCAAATTATTCTTATTCATTTTCATTGCTTTTCTCAATTTTCTACTTTTTTTTCTTCTGTTTTTTCAGTTATTTTCCATTCTTTTTCCATTAGAATATATATATATTTTAAAAAAAAACATAACTTATGGGATAAATTCATAAATATGAATGAGTCAATTTATTTGAATATTAATTTAATAAACAATGCAATGGATTATCAGATTTATAGTTTTATATTGTAATTAATTAGTCATGTATTTTTTTTCAAACCAAAACCATTGTAAAATTATTAATATCTTCATATCAAATTATTCTTTTTATTTTTCATTATTTTTTATCTTTTTTTTTGCTGTTTTTTTAATTTTTTTTCATTTTTTTTCAAAAAAAATAAAAAAATCAGACCGATCGATATATCGATATATCGATCGATATATCGATTTGAGGCCAAATCGATATATCGAATTAATCGATATTTCGAACATTGTGTGGAAGGAAGGGGTCACAGTGAAATCAAACGCATCCGCATGTGCAGAAGATTATCCTAACAAGAGTGAATTTAAAGAAGATGGAGACCAGTTAATAAATTAGTCTAACTGTGTGTCATACAATGGAACACCTTATGCTTTATCTTTTTATTTTTAGTAGTGCAAATGGAAACTTGTCTTTAAAAGTCTTAGGATATCCAAAAGCTTGGAAGATCAAAGAATCCTAGTGGAGGGGAGAAGGAAAGAAACGTTTCTCATTGATCTACCATACATTCACAAAAAAAAAAAAAAACTGAATTTGAGTGGAGATAGGAATCCAGTTGGAAAGGAACAAAAGAGCATTTTAAGATAGTGAGGAGGAGGAGAACAAGGTGGTGGATAGAATAGCAGACACCATGATTGTTTTAGTGGGTGATGTCTTCTTCTGAGGTGATTTTATTATGTCTTGGTGATAGTTTTTCACAAACATCAAGGTCCTACCTGAATATGAAAATGTTGGAAAGGAGTACGGGGGTACTTCCTAAATTTGATGGCCCCTCGAATTCAGCAAGACCATGTCCATCCACCACCTTTCGTCTATGGATGTTCTAATGATAGGCGATTCGGAAGGAAAAAAAAAAGATCTATTGTTACCAATCTCGAGCCACGACTATCTATCTATCCTAGTAACAATTCAATGTAAAACATTCCAAACATTGAATCTAGTTGACTATACGAAAATAAACTCAATCCATCTGCTATAGATTGATGCCCAACATCCAAGCCTAATCCAAAAAAAACATGCGCTCTAAAGAAGAACTAACCATCTGCAAATTCATTTTTCAAACAAACAAAGAGTGTTGTTTCACACAGTCTTTTTTTCAAAACCTATTCCAATCCCATATACCCCATTAGCATCAATCTTTTCACATTTTTAAAAAATTGATCCATGCAATTCATTGAAATATATTCCTCATTAAATTATGTATATTATTTATAAAAAAAATTTAAAACATGTGCGAACTGAAATTGTAGCTGGAAAAGGACTATACGTAACGTTTTCCACAAACAAAATACATCCCAAAAAAGGGTAACAAAAATCATACAATCCAAATCACCCAAAACAATAATTCAACAGATTTAAAAATAAAAGACAACAAAAAACAGATTTAAAGAGGGGTAGAGAGAGAGATACATACAGACAAAGGGGAGGATGGCGAGGGCGAAGAGGAGACCGGGGCTGTCGGTGAGGGTGTCGTTGAGAGGGGCGTAAAGGACGGTGAAAGACGAGATGATGGTCGTCAGTAAGATCTGGGCTGTCAATATGCCGTAGACCTTCCTTATGAAACCCCATCTGAGCTCGTTCTCCCCGTACCCGATCCCTGGATAAAGGCCGCCCTCCCCCGCCTCCAGATCCACCACCCCCTTCATCCCACCTGCAATTTCGTACATCCTCAGATCCTCTCTCTCTCTCTCTCTATCAATGGCGGATGTGATGTCCAGAATACGGTGGGAGATGACTGGGAAGGACGGAATAAGAGTTTACTTTGATCAAACTCAACCGACGACGCGCTCGGTTACGCGTTGGTGAGGCTTACCTTATTCTCACCAAAAGGTGACTTTGACCGATATGACTATTTTATTTTAGGGAAAAATCCATGTGACCCCTGTGAACTGTTCGAAATCCATATATGGTCCTGCAAAAACCAATGTACATCTAAATAGGGGTGGTAAACGAGCCGAACGAGCTCGGGCTCGGCCGAGCTTTGATATAAACGAGCCGAGTTCAAACTCGACTCGTTTATAAACGAGCCGAGCCCGAGCCGAGCCCGAGCCGAGCTGAGCCGAGTTAAGATTTTCTCTCTCCGAGCTCACTTATTAATGAAACCCTAGTCTCTACAAGACACCATCCTCGGCGACAGCGATCTCTCTCTCTCTTCTTCTTCATTTTAGGGTTTTTAAGGATTGAAAACAAAATTTTAACTTAAATAACCCCGACGGGAGCTCCTCTTCTCCGCCAAGTTCATGAGTTTAAACGAGCATAACTTTGTATTAATTTCATATTTTTGTTTTGTTCTGATTTTATAAATGAGTTTAGTCAAGCTGAGGAATTCTGGTGAGGAAACTAAGTTTTAATATCTCTCTCGTCTCCCTCTCTGTTCTTTGTTTCTCGTTTCCCTTTGCACAAAAACGAACCGAATTTGAATTCTGTGTCATAAAATGAAGTTCGATAAATTTCTGTTGTGTTTTTAGTTCCTGGAATTGAGCAGGTGAGAAGGTGACTAACCGAGTTTTAAAATTTGTTCAAGCTCGCTCATTATTTAATATTTGTCTATTGTTTTTATAAATGAACGAGCCTGAACGAGTTCAAACTGAGCCGAGTCCAAGCGGTTTGGTTCGTTTACCAGCCATACATCCAAATAACCACCAGAATTAAATGAGCAGGGTTTCGTTGAAAGAAGGTAAATATTATGCGAATATTGCATTTGGTTAACCTTGATTAAAAACATATTTTATAAAAAAAATCTATAATTTATTAAAAATATAAAAATTTATATATAAATAATTATTTCAAGAGCAAAATCAAAGATTTTTCATATATTTCATGAATGAGTTTTTAATATATTATATTTTTAATAAGGGTTAACCAGGGGTTATATAAAACCGTCTTAAAATATTCTTTATTTAAGTTCACGTTCTTTGATAAAAGTTTTACTGATAGTGGTATAGTAGTTCTCAGGGGTATACCACTCCATTTTGATAGCGTCCCCCAACCCAATTAGACAAACAATGTCATCCACCGCCAACCACCCTCCGTCCCCTCCCCAGGTCATAAACCTCGACGCCTCCGCCGTCCGATCAACCCTCTCCTACCCCACCCTGATCTCCCACCTCCGCTCATCCTTACCGTCCGTCTCCCTCTCCCTCCACTCCCCTCTCCGCCACAACCACACGATCGATGAACCCGCCTCCTCCTCCCTCCTCCTCATGCCTTCCTGGTCCACCTCCCCCTCCCTCCCCTACATCGGCGTCAAAATCCTCACTTCCTTCCCCCAAAACTCCTCTTCAAACCTCCCTGGCATCAACGCCTCTTACGTCCTCTTCGACTCCTCCAACGGTCAAACCCTAGCTTCCATGGAAGGCACCGAACTCACCCTCTGGAGGACCTCCTCTCAGTCCGCCCTCGCTTCGTCGTACCTCTCGAGAACGGATTCCGAGGTCCTCGTCATGGTCGGCGCCGGCGCCTTGGCCTACCATCTCGTCAGGGCTCACCTCCACGTCAGACCCAGCTTGAAGAGGGTCTTTGTTTGGAATCGGACGGTAGACAAAGCCGAGGCCTTGGTGAGGAGGCTCGGAGAAGAGGGAGTCGGGGAAGTGGTTTTTGAGGTGGCGGAGGGGTTGGAGGAGGCGATTGGATTGGGGGATATCATCAGCTGCGCGACGGGATCGGATCGCCCGCTTGTGTTTGGTGAGAGGATGAAGAGGGGGGCGCATCTGGACTTGGTGGGGTCTTTTGGGGCTTCGATGAGGGAGTGCGACGACGAGGCGTTGCAGCGAGGGAGGGTGTTTGTGGACTGCGAGGCGGCATTGGAGGAGTCGGGGGAGCTGTTGGGGGCGTTCGAGAGGGGGGTGTTGGAGAGAGGGGATGTGGAGGGGAGGTTGGTGGAGTTGGTGAGTGGGGAGAAGGTGGGGAGGAGGGGGGAGGAGGAGGTGACTGTGTTTAAGTCGGTTGGGTCGGCCGTGCTTGATATCTTGGCTGCGCAGTTGGTGTATGAGGCTTTTCTCCAGAGGTGAATTTTTCTTGAATTGATTTGCTTTTGCTTCTTTGATTTCCTTCTTCTTCTTCTTCTTTTTTATTGTTAATCGAAATTTTGTATTACTATGAAAAAATTTCAAAACTTCACAAAAATTGAAGCTCACTGTACAACCTTTAATGGGAGTTTCTTGAAGAGTTCATAGAAAGTGAAGGAGGGAAGGACAGTCCAGGCTGTTCTGTATCCCTTCAATTTGGGCTCCCTCCTCTAGAGCTCCAACTAAGTTAGACCTTTACAATGAGTACAAAAGGATGGTTAGCCTTTAATCCTATCATGAACAGTGCCTAGCTGATCTTGCTCCAGTGCTAATCGAAAGTCCTGCCATAAATCCGAGGGAGAAATGACTGTTTCACCTCTATTTGAACGAAATGAATGAAGAATGTCAGCTGGGTAGTTTCCCTCCTGATGTATATGTGAGATTTGTCACTCCTCAACCTGTGCCAAGCCCTGAGATATGCTTCTGAGACTTCAAATCACGCTCCATGGTTGATTTCCTTTACCTGTTAATCCAAGCAATTGTTGTAGTACAGTCTGATTCTATCCAAATACTGTGGAATCCAGCACGAACTGAGCTTCTTTGATTTCTTGCTTTTATGTGAGGTTTCTCATCCTTGTGTTCTTGCTTCATTGTTTACTGATTTTATAAATGTTATCTCTTGATGTGTTTGTTCGATTTGTTTTTCTTAATTTAATGGTGCATTTTGTTTGTGCTAAAAATAAAAGAGTGCTTGTGTGATTATTGAATAACCAGTAAAGAGAATTTTAAGGAAATCGAGGATGACAATTATGCAGTCTCCCTATAAGAAGGTCGTTCCATTATGAATTACTTGTTCGTCAGTCGTCACATGAAATAGAAATTGGCAAGTTGAAATATTTTATCACTTATGTGACACGCGTTTTAGGTAGGTTTTGGAAATGTGAAAAATAGCTTTTCATTTAAATAAGCTCTTGAAAGGGGAGTTTGGTGGAAGGGGTCCCCTTTATATTTTCATCCTTCTTTATTTCCTTTCTCCTTTTTAATATTATGTACAAAGATCCTTTGTCTCCGGGGGCATCTTTCATTTATAAAGATTGCCTCCCCCCCCCCCCCCCCCCTTCTCTTAAAAAAAATCTTTTGAAAATAGCTTTTTCAGGAATTATATTTTTTGTTAGCTGCCTAAATTTTTTTTTAGAGCTAAAAGTTGTTTTTACTTTTTTCAAAAGTTGGGACCACTGGGGGAGTTTGGAAATGAACTTGGATTAAATATGATTCCTCCAAAAGCAGAATCTCCAAAAACTGCCCAAATTCGTTTCCAAATGCTTATAAATGGACGTGGGTATTCAAGCATATACAAGTCGGTGCTCCTCAATTGTTTGGGTTCGGCATTATAAAGCTCATCACCCAATATACTCATGTATGCTGTAGGCAAATTTGAGGTAGCATGGACTTGGTTCTTGCTGATGCATATTTTGATTTGAAAATCATATTAAGATGGGGTTCCAGATTGCCAAGAATTAATGGAAAAATTCACTCCGTCCACCGCCCATCACCCTTCGTCTGATGCTCCCCAGCTTCTAAACCTCGATGCCTCTGCCGTCTGATCAACCCTCTCCTACCCCACCCTGATCACCCACCTCCGCTCATCCCTAATGTTCGTCTCCCGCTCCCTCCACTCCCCTCTCCTCCACAACCACACGATCGATGAACCCAGAGTGCGGCGACGAGGCGTTGCAGCGGGGGACGGTGTTTGTGGATTGCGAGGCGGCATTGGAGGAGTCGGGGGAGCTGTTGGGGGAGTTCGGGAGGGGGGTGTTGAAGAGAGGGGACGTGGAGGGGAGGTTGGTGGATTTGGTGAGTGGGGAGGAGGGGGAGGGGTGTGGAGGAGGTGACCGTGTTTAAGTCGGTCAGGTTGGCGGTGCTTGGTATCTTGGCTGCACAGTCGGTGTATGAGGCTTTTCGCCATAGGTGAATTTTACTTGAATTGATTTGCTTTTGCTTCTTTGATTTCTTGCTTTTATGTGAGGTTTCTCTTCCGGGAACAGATACTCCCACTACCCAAATTTTTTGTCCCACCACCTTTATTAATCACACAACCCATGTTTTATAAAAACCCTAAACCCACCTATCTATATATGCATTCTTTTCAACATCCAATCCCACCACCCCCTGTGATTTCTCTCTTTTCTCTCTTTTCTCTCTTCTTCCTCCCCCCATCCTCCACCGCACACCATCACCACTTGGCCGCCACCACCACAACACCAACCGCAACCACCACATGAACACCATCACCACCACAGCCAACACACACCACATCACCAGTCACTACCACTACAACCTCCACACCACCACAACCACCACCACCACCACGGCCATTAATACCATGGCACGACCACAACAGCCACCACCACGACCTCAACTGCCACCATCATCGTTGCACCACCACCACCGCGACCCACTCATCCCCTCCTCGGCCTTCACCACCTCGGTGGCGCGTCCTCCACCTCCGCATCCAAGAAACCCCGCATGTCCGCCTCCACGGCCTCGCATGCCTCCACCTCCATGGCCACACGTCCTCCACCGTTAAGTTGTCGCCGTCATGCACTCTCGGTGGATGGTTGGAGGTAGATTAAAGGATTTGGGGATGGGTAGTGGGGTTAATGTTTGTCATAATAAAAAAGAAAATGGGATTTTCAATCTTTAGGGTTGTGGGTTGAGGGATATGATAGGTGGGAATAGTTGCTCCCGTCTCTTCCCTGTGTTTTTGCTTTATTGTTTACTGATTTTATAAATGTTATCTTTTGATGTGTTTGTTCGATTTTGTTTTTCTTAATTAATGGTGCAGTTTGTTTGTGTTATGAAATAAAAGAATGCTTGTGTGCTTATTGAATAACAAGTAAAGAGAATTTTAAGGAAATCGAGGATAACAATTATGTAGTCTCCCTAGGAAAATGACACATCCACCCCCCCCCCCCCCCTTCAGCCTCATTTGCAGTTCACGCTATTTTTATTTTTTATTTGTTTAAATTATACACTCTCATTGAAATACATACTGTTATATGAAATGAAGTATATAATGAGATGTAGTAGTGTATTTTTTTTCATTTTGAAAAAATGAATTTTTTTTTTTAGTCCATACACCATGATGGAACCCCATATATTATTATAACGCAGTATATGTCATGCTATCATGGTGTATAGGACTGCAAAACGGGCTACAAAACGGACTGAGTGTATCAGTGCTCGTCTCTCTATAAGAAGTTCGTTTCATGATGAATCACTTGTTTGTCAGTCATCACATGAAATAGAAATTGGCTAGTTGAAATATTTGAGGATAGAATCAAACTTACCCCAGGATTATGATTGTTGATGATCCCCACAATGTTGTATCATATATGGTGGGAATCAATGCCCCTTACAACTTCTTCTTTTACTCTATTAACAGTCCAATCTTTGCTTTCATGATGGGGACCAAACTCACCCTTTGGAGGACCTCCTCCCAGTCTTCCCTCGCCTCAGTATACCTCTCGAGAATGGATCCTGGGTCCTCATGTGGGTGGATGTTGAGAATTTGGCTTACCATGTTGTCAGAGTTTGCCTACAAAGCGATCTTTACCATTTTGAAGAGGTCTTCATGTGGAACCAGGTGGCTTTAAAACTAAAGATTTGGTGAGGAGCCCTTGGGAGGAGGAAATCGGAACTGTAGTTTCTGATATATGGAGGTGTTTGAGGAGCAGTTTATTTTATCTTATTTATTTTGGTGGGGGTGTTTGACTATGAAGAACGCAGGTGCATTTGGACTTGGTGGGATGAGGGGTGGTGATGATGAGGTGTTGAGGAGATTAGAGTGTTTGTGATTGTGATGCAGTGTAGGAGAGGGGTGTAGGGGATGTGTAGGGGAGGTTGGTGGTTTTGGTGGCAGGGAAGAAGGGATAAATTAAATTTGATAAATGAAGAAGTTTAGGAGTCAGGAGCTTCATTTGATTAATTCCTTAACGGGAATATATGAGGTGCTTGGATATGTGCAACGGAAGTTGGATAGGGTAATGATGCTGATGCATGGATAAGTGAATCAGGGTTAAGACTTTCTGGAAGACAAGGATGAAGGCCTATGCCAGATGAGATTTGGATGCAATATAGACAATGAAGATAATATTTCTCCACCTTCAAGGGGAATTTTAATGGAATAGCCACAGGATACTTAAACATAATATTATGCTTATCTATTTTTGTTCTATGGCAATTTTGAATCTTTTTTTTTTGCTTAGTTGCTAATTCTTATCGACATGATCTAATCTATTCAAATATGTCAACCTAAATATTAAGTACATGAAGCAAAAAAATAATGCACATAACCTTGAACATCTATTATGTATGTTGTGTGACCAAAAAAATTGTGTACATACGTGTAAACAAGAACACTACGTCACTACCTAAAATCAATCCAGTGCACCTTTCTTGTCAATTGATAGGCATACATTGCCCATCCGTATCCTTGTCATATGACTCCTTTCTTTGATCATGAATGCCTGAATAAATGTTTAGATGATAATTGAAGTGTTAAATTTTTTTTTTCTTCTGATATATACTGAGAAAAGCTGTATTTTGCAATACAACTCATTCCAGTGGACCCTAATAACCTCAGAGTGCACCATCTTTTCCAATATTGCTGCTCAATAGAAAATTTTACATTGAACTGCGCCATATGTAACAGTCCAATATCCTGGGCCTTAAAACTTATATTCATTAACTTGTCGTCCTAAATTAGGATTTATTTATAATCATGAAAACTTAAAAAGAAGCCTGGAGTTTCTTTTGAGATTGCATAACTACATTGTATAGCTTTTTTTGAGATTGCATAACTACATTGTATAGCCAAATGCTGGTATGAAGTAAATTTTTGTTTAACAAATAGTGGCATAATTCTCAGACTATATCTAACATACTTTTTTTTTTGGTGGTGTACAGCAAGAAATCCTGAAAACAATAATGATCCAGCTGGGAGCTAAAGGTCAGTGATCTGAGGAAGATACCAGCTGTTAGTAAAATGGAAGGTAATTTCTTTGACATGATGGTGTAGACTTTGCAATTGAGTCTAATGCAACTTTAATAGACACTAGGAGAGTGTCTGTCAATGCTCCTTCACTACATTGTTAGTTTCGCCTTTGTGTCACCTGTAAAAGTATCCTTAATGTGGAAGACTTGAACCTCCTTGTCAATATCGTCATCATGGTGGACCGCAGGCGCTAAAGTGATGAAAAAGATTGACCAAGAGTCCAAGATCAAGCGAGGAAAAAGGGGTTCGTGTATGTTCATTTAGGGCTTGATACTAGCTTGGGAGATGCCTTCTATTATTTGTTCTTTGTCCATTTCCTTTTTTCCTTTTGTATAATTTTGCTTGGAGATCCCCTTTCTCCTGTTGTTTGGGGGCTTTCTAATTAATAAATTGCTCCAACATTTTTTTCAAAAAATAAATAAATAAATAAATCGTGCAAGGGAATGTGGTGCTGTATACATGGAACTAATTTACAAATTTGTCTGTATTACTCAAAATTTTCAGTTGTATAAATACATTTATTTCGTGACATTTTTATCAGGCATTTTTACCAACGTGTTAATGGTACGATTGAATATTGTTCTCTTTGTGTAGTTATTTATCGTGAGTCATATTTCAATGATGTGTTTGTCAAAGGGCCATGATGAGTGACGATAAAGTTAGAGATGGTAAAGTTAGAGATGGTACTTATTTATGTCCTATCTTTAATGATTGAATGAAATATGCTCATTTTTCATCAAAAAAATAAATAAATAACCATCTATTGATTCATTTAAAGAAATGTATGTTTTATTTCATTTATTGAGTGGGTGATAATTTGAATAATGATATGATAAATGATGCAAAATGATTGATATGTAGAAAGATCAAAGATGGTTGCAGACTACTCTGTTAAATTCAACTGTCTAGCAGCATGGATCAACCTCCAAGAGAGTGAGGAACTCTACAACCCCACCTTCAAGATTTCTTCATGGAGTAGTAGATCATCTCTCAAGCTTTAGCATACCAAACAGTAGATTGTCCATGTCAGAGTATTGCATAGCATACCATCCACTGCAATTGTTTTTCATCATCGGGCCCCATATGAATTTTTCCCAACTCACCCTACTCACACCACACCACCCCAGGAACATTGTTCCTTTGAAAGCCACAAGAAATATAAACCTAGGAAGGCTCTTCTCACAAACAGTCTCTCATATGACCACGAAGCTCCTACTATGGACACTAGCGAGCTTTAACAAGGTCCAGGTTAGGTCTAACGCGCATTAGATAATTTGATTGGTCAATCTGCTCGTGACTATCCGATTTTGTCACTTTGGTATACATAAGTTAATTGAATCATAAAAAAAGAAAGAGTTAAAATTTAATTGAATCTTAATTTAATTTTAAAATCTAATATAATATCTTAATCACAATGTTTATATCAAAATAAGAAGATTGAATGGTTACGAGCATTAGACCTAACTCGTTTCCCCTTGAACATGTCTTCAACAACTTCCTTGAAGACGAGAACCTCTACAAAGATTAAGGGGTGATATCGACACTACAGAAGGACGATGCCACACACCAAATTTAAGAAGACAACTAATGAAAAGATGGACTTTATATCTCATCTCTCATGCATTTTATTTTTTTCAAATTTTAAGAGGAGGAAGATGGTATGATTGTGGAGATAAAAATACCCCTTTCCGAGAAGTTGACATGTATCATTAATGATAGCTTGACTTAGTTAAGTCAAACAAGATCATGAAAGGAAGAATTTAGTAGAAAATATAGTTTTGAATTAAAGCTAGTGTTTGGAAGCACATTTAAAAAATAAGATTTTGAATAAAGTGATTTAAATAAACTTGATTTATAGAAAGCGCATTTTCTGCGTCTTTTAAAAAACAATATTTTTGTACTAAAACCTGTAAATAACTTTTTAATTAAATTTACTTTCTGGAAGACGTTTGGTAACACGTTTGCGTTCTCACTTTATTAAAAAGCAAAAACGTGTCTAAATGAGTTACCAAACGCCCATGTAAAACCATGTTGAGATTCTTTGGCCAATCGTCATGTCCAATTTTTTTTTCTCTTTAAATTCTTCATCATGATAACACGTTGGAGCTCTTAGGTAGAGACATCATGCATTTTGATGAATCTTCGAACATCATTCAGTTTTGTCCAACCCACGCTTGGCGTGGTGGTTAGGACACCCCCCAATCACACGGGGATGCTTGGTTGAATCTTGTTGGAGGTAGGTGGGGAAAAAAAGGGATCCAGCCCTCTGGGTTGTGTTTGTGGGCTATGCCTAGTCTGAGTCGCCCAGTTCGGGCTTATGTATCAAAAAAAAAACATCATTCAATTTTGTAGTTCGGACTTTACCCATAGGCATAAAAAAACTCTCCTTTGACCGGAAAGATCAACTAGAGTTGAAGCAAAAATCAACTAGAATTGTATTTAACATTTTTCTTATATATATAACATTAGTCCATGTGCCTGAGCTCATCTAACCGTGTATACATACATGATCACATTTGGTCGAACGTGCATTAGACAATTTGATTGTCCAACGCGTTTGGGCCGCACTGAGATATTCTGTTATCCCCTGTTGGTTGATGAAAAGCTGAAAAATGAGAATTTGTATACCATAATTCATTGATATAAAATGGTATAACTACCCCTGAAATTAAGTTATTTCATATTATTCAACCTATTTGAATATATGGGCCCCACTGTCAAATCAGGGGCTCACATGTCAAATCATTTTTCATCTTTTATAAATTCTTATCACACTTTATTCACATTTTATTTACAATTTATACATGGTCAATCAAACAATAAAAACTTATTATTACGCTTATAAAAAAAGAATAATTAAAATCACAATCAAACAAAAAATCATTTATTTCTTATCTATACTAGAATAATCATAAATTTCAGAATAACTTAATTTTTCTATCTAAATGGGGGCTTAAATCTTAAAATTAAAATTAGGATTTAATTAAATAGTAATTCTCTTTTATAGAATTCAATTAAATTTCATATAAATTGGACGGTTACAAGAGCATTGCGTGTTGGACGTAACCCGATCCTATACATAGGGATGCTATTAGGGGTGCAATTAGGTTGATTTGATTCGGTTAATTGTAAATCCAAATTGAACCAAATTATAATCACATCCAACTCGAAAATGGAACAAAAAACCAAATAAAAAATCCAAAAACCAGATCTGAACCGAATTGTTAAAGTTTACATAAATTTTTTTTACTTCATAAAAAATTGTGGTGGTTAGTGTCTTTTTTGGGGGGTTGATTTACGTTTTACAATATCCCAAAAATAGGATAAATTAGTGGCATTTTAATAAAGATTAATAGTATAACAACATAGTTTTTAATATAAAAAGAATGATCTACATGAATATTAATTATGAAAAATTATGGGTTTAAATTTAATTCGGTTCCATTCAGTTAGTTAGATTTTTTTAAAAAGTAAAACCAAAACAAAAAATATAGATCGGTTTATTAAATTTTCAATCCATATTCAACTTAAACCATAAAATTATTGACCCAATTGGTTTGTATTGGTTCGGATTCGGTTTATCCGACAAAGTTGCACTCGTAGGTTTTGCATTTGAAAGCTAAAATTCTCAATGCATATCCAAACATATTTTCATTCTCTAGCTTTTCAAACCACCTTAAAAACACTAATTTTTTTTGAGATATGAATTTCAATATTTTAATCGTACATCTGAACACTACTTATTTTTTTACTATCCAATTTCATTACTGAACATCGAATCACAAACTTTAAAAGAGAGTGGTGGGTTGTGGGCAAATGAGGAAATAGAGAAAAAACATTAAAACTAGACCGCATTTGGTTCTGCGATTGGACAACTTTTACATTTGTAGGAATCTGATTTTGTAATTATGTAACTAAACAGTTTTGCAATTGCAGCTTCCTGCAAGCAGATTTGCAAATAGTATTTAAAAGCTATGATTGGAGAAAGCTGGGGATGCAGCTTCTCGCGAAATCAATTCTAAATTCATTTGCAAAAATCAATTTTGTAATCCCCCATCGAAACATTATCTTGCAGTGTTTGGTTTTGTGATTGGACAACTTCTGCGTTTGCAGGAAGCTGGTTCTATAATTAAACAGTTTTACAATAGCAGCTTCCTATAGACAAATAGTGTCTGAAAACTGCAATCGGAGAACGTTGGGGGAGGCAGTCAATTTTAAACCATGTGTTTTGGTAGAAAATCAGTTGTGTAATCTAAAACAGTACCTTAAACAGGCACAAACCCTTACGTCTCGGTCCCCACCTCCTTCAAAACCCGCGCCCGTTTCAAACGGGTGACCAAACCCCCTCCTCAAACTCTCCCCCGTCGCCTTCGCACCCCCCTCAAAAATCTCCAACGATTTCGCAAAGCAAAACAAGCGATTCGAATGCAACCGTTCCCGACGACTCCCTCACAAACATTTGATCGATCAATCAATCAATCGATCGATCGAGGAGGAACAACAATGGAGAGGGTGAGGATCAGCAGCTACGCGAGACAGAGGAGCGCAATGGGTGGCTCCTCGTCTCCGATGCACGTCCGCGGCGGCGGCCATGTGCGTTCGGGCTCGGCCGGGCCCTCCAACTTCCGCAGGCCCCAACAGGCCAGGGCAGCCGCGCAGAGGCTGGCCCGCGTCATGGCCCACCAGCCCGCTGAAGATGATGATGGCAGTGACACGGATAGGGATCACGATGACGGCGACGACGACGATGATTTCTACCAGCCACCTTCGGCCCGCGTGGCCCGGCGGTCACGGTCTCCTGCGGTAAATGTTTTAACTTCGTCGTGTATGCATAAAAATAATATTTCATGATGCCTGATGATGCTCAAAATGAAATATATTTTTTTAGACTTGAGTGAAAATAAGAAAGGATTTCATAAAGAAATATAAAAATAGAATTTTTATTGAACTAATAAAGTTTTTTTATCAAATCAGATCAAAATCCCTTTGATACCATATAGAAAATCCAAAATAAATATAAAGATAATGCAGAGATGAAGAAAGAAGGAAGGAAGAGAAACATAAATGAGTCTTCAAATATGGAATAGAGTTTTTCTCTCCTCTCACACCTTTCTTACATTTTTAATTATGATACACAATTGATGGAATATATACTCTGTTTATAAGATGGAGAGAGAATCCATTCCAACTTGTTATAATTCTCCATGAATTTGTTAGGATATAGAATTATCTCCTTTTTTTATCAAGTTTAGATGATGATATTCATAAGTGATAAATCAAATATTTTAAAAAATAAAAAATATCACATGCGGGATCTCTTTTATGTGGGCCACTTAAATCTTATGATGATATTCATAAGTTATGGAATTGTTATGAATTTTTGGGTTGGAAATTGTGGTACATTATTGGAAAATTTTAAATGTCATTTCCTGCAATTCCTATTTATTTCGCATGTAATCAGTGGAGTCTGGATTTTACTCTAGTGGATTGTAACTACAATCTTTTTTTTTTTTTCCTCCTATAAATAATAATCAAATAATACATTTTTCAAAATAAAGATTAACTTTCGTTAAACACAAAAGAGGGTCAAATTCAGGGTATTACAACGTGCATACAAAAAACAACAAAAGAACGTGATTTGCATCTATTTTTAAAATTCAAAAAAGATAATCTATGAGTGTCATTTGCTCTTCTAATGAGATAGAAGAGAGAGAAAAGGTCTAATAGACAAACACAAAAAATGAAAATATATACAAACAAATAAATGAATATGAACCAAAAGAAAAATAATATAATTCTCTCATATTCCTATATGATTATTTATGCCTGAATAATCTGTGCACGCACCAAACAAGAACTAAAATACAAAACAATAAAATATTACGAATTCCTCTTGTAATATCGATGTCAAACAATTCAATCAATAATAAAAATAATTATTATCTGTTTTAACTAATTAAACACATTGTTCTCTCCCAAGCATTTTCCAAAGTGGGTTGGCAAACTTAGATATAATGTCATTTCTAGTGAGCCATATAGCCCAGCAGCTAGCAGGAATGAGGATCTGTGACACTTTAGCATAGATGCTCCTATCTCCTATTTTTCAACTTTTTCAAAGCCCCTCAAGGCCTCGAAAATCAAATATGAAGCCTGCAGCAGCCTCCAGATTCAATATTGTTTAATGTTTTGATTCATGGATGCATTATTACTCCATTGCTGTTTTTCTGCCTCTTTTATTTTCTTAAATTTTCCTAAGCGCATGGACTCTTTGGATGATGACAATATGCATGAAAACAATAATGACATTGGGACAATGCAAGTGATGACAATCTGGTTATGGGGCACTGGAGAAAATGTTGAACAAATTAAGACATGATTGATAATGCACTGCTTTTTGGAATGAGATGCATAGAAAGAATGGTGCTTGCAGAATGATGAATGATATGCTTGCTACTTTTCTGATTTAGGTGCGATAGCTACAATTTTATCACTCAATGCTAATTTTTGTCATTTATCTAAGTTGTACAAGATGATTTAATTTTCTCTCATAGGTAGGTCGCAATCTTGGAGATAACTCTCCATCTGTTCGTTCTGTGTCCACTGGCCAATTATTTATGATGGCGAAGCCTGGTCCCTTGATACCAGCCATAAAACCATTGACAAGGCCCCTCCTTACTGCACAATCACCAGACCCCACTATTGTCAACTGGAGGAACAAAAGGTGATTGAGGTTTAAGAACGTCAATTTTAAGCAATGGGATTAGATATCTGTTTATTATATTATTGAGTTGCAAAATTTCTTAATTTTCATATTCTTACATACTTGTTACACAAAACACTATGTAACATAATGTATATATGATTACAGTCTTGCTTTTGATATATACTTGTAATGCATGAACATGTATATTGAGTATCTGAAACGTAACGCTTGGATGCTTGATCGTTGTGGTGAATTTTTCATGGAAGTCAACAGTATTAACTTTCAAATCTATTTTATTTTCAATCAAACTGGCATATGAACAAACATTTACTTTCAAATTAACACTATGATTTGCACAATTGTTTAGTTATGGATGGTCAATGCTTTGTGATTGATAGTTTTTTAACTTTTTAGTCCTGCCTATCCAGGAAACAGATGATATATTTACTGTGGTTTTTCCATTTCATTTGTTTATTTAACGTATTTGGGTGACTTTTTGTATTCCATATGTTTATTCAAAGCATTTGGGTGACTTCTATCGTTCTTTAGAAAATTGCAATGCTCATTTGGTGTAGGCGTCTTGCTCTTGTTGGTCATAAACTGCTGCAGTATTAGCCTTTCTGGAATGCTGTAGATCTAGGTGCTTTGACCATAGCAGAAAGTTATTACAGAAGTGACCTCCAGGGATTTTCACATGGTTAAGTTGTGAATCTGTTTTTCTAATTTATTTTGAAGCTTATAAGTTAAACATTAATTGCTCCCGGCATTTAGTCGTATCAGTACTGACCTGTAAGTGTTTCTAGATAATGAATGTGTTCTAGTTATCTTCTGCCTTACATTCACTTGTAGGTTGTCAGTGGATCTGGGCAACTTTAACGTGCGGGAGACTACTAATCCTCCTCGGTCTGCTTCTGCTCTTCAAGATGAGGTATCACTCAGCAGTGATGTTGATGAATTTATGTACATGTGCGTTACAATTTGCATTTATTTCAAAAATCAGATATAATTTCTTTCATCTGGTGTTTTAATAGAAATATTCTACTCAACTCGCAGATTGATATGCTACAAGAGGAAAATGAAAATATTCTCGATAAGGTGCACTGCCAGAATGTTTGCTTCATTACTTCCATGACTTGTTTACGTGAGTTTCCTTCTCAATTACTTTATAATGCATCTATGACTTCAGCTTCGACTTGTGGAGAAAGGCGGTGAAGAAGCAGAGGCCAGATCTAGGGAGCTTGAGAAACAGGTAGCCTTTCTCATGATAATTTTATACTGCTGGTCAGTGTATACACTGCCACTGGCTGACAGTTGCTTATAAAGAGAAAGTCACCTTGTCATTGCATATATGTTACCATCATAGAAAATTAATTAAAAATATGTGACTTGAACGCTCCACCGTTTCATTGAAGGTAACACCTGTGTATGAAAGGAAGAAGATATTGTCTTCCTTGAGCTACGTTCATTAATTTTTACATTTATAATGAATTTGCTTTGCATCTATATTATATAATTGTATGGAGATAATGTATCAGCCTTTTGGAGCTTGGGTATCTTGACACTGATCTCCATACTGGCGATTGACACTCGTGATACACTTCCATGGCTATTTTTGAATATATATATATTCATTTAGTATAATATGGAAACATTACTTTTGATTTCAAGGTATATCTTGGAAAATTCTGAGCCATTGTTTGAATTCATCATCTACTATTTTTTTTTGGTTGGGGGGGGGGGGGGGGGGGGGGGGGGGAGCGAAGTGTCATTGGAGTTGGAAGTCATTACAACATGTCCAGGAATTGAATATAGTAATCTTTCCTGGCTTCCTGCCCATTAACCTGCTGAACATATAGAAGAACAATCATCAATTTGCTGAGTGAGAAGCTAGAGCATGGTATAGTAAATTGGTGCTTTGGTAGGATGGTTTCTCATTTGCTTGCAAAGTTAAGTTTTCTGGGCAGATAACTTCTAATTGCAATTATAACCAATGGTCAGTACACACAAAGTGTCCTTTATCAGTGTTGTTTTCTTGGTGATCATGTGATGACTAAATAGTCATTTTCAAATTACTTGAATGTTTGAGGTGGTTCTTTCAAATCCCCTTATCTTCTTCCTATCACTCTTCAAGATCTCTAGGTGTATTCTTCTCAAATTCAAAGAGATTCAGATCAGATTATTATGGAATGGTACGAAGAAACCTGGTGACCTGGTCAAATGGAGTTGGACAAGAATCTCTTGTGGTGCCAGGTGGTGGGGGATAAGTAGAGACGCAGTGTACCAGCGGTGGACAGATTCCTAGTGGCCTCTCATAGATTGTCGATTATCTGGAAGGATATCATCAGCTTGGGGGCTGGATTTAGATAGTATTGGTTTGAGGGTGGGGTAATAAGGTCAGGTGAGGAGATTTTCTTTAGGCATGATGTTTTCTGCAATGAGAGTGCTCTTGAAGATAAATATTTGAGGCTGTTTAACCTGGCCGTGGTGAAGGGCGGGGTGGTCTGGCAGTTCTGGTCTAGGGGTGAGTCTGGAGGACACTGGGAGATCTTGATGATGATGGATCTATTTTAAGAAGCTCTTGCTTGCTATGCTTCTTTGATGGCTGATTGTAGAAGGAGGTGCCTAGTGATGGGGTGCAAGACAGGGTGGAATGGAAGCCTAATCTGTAGGAGGGGTTCTTGGTAAGAAGGTGCTATGCTTGGTGGAGAAAGAATCGGAAGAGGAATTATATTGTCTCTTACAAATCAAGGGAGGTTTGGGATATCAAGGTTCCTCCGAAAGTCCAATCTTTTTGTGGCTGATGTACTAGAACAAATTCCTAACCGAGGCTTACAAAGCTAAATAGGTACCAAATGATCCCCTTCACTCTGTCCTGTGTAATGAGGAACATGAATTTATTAGCACCTATTTTGTTTCTATCCGGTGGCTTGTTGTACGTGTGGTTCCCTTGAGGGGATGTAGGAGGTCGGAAAGAGTGAGAGAAAGAGAGGCGACAGGAGTGTGAAAGCGAAATCACAATCATTGGTGGTTTGGACGATTTGGCGTACGCATAATCAGATAAGTTTTAGTGTGTTTGGTTGTATGAGGAGAACGTTTAGGAGTTGGTGGTGTGGTTTATTAAGGATTGGGATCGGCTGTGCAGGGAGCCAGGGGTGAGTCGGTATGTATGTGGGAGGTAAATTATAGTGTATAGTATAGTCTGTTCAGTGGGGTGGGTTGGTAATTCCGTAGATTCCACCTCTACTGTCCAACCAACCAGTGATATGTTTTTGTTTGTTGTTTTGATTTCTTTTCTTTCCATGTATTGGGCATTCTCTTCTAATGTAATTTGTTAAGGTGGATGCCTATCGTTTTCTCAAAAAAACTGTTTGCATGAGATTGTGGATAATGCTTAGTATAACAGACAATAATGCTGAGTACAACTGAAAATAATGAATTCATTATGTATAATATTTTGGATAAATGATTGTGGAAAATGCAATATAGGAAATTGGAAATTATAAATCAGGGGGAGATATTCTGTATGTAATTCCAATAGATTTATATATATGCTTATTGATGGACTAATGATCTAAAGCTAGGGATATCTGTCTTTATATACAATCTTATCATGGATTTAAATCCAAACTGCAAGATTTTTTTCTTTCTAAAAACGATTGTTTTTTTCTAGTCCATAAGACTGTAATGAACACTGATATTTTAATTCTTACAGTACATTCTCTTAATTCTTTCCTCCTTTGGAGCAAATTATGTCATATGAAATGTATATGTATTTTCATTTCTATTTAACTTTTGGTTTTTTAGTGTCTCTTTTGATGTCATAGGTGCATACGATCCTTTAGGAATTCAGCATAACACATCTTCTATATGCTTTTTCAGGTTGCTTCTCTTGGAGAAGGTGTATCATTAGAGACTCCTCTATTGAGCAGGCAAGTTTTGTAGTTTAGATATATCACCTATGACAACATATTGAACATTTGACTTTACACGTTTCATTTTGCATATCCAGAAAGGAAGCAGCCCTGCATCAAAGGGAGGTCCGTGTCACTTATTATCTGGCTATGTCCATGCGGAGATTTTTAATCATGTACATGCACTTCACTCACAGAAAAAAACGATACATAACCAGTTACTATAGATGATTCTAATTCTCTGCTTCTTTACTTGCCTGTTGCTCTGCTTCCATATGTTCTATGAATCCAATTTTCAGGATGCATTCTACCAATTCACAAAAGATAAAATTGATGAATTTCCAGTTCTAATCATGAACACACAAGACATTCCTTTTAATGCAAAAACATCTCTTTTAACCATCCACTTAATCCCAATATTTCCATATATGTCAGAATTTGCAAATAAGGACATCTTCTTACAAATGACATTTCATTCTAAGATATAAGGACTTGAAAAGCCCTAAGTTTTTATCCTGATGAATAATTTGACTCTTTTGAGATGTAAATTCTTTTACAGGCGGCACTAAGAGTTGCTACACAGACTAGTGATGCTACAAATGTTGAAGTAACAGCCCTTCGGTTGGAAATAGAGGTACTTCATCCCTATTTATGTCATGCCAATTCCAAGAAATCATTGCAATTTTCACGCATATTGTATCATCACTGTTTTCCCTTTTCAATCCAGGCTGCCAGGGACGAAGCTTTATCCGCTGCAGAACATCTCCAAGAAGCTGAATACGAAATTAAGTCTTTTAAAACGATGACACAGAGAATGAAATTGACCCAAGAAGAGATGGTACGCTGTCCTTCACTAGGCATTATCAACTTTTTTATGACTATGGTTTTCTTCATGGGATGATTGCATGTCTTTGTATCAGGAGGAGGTAATTCTGAAGAGGTGTTGGCTTGCTCGGTATTGGAAGTTGTGTCTCTCTCACGGTAAAATTGATTTAAATTTCTATTTCTCAAGTTCTGGTAATTCATGTTTATTTTGAAATTTTTACTGATTTTGCAAAAAGTTGCATTCTTAGTACTTGTTAGTGAAAGATACCAAGTAATGCATATTTAGTAATATGACGTTGTCATTCTTGCTTAATAGCCGTATAAGAAAATATAAATACCTAAAATCCATGAAGATTATAGTATACGAGGACAAGTATGCATATTATATTGGGTTATGATAATTGTCATGTTTAGTGTCACGGAGTAAGATTTGTTTCCCAAAATTTCTTCGTGTGTGTCACTAATGTTCAACACTGGTTAAGCCTTCCTATACATGAGTAGGCACCATAGTTCAAAAATGTGTGCGGACCGCATGTGCGGTGGGGTCTGCACACAGCATATGCGGCTGCATGTACTGTACATGCGGCCACACTTTGGTTTAGGAAGGTGTTCGAACGGGCGTTTGAATGCCTTCCTATATTTTTTTTAAACAAAAATTACACATGCCGTTCGAACGGGCGTTCGAACGCCTAAAGGCCGTTTGAATCCCGTTCGAACTGGGTTTGAACGCCTGAAGAGCCGTTTGGTTCCCATTCGAACTGGATTCGAACGCTTGAAGAGCCGTTTGAATCCAGTTCGAACTGGGTTCGAACGCCTAAGGGTTGTTTGAATCCCGTTCGAACTGGGTTCGAACGCCTGAAGAGCCGTTTGATTCCTGTTCGAACGGGGTTCGAACGGCTGGCCACATATGCCATGCACATGGCCGCACATGGACAACACTTGATATTGATGTGCGTCGAGGGGGGCACATCAGCACGTGCGGCCGCACATACCGGTACATGCGGCCGCACTTTGAACTATGGTAGGCACCCACACTATAATTGGAGTCGATTCCCAACCCTTTTATTCACACACTCTTGGAATACAAAAGAAATGTGTCACAACTTTTGTGTCTGAATGTATATCGCACTTCTCCCACTTATAGGCACCCCTACGTCTGAAGTTATAAAATTGTTTTATCCACGCTGGAGCTTTACTAGATTGATCCTACAACTCCTTAAACCCTTTTGTTCACACGCTCTTGGAATACAAAGGAAATATGCATCAGAGGTTTGTGTGTTACTACATGGATCGCAGTGTTCCATTTATAGGCTTCCTTAAGTCTATAGTTACAAAATTGTTTTGTCCACGCGGGAGTCCTTGAATAGAGTATTCACCAATTGATAAGCCAATATGCACAAACATTTTTCATATTTAAAATCATACATAAAACATTTTTTAAAATCACATGTTTGTCAACAAATTTTTTTTTTTTAAAATTATTTTGAAATCATCTCACTCACATTTGAGAAACACAAACTCAAAGGTATTTTAAAATACTGAAAGACTTAAGTGTGTGATTTGTGATTTACCTGAAGTGAGTGACTGTGGCTTCACTGACTTATATTATGGAGCTTTGATGTGTAGTTCTTCATCTTCAATCAACCTTATGAACTACTTGTGTTTTCAATGACATTGCCAACAACACAAACACTTGTTTCATCAGAGAATACGAACTATCGATGAACACATCAAGGTCCTCCTCCAAAGAAATTTAGAAGACTTCAAGAATCAAAGTATTTCCAAGTTTTTTAAATCCAATAATGGAAGAAATTGCACTAGACTTCAAGATGCTCCAAAAGTCTTCTATTACTACATCAAGTCTCTCCAAGAAATTGCTCCAAATAATTTCAAAAATTCGAGAACAGAGAGATTAAAGAGGACCTTGAAAGAAATACTTGAGTGAGTAGAGAGTTTTAAAAGGGAGGTTTGAGCGGATGGATTGACATGAGAGAGTTAGGTTGTTTGGTGATGTTTTAGGGGTCCCAATCTACCCCTACTCATAGCCAATTCCCCTCTTCCTTTTTCCCCATTGGCTAGTAGAAAGTGGTCTTGGGTGCAAAGTGCACCACCGCACATGGAGGCATGTATCATCTCAGGTGCGACAGGGAGGTGGGGGTTAGGTAAGTATGACCGCACTTAAATCTATAACTAATTTGGTTTTTTAGAACAAGTTCAATCACAATCAACCTTAGATTGGATAGACATAACTAAATTGATTATGTGGCTCATTCAATGTTGAACTTTTATTTAGATAAGATGGAAACGAGTTCCCCCCTTCATGAGAGGAATTTTTAAATGTGCTAATTAGTTTTCCTTGTTGCGATGAGGTATCTAGGTTGTTTTCCATGGAGTAAAAAATATCCATAATAGTATCTCTGGTTTTGAGTGGTTATTGGCCTTCTAATGTTTTGATTATGAGATATGAACTATATTAATGGTAGTGTCCATCGCTAGTTGTGGAATGATTTTTGAAGTAGAGAAATGTGAAGATGGGTGTGTTTGGTAGTTTGGAAAGAAGGGAGGGTTATTTTGCAGTTGGGGGGACTATGTATAGGATCGTCTATAACCCGTCCCTAGTAGTTGAATTGGGCAAGCAATTAGGCCAAACGGTTAGCCTTTTTTTTTTGGGAGAACAAGGTAACTGCTGGTCATTAATTCTGTCCAACTGCACAGTATAATGTGTTGTTGCTTTTATTGAGGTCGGATAACGCAATGCGACACTGTGATTCTCAGTCTTGAGGTGTCGAAATTACAGAGATTGCATAATGCAATATGATATGCAATTTTCTGGTCACACATGCTACTACATATAGGGCCTCTTCCAAAATAATTACAGAAAAAAATCTATTAAACTAAATTTTGAATTAAAATATTAACCAATGAAACTTTGGTGACCACAATGTTAGCAGTTTTTATTTTAATTTAAAGAAAGAATACACTACTGGAGATGATGATTTTGATGTTCCATTTCAAAAAAAAAAAGTATATATAAAATGTCAATGCCAATTGAGTTTTCAAAATTAGTAAATAAGATTGCATAAAACCCCATTGTGAATGGTGGTTTCAATACCCCATTCACTTTGGCTTTTTTAATGGTAAAAAATATCACACAAAACACTATTTGGAACTTGGGTTTACTGAAAGCAAAACTCCTTTCAAATCTTATATTCAAATCTCAGATCTTTCTGATAACTTATTAAATTTAAATCCCAACAAATTGATTTTTGAATTCAAATGCAATGATCATACCAAATAAATTCATTTGAATTTATAATAAAAATACAACAAATAAAATATTTTTGGAAAAGATTTGTTACATCAAAATCATTTAGATATGATCATGTCCGATGTTCTTTTATACACATGGATTTTTTTCGAAAAGTTGTTGCTTTTATAAATCAGATTACCATCCATTCTTATCTCAAATTTTTAAAATTTGAAAATTATAGATATTATTTTGTAGCCTTGGATATCACGTTTGGTAGGAGATTTATCTTATGTCTCTTGCTGTGGAAAGTTGAGTAAGATGTGGCAATGGAAGGGATGTATAGCCTATTAAAATGAACAATACACACAAGCACTATCATTTAGAAATGTGTAAAAACAATCATTTATTTGGTTTGATAGGATAATGGTCCGGATGAAAATTATCGATGAATATCAGATTCTGAGGTAAAATTGTCCTCAAGACTCTGGACATGGTTTTGACCATGAACAAGCATTTTTTGGAAATATATATTTCACAAGAAAGTGTAGATCTCAAAAAATTCTTTCCTATGACTTACGTTTCTAAGATTCAGTTGTCATAGTCTTTCCCAAAATGATTTTGTTTGTTGTGTTTTTATCATAAATTCAAATGATTTTATTGGTGTGATGATTGAATTTGAATTCAAAAATCACATTTATTAGGATTTGAATTTAATAAAGTTTTGGAAAAATTTGAGAGGATTTTCTTTTCTTTTTTTTCCAGGTGAAATGCCATTGAAAATTATGTGATTTTTAACACTAAATGCCTTTGTGAATGGCATTTTATGTGATAATATTTTACCAATTTTGAAAATGCCGTTGGCAGTGGTTTTGCTCCTTAAAAATATCATATCCAATGGCGTTTTCTACAAATTTGATGGTTTCTTGCAATGGAACATTGAAAACACCATCTCCATTGGCATATAAGACCAGTGCTTGCATATTATATTGGTGAATATTTTAATTCAAAATTTAGTTTGGTAAATATTTTTTCCTGTAATTATTTTGGAAAAAAGCCCACAAATAGGGGAAATAGCCAAAAATACACTTATAATAGAATAAAATGCTTGCATATAAAGGTTTCTTCCAAATATTTGTATCTATGAAACACATATAAGACCAGTGCATGCAACTCTAATATATAATATTAATTTTTTTCTTATTGAAATTCAATGTTTACTGTGTATTTGTTAACATGCTTCATTTTTGGTGCCATTAATATAATCAAAGACAGCTTTTTCTTGAATTTATATAATATTCCTTTACGCAAACTTTAATGAGTTTAATCACACGAAGGTGTATATTGTTAGAAATATTAGAAACAGAGTCCAAAATCATGCTTGTTTTATTTTATTTATATGTATTTTTTTTGTAAAGTTATCTTCCTTTTAACACGGATTCCCTGTTTTTGGGGCATCTAAATAACATGATAAATCATTTCTTCTTTCTAGGCATTTATCCAGAGATTGCTGAAGAAAAGCATGAATACTGGTCATCCTTAGCGCCTCTTCCTTTTGAAGTTGTGATATCTGCTGGACAGAAATCTAAAGATGACTTCTCAGCTGGTTAGCACTTAATCATCATTGGATGCATTGATTTAGATTCAATAGTGCAAAATAGTATGTGAGTGTATGTAAAGGTATCTTTCCCTATATGCACAGAGAAACCTGATGGTGGTGTAAGATATGACCAAGTACACGCACTTCGTGTATTTTGGTTTGTATGTACCTCTGTTTAACACTCTCTCTCTGTATGTGTTAATCATAGAGAAACCTGATGTTGGTGAGAAGAAAACGACTCCAAGAGAGTTTAGTGATCCTGCCGGAGAAGGAAATGTTGAGAATATGTTTTTAGTTGAGAAGGGAATGCGTGAGCTAGCTTTATTGAAGGTTCGTTCTTTATCATCGTGTTTATCCAGTGTTTGATTATTGTTTACATTCTTCCTTTTTATAAGCTGGGCGCAAACACATGAACATTGATTCATCATTGCGAAACCAGTTACTTTCATCTTATGATTTTTTTAGCAATGGGTTGTTGTCTCAATATAAAGTGATCTTTGATTATAGTGGAGAGGTTCCTATTTATGATGCACACACACCAAAATATTATCTATTGGATGCATAGTTCAAAACCATGTGCAGACCATATGTGTGGTGGGGTATGCACATAGAGTAAGGTAATTGTTTGAACTGAACTTCGAACGTCCTTTGTATGTTTGAATTGCCGTTTGAACGGATTTTGAACGGTATGTTGCTGTTTGAATTACCGTTCGAATGAAAGTTTGAAACCAGAGGGGAGTTTTACCATTTGAAGTCCGTTCGAACTGAACTTCGAACACCCTCTCTACGTTCGAATCCCGTTTGAACTGGATTCGAACGCCTGGCGCATATGGTATCGGGGGCGCACATCCGATGTGTGGCCTCACTTTGAACTATGGTTGGATGATAGAGAAGCACATCTTATAGGCTAAAAGTGGGTGATTTGTGAGCTCACGGGCCTAGCCTTATAGGGGTGGTACAGAGTCCAAACACATTATTGTTTTTGCCTAATTCTGGAACATTTGTCTGACAATGCCCTACCCTTTCTTAGACAATGCCCTATTGTTTTAATCTTGAGTGGTGTGTCAAGTTTAATATCTATGGCGTGCATATGCACATGCATACTGAAAATATATAATTTCTCGTTGCAAAAAGACAATTGTTTTTTAAAGATTTTACATAATCTGAATGATAAAATGATTATATTTATAATTTTTTCTGAATAATATGGAGGTAGAGGATGCTATAGCGATTGTGATGGCTCAACATCGGCGTCAAAATATGGTGAGGAATGATCAAGTTATATCAAGTATGTTCTTAAAATCAAAGCACTTACATTGTTAATCAATTTATTAGTTTCCTTAGTTTGTCAAATTAATGGATCTGCTCATCTACACTTTATATGTTTCATGCTGGCATATAAGTAATATGATTTCAGTGAGAATATCTCTTCCGTCTGCAACTTCCTTCTATTGAAATGCAACAAACACAATATAACATTTGGGACTGCAACCAGTCTGGAGGAGGAGGAGAAGAAGGGTCTGCATAACAAATGAAGTTATAGGATTGCAACCAGTCTGGAGGAGAGTCTTCACAACCATGCTTTATATGAATAAAATTTGGGACAATATTTATCATGTTACGACTGTCTTAGGAGCTGAATAGCACTGTTTCGAGTAATTAGTTATTTATTAGAACTATATTCATGCTTTTGTCTTGCTTGCCTTAATGATGAATCAATTATGGATTTGGATAACTGACATTGTCACAGGCCCCGCGCTTTCTGAATTTAAGATTCCTTTTGAAGGCCAGAATCTTGTGGTAGAGGCTTTTGGTTAGTCTCCCTTAAACACTCTCTTCATACATGAATACTTCAGGAGTTTGATTACTTGAGATATCAGGGAAGTCTTTGACTGCTGTACCCAGCAGTAGGAAGATGTTTTTTTTAGTTAAAAAGCATCATATAAGTGGGTTAATATTGATCATCCATTAGTCACACGATTAGGTTGATGTAATTTGAACTTCACCAACTTATTTCTAAGTTCCAACTTAATTTTAATAATTGCTTTCAGAGTTGAACCCGGAAGAGTCAGAAGATGTACTCTTCAAGCAGGTATCCCCTTGATTGTCAGTTTCAAGTCAAAGCTTCTAGCTTCACACTACATTGATTTATTTTCAATTTACTCTCAGTGATACATATCAAATACATTATTTGGATCATATTTATTTATTTTGTTTGCATTCTTTCTTGTTCAAGCAATGTCAACTTTGGCACATCAGCATGTTATTTTGGTTGTAATTCCAACAGTGAAATTTTTTTCCCTTCTCATTTTTGACACACTAAAAAAAAAAACTGAGAGGGAGAAGAGGGAGGGAGTAAACAACACAGCCAGGTTGGTGTCTTTTGCATGTCTATGCCTGTCTCGTGTGTTGCCCCAAGATTTTCCTGTAATATAAAAAAATAATTTATTCCTGACTAATTACTTATGGAAGGTTCTGCTCCCTCCATGCTCTTTACTACTTGAGCACCATCAACGAGGGTTTTTAAAACTCTAATTGAACAGCCATTGCTGCTAGATATTGCATTGATGAGTTGTTGTACTATATATAAGACATTTTGCAATTCCTAATGGAAACATTAAAAACAGAAGAATATTGGATATTGTCACTCTACTTTGGACATTTTTATTATCCATACTAAGATGACATAAGAATTTCCAAGACCAATCTTACCGAAAGTTGATATTTAAATGGATTCTAACTCATCACTCTCATGCGAAACTATTCTTTCCTAAATAAATCAGACCCCCTTCTGATATCTTTCTGCTCTCGAATTTTCTGCTGTTTTGTCTGACCTTCTCATTGATATTGTTTTCTTGATCTTTGTTCTAGCCCCATAATGCATGTTATGCACTTTTCTCTAAAATGAGTAACTAATTAGGATCCTATTTGGTTTGTGAAAATATTGGGAGGGAGCTTATCAATTATATAATTAAAGGGCCCATCACCAGAGCCACATGATATGGCATGGTATTGGGGGGGGAGAGACTGAATACAATCCTAACCTTTGGCAATTTTTTTGCACAATGTGGGTGCTACCGAATCTCGAACTTGTGACTTTTTGATGATGTGTACCATATTTTTTTTCTCCTTTTTTTATTTAAATTAAGATTTGAGTATTAGAGCTGCCCGCATATAGCAGTGTGCTGGGAGTAGAAAGACTGAATATCTATCATTTTGACATTTTTTTGCACAATGCAAACCTATGACTTTTTGAAGTTGCGTATCATTTTTTTGCCCACATTTATTTTTTATATGATTGGTTACCAAGTTTTTTTAATGTAAGAATGTTTTTGCTCAATGGCATGTGACCTTGCAGGCTTGGCTTATATATTTCTGGAGAAGAGCCAAAAATCATGCAATAGAGCAGGATATTGCAGAAGAACGGCTAAAATTTTGGATAAATCAGAGCTCCCAATCACCAACATCACTTGATGCGGCGAATGGTAATACATACAGTTGTAACTTTTCATTTATCTAGATGAACTCTTAAAATCTCTCAGCCATCCTGGCCTCCTGGGTTAATGCACACACCATTTACTATCATACAATAATTATGCTTTTCAATCTGTAATTGCTCTGTTATTCTTAATTTCCCTATCTTTTTATAATGCTTGTTTTTAATAACATGGATCAATGATTTGCTTATTAAGCTATATGATGCATGAATAGTTGGATGATCTTGGCATCTGTATGAGATGACTAACACACTGATACTGACACCATGACTTGAAATTTCGTAGATGACTTAAATCATACTTTGCAATATAAACCCTACCTGCAGAGATAAAATGATAATCTGATGTTTTTGTTCAGTGTTCAAATTGTGAATACTATTTCTTCATATGCAAATTCGTATCACTGTGTTGCTAAATGCTATTTCATGCAACTCTCTTTGAATCTGTATCTGAAGACCATTAGTTCTTGACATTGTGGGGTTTCTGCGTACACACACACACACACACACACATTATGTACCTGTGCATACAATGATCCTTCATCATGTTTAAAGTTAGGAGGAGGGTTAGAATAGTTTTCAATACGTGTATGCTGTTTTAAAAAGCTGGATATGATTAACATCATTTGTGCTTTTCTCTTTTTCGCAGTTGAAAGAGGTCTGCTGGAGCTGAAAAGGTTGGGGATTGAGAACCAATTGTGGGAAGCCTCTCGAAGAGATATCCTTTCAGACTCTCTTTACACCAAACCATGATATGATTCTGAACTTTGAGTTTTGAAGCATTGACGAATTGCACTTCATTCGTTCATTCTTTTCTGTTATTACCTCCTAAACATATTCCATTAATTTATGTCAAACTTTCACTACAATGTCTTGATGCTCAAGACTTTAGTATTGTTAATTGATTGATGCATTTGCAGTGTTTTCCAGTGTTTCTGCATGGTTGTAGGTCAGCTAAAAACAATCATTGATAGAATTTGCATTTGAAAAGTTTATATATTTTTTTTCCAGCTGTTTCAAAAATATTGTTTACCTTATTTACATGTATGAAATGTGGTACTGTGGGCAACACAGATTTTCTTTTTCATGCCACAAAAGGAGAGCTTTTTTTTAATTTTCATTTTGGAATCCATTTTAGGGTGCTATTATACTTTAATCAATTCTTGCCGTCTTAACCCAGCATATCAAATATTGGGAGTATATACTCTACTGGAAAAGAAAAAAAAAATAATATAAGGTGTGTATCAGTTTTATATTTCATTAGATAAGTATACCTTTTAAAAAATTTCAAAACATATTGGGATTGCAAAAGTTATTATAGGAATGATTAATTTCATTGATTTTGTTTTCCTCTTTCCTTAAAAAATTGATTTTAGAAAAATTGTAAAAAAAAAAACCTCCCAAGAGATCCAGTTTTCTTAAAAGTGAAATCACGGTTTTATAATTAACAACTCACCCTGAATTATCAACTCTTTCTATATATGTTTTAATAATGAATTCTACAAAAAATTTAGTCAATATCTGGTGCATGAAAAAAAGGCTATGCTACTCCAATTAGGCAGTGTGTGTCAATTTTAGTTTTTTTTTTTTGATTGGTTAGTGTCAATTTTAGTTGCCACAGTATTTATCACACGATTTTTGGGATTTTATTGAAATAATTTTATTTTAAAAACTTATTATATTTTAGTATGTATTTCATTTCATATAATAATATGCACTTTCAAAAATGAGAAAAAGAAAAAAACAAAATGATGTAGACTGTAATTGAGACTGTAATGTACGAATCATTTTCCTTCCCTTGGATTCTCTTGTTTCACTGTAACAAGTGTACTTTGTACCTCTTGCTATCAAACTCACTGATTCTTCGCAGATCTTGTTGTCAAGTAGGATACATCTGGTGTTCCACATTGCTCTTGATCCTTTTTCTTTTCTTTCTTTATGTATTATGGGAATGATCTCTTCAAAATTAATTCTTCCAACCAAAAATTAGGTTTCTACAGGTGTCATCGGGCTGCCTACAGGCACAATCAGATGTTATTGCCATAGAAAACATCTACAGTTGAAAATGGCTGTGTTGGGTGAGTGAAAATAGGGGCTATCTTGAAATAAGGATATTGGATTTTGTTCTGGAAGCCATGCACTTGTGTTTTTTTCTTGACATTCCGGGTGTATTTTTGCTAAAGGGATAGTGACGAAAAGTAAAAGCATTTCCTTAACCATGAAAAAAATCTAGTGTATGTGTCAAACAATAGAAATAAAAAATTTTCTATCACTTTTCATCTTCTATCTTGTCTTATTAGAATATGTGTAAATTTTTTTCCCTTTCCCGTAGGTGAGAATTTGAGAGAAAGTGATAGATAATTTTTCCATCATATGTACAAACACCATGAAAGTCGGTTAAATGAAAAATATTTTAATTTTCATCATTTTTCCTTTAAACTAAATTCGCTTGCTTTCTTTTATTTTCCCTTCATATATATGTGGGTGCGCGGACGCGCGCGTGCGCCAGTTAAGTCACCAGTTTGATATAATTTAATCCCTTCCTGGTTTCTGGTGCTACTGTAACTCATCGAACTTTTGGGGCCGTTTGACTAGTGGAATAGAGGTGGAATATGAGACGAACAGGGGAGGAATAGGCAAAACAGGTGTTTGGGTAGACGGAATAAGGAGAGAATAGACTGGTATTTGTATTCCAAGTTCACCCATGGAATTGTGTTATTCATCCACTGGAATAAGGAGACCCATCTATCAAATCACATGTCATCACATGTCATATATCAATGGGGTTCACATGTCAAATCAATTTTTTATACCTTATTCACATCTTATTCTTCATCAATCAAACACCCCAACCTTTATTATTACGTTTCCCAATGACAATAACTGAAAACACAACCAAACACAAAATCACTTATTTCATTGATAAAGTCAACAATTTCTGGAATAGGTATAAACCTCAGAATAATTTATGTCTCTATCCAAACGGACCCTTTGATAATAGGTGCATCGGATGCCTCTTAGTTGAGTTGGAAGACTGTTCTCTGGTGTAGATTGAGCTTTATGATATGATAAGTCTGCATTTCTTTCTTCCTTCAATGAAATATATGTAGGGCCATCCACCTATGATACATGTGATTCTCATGGACAAAAAAAATGAAAAACATTATAGCATCCACTTCATGACACTTGAATGTATTTGTTAAAATTTAGGAAATTGATACATCTCCTTTTGCAGCGCATACATGCTTCTGATTTTTTTGAAGAATATACTTTGCTAATGAATTACCTTCTTTTATAAAAAGATGATGTATATACTCATACGAATTGAATATATATATATTTTTTTAATGAAGTATATATAGAGATAGTGTAGTATATATCATGTTAGACGATTTCATACATTGTATCAGTAACAAGATGATTATAAATAAAATTATAAAATAGTATCTCTGCAGATTCAACACCCTACAATCAGAGTGAAGTGGTTAGTATCTTTAATGCTTTTCATTTCATGATTACACACCTCTTGAAATTCTTAAATTTCCTCGAGTTGGTTACTCACTCTGTCTGTTTGTCTATGCTATATCCATTTTTTTATCAGTTTGTTTTTCCCGTGATAAGGCCCTAATAGGCTCATATATTAATAACTGTCATCATCAGTGTACATCATTTACAATGTCAAGAAGTATGGTTTACCTCATGTATACATTGATGTATAAAGCATATATATGAGATTATCCATGTACCTAATTTATCTTCTATCATACCATCAGAAGTTACCTCCACCTGATTTAACGTAGCCTGTCGAGCAATTTGTTTTGGTGCTTGAACAGCCTCACGAGTCACGACTGACTGAATACTTGGGCTGCCTATGGTGTTTTTATCTTGAATAATCTTCTATCCAAAATGGGTCAAGATGCTATGATCCAAGAAATCAAAAGTTTTTACTACGTAAGAAACATGAAATCAACTTTTCTTTTTTCCTTTTTTTTTTTTTTGATCTGGTGTTAGATTCATGAAGTCTGAACAATTTTCCTCATATCTCTAAAGGGTTGATCTCAGAGATAGGAAATTGTAGATTTACATTGGTAAGAAAATAATTGATTGCAAGTGATTATATAAAATCAAGTATATATGATTGTGATGGAACAATGGATCAATTAAACATGTTCAAAATTCAATGGTAAGGATCCATAAATCACACGTGATTTCATTTACATTCCATGCGAGATGCCCCGGCCATTTTGACGATGGATGCACAATCAAAATGACTTACTTCAAAGGCTCAAAATCGGGTCTGAATCCAATTAGGACAAACTTCGATCAATATCAAATTACACAACCTATGAATCGAACTACACAGCTAATTGATGAGTATATATGTCACTCTCTTATTGAATCCAAACAAGCCTCAGTTTGGTGAGTACCATCAACGTCTAATATGAGAGTGATACATGTATTCAACAATTGACTGTACAGTTCATCGAACTATACAACCTATAAATCGATCTACACGACCAATTATTGGATACATGAGTCACTCTTCTATTGGATCCAATTAAGGCTAATTGGTCAATACCATCAACATCTAATAAGAGAATGACACATGTACCTAATAATTGACTGTGAAGTTCGGTTCACAGATTGTGCAGTTCGATACTGATAGACTAACTGAAACTAGGCATCTGAATCCCGACTTCTCAAAATCCAGTGGACCACAACAAGGCAGAACCTGTATTCTACAGTACATACCATCTGTTCACCTATACTGATATTCTAGTAGAGATTCTCTCAGAAATGTATACTACTCAGCCTGTAAGCTGTAAGAAGTAGAGAACATATTTACTGTTTTTGTTTAAATGAGGTAAGTGAAGGAGCCCGTGATTCAGTGAACTTTTCCTTCCGTTTTTTTTAAATTTAAAGCATTTGTTTTGATGTGTGTGAATTACAATTACTATTATTAATAATATTTTGTCCTGGAATGTAGGGACCAAGATGACCGTTGTTTTTTTGACCCTTGCCTGCCATTGTCATATTATATACCAGAAAGGAAGAATAAACATGAGTTCCCATTCCATGGACCCTTTATTTTTTTGTTTATTTTAATGACCAAAATATCCAAAGTAAAATTTTCATCTCTCTCTCTCTGACTTTATCTTTTGTTTGGAAGCTGTTGATTGATTAAATCTGGTGGCAGTGGAGTATAAGAAGTGGTATCTATCTCTGGAATTTTGAAGCTTGTATCGTATGCTTTTTGTTTCATATTTTATTTGAGGAAAGAATCCATTTAACCCCCATATAAACCGTCGAAAATCCATACAACTATCTAACTTTTTCTGAGGTTCATGTAACCTCTAAAATAATAAGTAAATCTAAATAGTTTCTTGAGATAAACTTTTGTTGACAGATAAAGAATATTTTAAGAAATTCTGTTTGGTTAACCATAACTGAAAATACAGTATATCAAAACCCTCAGCAATGTGTTAAAAATGGATAGAGTTTTATAATCTATTTAGAAGAGTAAAATCATCATTTATAAAAGGTTTTTATCAATTTTAATAAATTATATGTGGATTTTTATATACTGTGTTTTCAGTCAGGTTAATCAAAATGAATATTCGCGTAATATTCTTTATCTATTAACGAAAGTTTAATTCAAGAAGTTATTTAGATTTACATAAGTGTTTTCAGAAGGCTAAATAAACTTCCGTAAAAATGAGGGGGTTATTTATATTTATATAGGTTTTTTTAGAAGGTTAAATGAACTTCAATAAAAATCAGGGGGTTATAACTATTTGAGACAGGGGAAATTATTTTTTTTGGGTAGAAGTTTCATAGATTTTGAATACATGCACCTCTTTTCGCGTCTTCATGCCTGAGATTCCAGTACAGAATTTTGTGCCCACTTACATTCTTGGCTGGAATTATGTGTGATAACTTTGAATTTAATAATTAAGCTGTTTTGAATATAATAAGCTGTTTATTTGTATATATTATTCTAATGAGGGTTTTCTTTAATGCATGGCTAATTTGATTGTGGAGAGTTATCATTTAGATGATCTTCTTTCTTCGTGCATACCAAGTAAGATTTTTTGAATTTTTATAATTGAATTTATTTATTTTTTAAAATTTCTTGGTTCCCTTGTTTGTCCCAAAACGACCATTGCTTGTCCTGGGAAGTGAAGAATTTCTTGAAGGGCCTTTGTGGGTTTTTGATTTTGAAAGAGTGGGAAGGGTTATTTTTAGGGTTTATTGAAAGTTTAGGCAAACTTTTCATGAAGAGGAGTGCTACAATTGTATTGTTCAAGGACTTTGTTACACACAATCTTACTTATAACCCCATATATCTTGATCATTCTCCACCGGAACACTTACATTATTAGATTATATATTTTTTCATTTCTTTATAAATTAAAACTTTATACAATTTATTGGAGTATATAATATGTCTCGTTAGATGAGTCATATTATTTTAAATAATCAATTGTACGTGGACTATATATGTAGTATGCAAATGAGATTGTTTATCATATTTCATTTATATAGTTTGAATCCAATAAATCTTCACAAAAATTTAGGCATGAAAGTTTTCTTTTAGCACAAAGGATTTTAATCGGCAATACTGTGGTAGACCACTACTAGCATTCGTACTAGAGAAACTTGAGTCAATATGGGTCTAGAACAGGTGGTGGACTGAAGTTCATTAAAACAAACCCACAGAGCTGTTAAACTATTTTTTTATTATTATTTTACTTTTGACAATATTATATTCCATCCCCATTAGATCATATATTTTTAGGAGTGATGAGTTCAGATTCAATCAATATTGGCTCTAGTCAGTCTGATAAATATTGAATTACACAGATATATTTTTAGGAGTGATGAGTTCAGATTCAATCAATATTGGCTCTAGTCAGTCTGATAAATATTGAATTACACAGTCTTAATCGAACTATACAACCTATGAATTGAACTGCACAATCAATTATTAAATATAAATGTCACTCTCCAATTGAATACTGATAGTGCTTATCAAACTTAGACTTGAATGGATCTCCAACAATCCCCAACAAAAGGATTCACTAACTTTGGGTCAAAAGGTTAAACCCCCCAGAATTCTTCTTGATTCTAATGAAAATGTAATAGAATCCCACAAAAGATCAATTTATTACAAAGTAAACAATATTTTCACTGCACTTCACCCAAGGCGCCAGGTTAATTAATTAACCAACCTTTCCAAAAAAAAATCACACAAGGGGTATTTATGTCATTCAAACCTCAATAAATACCCATCAATAAACCCACGCGGACGGCCCATCCCGAAATAGAAACCAAGAAACCCCACCCAAACATCCGCGTATTCCCAAAAATACCCCTACCCTTTGTAAACAAACCCATCCCTACACATGACACAATCCATTTTAGCAAAGGGTATTTTCGTAAAATACATCAGCTTATTCAAACATTTCTTTTTTAAAGGTATACAGTGGCATTAAAGCAGTGTGTGTGATTTTTTTTGAAAAAAATTTGAAATGAATGAGCCGTTGAAAAGCTGTACTTTCAAACAGAGATTTTTCACGCAAACCCCTTTCATTTTTTAAATACTCGTCTCTCTTATAGTGTTTGAGAGAGAGAGAGAGAGAGAGAGATGGCAGGGGTGATGACAGTGGTGATGAGTGGGTGCAGAGGAGGTGAAGGTGGTGGTGGTGGTGGGAAGAAGAGGAGGAAGGACGAGGAGGAGATGGAGAGGAACAGGCAGCAGCTGTCGGTGGTGGCTCTGCTTCTGGCGGCGATCAGGCGGTCGATGATGTCGTCTTGCCGTGTCGATCGGGGGGAAGAGGAGGTCGATTCGACGGCGACTTTGCGGAAGATGGAGATCGGGTGGCCCACCGAGGTCCGACATGTCGCTCACGTCACGTTTGATAGGTTCCATGGATTCCTTGGCCTTCCTGTCGAGTTTGAACTTGAGATTCCTTGTCGCGTCCCCAGCGCAAGGTGTGTTTTTTCTTTCTTTTCTTCTTTCATACTGATCTTCCTAGGCCATCTGGAGTCTTACTCAAACTTTTACTCAAATTTTACTAAAAATTTGAGTAAAGTTTTATTTGATATGGTGCGTCTCCAACTCACTTTGTGTGTGAAATTGAAAAAAAAAAGAGCCCCTTGATTTGGGTAAATGTTTGAGTTAAAACTTGATTTGGTATGAGTGAGTAATAATTTGAGAGATTTTTGGATGACTTTTGCTCAAATTTAAATTTGAGTATACATTTGAGTATAAGACTGAAAATGCTCTTAAATTGTTTTTGTCTTTGGAGTTTGAAGTGGGTTTTTATTTGGATAGGCAATGGTGAAGTTCTTGAGGGTTTATTATGAGATCCTGGTTGGGTTGTTGGGTTTGGGGGGGGGGGGGGGGGGGATTCTTTATTTGGTTCAATGAATTTAAATGGTCTCTCTTTTATTTTCTTGGGCTGAAGTTGTGAGTTTTTTTTTTAGGATGGTGGTTGTTAGGGGCACAGATGTGGGTTTTAAAAGGTTGGATCTGATTATCTGAAGGGGGAAAAGGATCCCTAGTAATTTAGGGGGTTTTAAAGGTTTTTGGCTTTTTGAAATCTTAGGTTTGAGTAACAGATTTGAAAGAAGAAGCATTGAATGAGGCATGTATTAAATTTTTTTTTCTGTGTTCTCCGGAAAAATGAGACTTTTTTTTACAATAGTAGAAATTTTTAAAATTGTTCTGTGGAAGGAAAACTTCAGGGACAATCATCCATGTTGTTGCTTCTTCCTTTTCTTTATCTATAAACAATTATAGATTTGTTTGCTTTACTTATGGTTTATGTGTGTATGTGCGCGCACAGTGCAAGTGTATTCGGAGTCTCAGCGGAATCAATGCAGTGCTGCTATGATTCTAAAGGAAACAGTGTCCCCACAATCTTGTTGCTCATGCAGGAACGTTTATACTCTCAAGAAGGCTTAAAGGTGAGGATTCGATCGACTCATGGCGATACCATATACCAATCACATAGCACTAGATCAAACTGCATCTATATATTTCTTTAGTTTCCACTAGGTGTACCAAATTGACTGTCTGAGAATCCCCATCTGGATACTGGTTTTTGCAGGCAGAAGGAATATTCAGGATAAATCCGGAGAATGGCCAAGAGGAACATGTGAGATATCAACTGAACAAAGGCTTTGTACCAGATGATATAGATGTTCATTGTTTGGCAGGACTTATCAAGGTGAAACTGATATGTGCTTTGTGAATAATTAAACTGCTACTTTGATTAACTGACATACGTGCATGCATATTTATATGTGGCACATTACAATTGAGGGCTTAATCATACTGAATGATTGATTTTGAATGGGAAATTCTTAACATTAATGTGATATTTTGCTATTCCAGGCTTGGTTTAGAGAACTCCCTTCAGGAGTATTGGACAGCCTTTCTCCAGAAGAGGTCCTTAATTGCAACACAGAAGAGCAATGTGTGGAACTTGTAAAACGGCTTCTCCCAACTCAGGCTGCACTCCTTAACTGGGCTGTTGATCTCATGACCGATGTTGTTGAAGAAGAAGAGGCCAACAAGATGAATGCAAGAAATATCGCGATGGTCTTCGCCCCCAATCTGACTCAGGTCTGGCATATGGAATTGTTTTGTCCAATTTGTTACAATTTCAATTACCAAGCTTAATGTCCTGCGTGTACTGTTTAACAGATGGCAGATCCTTTGACTGCTCTGATGCATGCTGTTCAAGTAATGAATTTGCTGAAGACCTTGATCTTGAAGACTATTAGGGAACGTGAAGAAGCAGCAATGGGAGAGAATTGGTCCTTTTCATCTCCATCATCTTATCAGCAATCTGACGATGATTCTGATCGCCCGCAAGAGGTTGACATGAGCGGAGAATTGAGGGAACAAAGTTCAGATGATGATGACTGTGTCAGTAATAGATACAGTGTTGGAGAATCAGGAGGTGAAGATGATGCCATGAGCAGCATTGAAGAGTGCTTCTTAAGGCGATTGGAAGAAAAGCAAGAGATGATCATAGTTGATGAAATAAGTCGAGACATTAATGTGGATTTCATATCTCAATTGAGCAAGGAAGATGAGTTGGGGGCGAGCTTCGATTCAGGGGAAATGACCAGTAAAAATAGTCCTACAAAGCCCCGCGATGATGGAAGGCACATTGAGGTCTCTCTTCAATTGGAGACCTTGAACTACCATTTACAGAATTCTAGTCCACGACTTGTTAACTAAGTGTTACATAGTTTTCTTCATTTCCTTTCAAGCATCCTCCATGTTTGTTGTAAATCAGGTTTTATGTTGTCAACAGTGGGTTGAGTGTGGTGTTTTGAGGATTGGAACTAACAGGTCAGTTAGAGGCTTGATTCCTTTTATTTGGATTCTCTGTTTTTATTGGATTCCTTTTAATAGATCACTGCCTTTTATTTTGAAGACTGTAAATTGGCAAAATGTTCTAAAATTGTACTATTTGATCATGCACCAACAGATACCACTTGGAAACAAAGACTTAAAATAAAAGAATGGTACATCAGGGTATTATTATCAGTATTTTGTACAATGTATATTGATTTTTGGATAGCATTATATAGTAGAAAAAAATCCATATAACCCCCTGCAATCTTCATATATCCATATAACCTCCTATAAACACACCTATAAATCCATATAACCCCCTCTGTCTGCCTTCTGTCCGTTGGTTAACAGGGCAGGGGGTTATATGGATTCATGACAGATTACAGGGGGTTATATGGATTTTTCTCTTTTTTTTTTCTTTACATGTGGTTTAAAAATTGAGTTGTTTAACATTTAATTTTGAAATTTTTTTTTCAAGATACCATGCACTTTTAATTTTAATAAAAGAAAAAAAGTTATTCAAATTATAAACACATACAAGATCATCTATCAAAGAGATAGAAATAAACCCAAGCATTCTCATTTGCAAGCGATGAGACGAACCAATCTGTAAAAAAAAAAAAAAAAAAGCACGTATGGATAAAAGATGAAATCAAAATATAAAAAAATTCTTATAATAAAATATTTTAGAAACACTTACAAGCAATAAAAGCTAGCCAAACAAACTCTTGACTAATACTTTAAAAAATAAAAACAAATTTTTTTTAAAAAAAAATTAAACATTCAGGATAAATAAAAAAAACCAAATCTGTAACAAAAAAAAAAAACCAAATCAGATGCGGCTAGGTTTCGATCTTATGTTAAACGGCGTGAAGAGATGTTATCGAGACGGTTGCGTTCACGGCGTGAAGTACACGTGAGTGGCATATGCTGGTTGGACAGGTGTCACCCTCTGATTGGTGTACACAGGATTGGCCTGTGTTGTTTACACAGGAGTTTCGAACCGTTTCAGAACTGTTGCATCGTCTCCTACCGCAGTCTTCTAGAAGTTTAAAAAAGCTCATCTTCTAGAAGCTTAGAAGCTCAACTGGGTCATGTCAATGTCAATGTGAGGTACCACTCAAATGCGAAATGCGACATCACATCATTGTTCTGTTATGTGATTTTTGGATAATAGCTGCACATATCAAAAGATAGTTTTGGCTTTCCACAGGCCTTATTACTTTTGTTCAAGCATGCTTAAGTTTATACTTTTAATGGGATTCAGTACATTAGTATTGGTATGATAGCACCATAAAAATTGTAGACTTAACCATTAAAGGGGTTCGTGATAGACTTACATTTATCTGCTCACCACAAAAAGTGAACCAAACACCGAGATCTCTTCATATATCTGAAACTAATTAATAACAGCAAAGCATCCTGAAGATTTGAAACTCACCCCTCACAATCGGAGGGTGAAATTTTTTGAAAGCGTCTAGTTTACTTGCCCATCACGATGGAATTGTCAAGCTGCCCCCAAAAACATATATAATATGAACCGTTTTGAAACACAAATAAAAAGTTATGGCCTTTCGAATGTTCGGCTTTCCGTGGGCTCTCTCAACCTACTTTCTTAGATCTTCGTATCCCGGTAACTCTGCGGTTCCTCCACAACACCAAATAATCATCCGAGAAAAAAACATGGTTAAAAAGGTTTCAGAGAGCAACATGAGGACATCTCAAGAGGTGGTCATCCATATCCTACTACCACCCTTGCCAAGCACTCTGAACCTCAGAGGGCCTCTGATTTGAACGCATCTGAAACTTTCCCAGATCTAGCCATTGAGCAGCCTTCGACTGGTCCATCCTCGTGCAACTCTTGCCCAAGACAAGAATAAGAAAAAAGGGAGAGAGGGAAAAAATATTTTGAGGGGTGCAACGGGTCTCCTATTCTAGTACTGCTTTCACCCAAACACAATTAACTTCAGAGTTTTGATGAGATTCGATACATTAACGTTTGTATAATCGCACACATGGGGATTGCAGACTCAATCCTTAAAAGGGTTCGTAACAGACTTGCATCAATTTGCTGACCATAGAAAGTAAACCGAACATCAAGAACTCTTGGAACAACAAAAAATAATTCTATTATCTAATCAAAAGTGTTTAAGTTTTGTTCGTTCCTTTGTATGCAACATTTTCATTTTTAATTTTATCTTTAATTATATGAACTTTTAATTTTGTATTAAGTGTAAGAATGGAAAAAATACATATTTTAATATTTTAAAAGATAATGTGAAATATTAATCATATCTATTTTTTTAATCTATCTATCTAAATTGAATGAATGATAGTGATCGTGCCACATCATCCTATTTTTATGTTTTTATGATTTTTTTATTAGATTTAGATTGATATAATAATGGAATATAGGAAATAAATAGCTAATTTCAAGTTAAATATAAGTCTCAATGTTTGATCTCATTTTTCATCACATAATAATCATTTTTGAAAAACATCTATTTCATGGTCATAAGCATACATCGAAAAGCTCTTTCCAACGAACTATTGATCACTCCAATCAAAGTTATACTTGAAAAGATTTGAATTTTCAAAAAATTTCATAAATAATTTAATTCTTAATTTTTTTTTCAATTAATGCAGAAAAAAAAACTCACATAAACTAATACAATTAGTTTGTCAAATATATTTTCAACTTCCTTCCCGTTGGATTTTTTCCTTATTTATGAAGGGAACAAGCTTGATTAAAAAATAATAATATATATATTTCTTAAAAAAATTAATTAGACAAAAAATAAAATAATAAAATAATTTATCAATTTTGAAGATGACTGACAGTTTTGTCCTGTCTCGATGATCAAATTTATTTCGGACGGTTGGATTGAGCTTTTAAAAAAAATTGAACCGTCAAAACTGTTTGTCGATCATCCTTTGTGAAATGAGGGTGGGTTTGGGTTTTAATCGAGGGTAATTTTGTATTTTATTTTTTTAATCTTTTGTTAATGTCGAACAAACAACCAATAAAAAAACTGACACCTAATAAAACTTGCCAATGGAGTTTAAAACTTGGGACCCAGATAGCAAAACTCATCAAATAAACACGCCAAACTTAAAATAACATGTCATTAAAAAAACAAAAAGGATGATGTTACATCCAACCTCATTTCTAATCTTTTGAATTTTTTAAAAATAATATTCTTCATCTAATGAGGTATATGCTTTTATATGAAGCATATAATCCAATTAATTGCATGAATGCATAGAAATGATATATAAAAAATTATTTCTGCATACCGCATTTCTAAATACTGAACAAAACCATGATTTTTTTTCAAAAAAATAGAACATATTAATTTTTTTATATATTATAAAATATAAATATTTTTATATGAACAAAATAATTATAAAAATTGGGTCGGGCTATATCCTCGCACAGCCAACCTTTACATCGACCCTTGTAACAAATAGATGAGATGACAAAAAAATTTAAAAATTAAGTGGCATTCTTGAATTACATATATATCCTATAATATAGATGAGATGAAAAAAAAACATTAACCGACATTCTTGACTTATATATCATGTAATGACTGCAAAACCAGTTTGATAGTATTAATATTTTTTAAAAAATATCTGAGAAAAGAATTATAAAAAATAAGATTTTTGACTTCTTGCTTTTTTTTAAAAAATATCTTATAAATAATACTGGTTGAAAGTAATTGTAGCATGATTCTACCTTTTAAAAAAAAAAATTATAAATAAGACTTTAATACTTATATAAACATTTTTTAGTGAAGTTAAAAACCTCAAACCAATTAAAGATATTAGCACATTCACAAGTTCAGATGAGTCTTCATGATAAAATTAAATAAAATGTTTGATTTAATTTGGAGGGACTGATTTATGATTTTTATATTATTCAATTACTTTAATGCAATCGTTACATTTCATTTTGACGTGGTTTGCAGCCGTGTTTAATGCCGACGTGAATTTTATTTAACGTGCCGTTTAACGTGTCGACGTGTAGTACATTTATTGGTTGTATTCCCTGTTTCCTGTTTCCTATGGAAACAGGTAATCTGAGCCCGTAGATAACCCCAAAACCCTTGGGTCGCCTTCTTGAAACTGGACCAAGCTTTATGCATATGATGTCCTTTTCAACACGCCACTCCTCACGCATTGGTTCATATGTCTTGTACCTCATTTGGGGATGAGGTTAGGCCACGATTGCATTTATGTGTAAATCATGGTGACGGATGACCAACCGTCCCCTGAAATTCGTGAATAGAACGACAATTGAGGGAGTCTAGATCAAGTCAGTATTGAACTGTACAGCTTATGAATCGAACTATATAATTTATTAATCGACCTATATAATCTATGAATCAAATTGCATAATAAATTGTTGGGTACAAGTGTACTCTTCCATTAGATCCAGTCAGGCCTGAGTTTGTTTAATACTATCAGTATCCAATAGAAGAGTGACACTTATACCAAACAAATTCAATTCATAAACTGTGGTTTGATTCATAAGTTGTGCAATTCAATACTGATCGAACTGATTGAAGCCGGTCCTAATTGGATCTAAACTCCAATTGAGGAAGCTGCCTTACAGGAATTATTTGCATTTTTACAAAGAAAAAAAGTGTTTTATGAAAAGAGTAAAGTAGCATCCAATATTTCAGAAATACAAGGCATTCAGCAACAGAGGGGCAGTCATACAATTTGTATGACCATTCACATGCATTTGAGACACTAATTTGAGAGAGCATTTATAAACACATGGATTGTCCAATCGAGAGTGCATCATAATCAAACCTATGAAGGCCTTTGCTGTCAAGTGATAAATAAATTCATACAAAAGCCACAAACAAAACTTGAGGAAAAATAAAAAGAAAAAAAGATCCAAGCATGCCTACAGTTGGGCTAGGCATTGAACATGGGAGAGAGTAGAGAGAGAAACATCCAATGCCTTCAGAAACATATGGGCAGTCATAGAACATATATTAGACCATTTACATGCATTTAGAGACACTAATTTGACTGGAGAGCTCCATTACAAATCACGAGGTTCATCAGTCATCACAATCAAACTTATGAAGCTTTGCTTTCTATATTAGCAGAGACTGAATGAATGCCTATTGAACATGGGGGATCCAATGCCTTTAGAAACCTATGGCAGAATTAGTTTCATTATAATAGTGCGCGCTTCATCACAATCAAACCTTGCTTTAATGTAAGAGAGATTTGGTTGCATTCATTGTCAGTGGGTATCAGGGGATGCATGATTTCCTTTCTAACCTCCCTGAGGCTCACTGGCAGCTGAGAAATGCAACCAAGAAAAATCAGTTTGTAGAAATTGACAAGTATTCCAATCAATGTGAAATTTCATAGATCCACAATAGGTGAGACAAATTGGTGAGGAATGCATTTAATGATTCAGTCTATCAAGTTCAATTCAATGGAACAAAAAAATAATGCTACAATATAAAACAAGCTACCCAGAATAAATGGTTGTTTGAAAGTTTGGGCAACTAGTCTTTCCATGTTAATCAATCATAAAAATTAAACAAGAATATAGATACAATGATGATACACTCTGACTGAGGAAAAAGACATTGGAAGCAAAGAGAATCTTCAACTTTCGGACATAGCAAGTTTCATTTTTAACCACTCAGGTATTTTATCACAACATACCAATAAAAAATTACTCATACCCCCCCCCCCCCCCCCCACCCACAAAAAGACAATTACAATAAAACCACTCAGTTGTAAGTATAAGACAATTTCATGAATCTCTGCTAATTTGAATATTGATCATAACTCAAGATCATAGATCCCAGGTCTGCCTTCTGGTGTAACAGTGTCCCAGACTGTATTGACAAACTATGTAAATCATTCAATTAATGCAATGGTATCAAGCAAACTATTTTCTGCCTCCATGAAGATGAATGAAACAGCATACAGGAAACCCACCATCAATACCCATCAGTCCCATCCATTAAATCTGCAGGATAACAAAACATTTAAACCAACAATTTGGGGTCAGCAATATAAATCCGTTCCACCATTGAGTTCTGTTGAGTGTCATTTCCTCCATTAAATATACGTCGAAGATCAAATATGCCATTTCTTATTATCTCCATCCAGTTTAACTTTGGTCTAATTCGTGTCCTAGGGCCACCTACAACTACAACTAGTTGGCGCATCCATTGGTCTCCTCCACTGATGTCCTAATCATCTCTTCTATAGCAACGACCCCTGACCTTCCACAAATAAGTTCATTTGTTGCTGTATCTTTTCTTTTATTTTTATCTTATCACTCATCCATTGTGACATTCACATTTTAACTACACTCGTATTCTGGATATGTTTTTCAATTGTCCAACATCCTGTGACCCATAAAACTTTGTTGGTCTTACTGTAGCCTTATGAAAACCTTCCTTCAACTAAATAAGGTATTCTACAATCCTATAATGCTACAAGAAGCACTTTTCCACTTCAACCATTATGCATTAATTCTACGGCTCTCCAATTTTTGCTCCCTCATGAATAACATATAAAAGACTAGCTCATAATATCTCTTGGTCAATTATACTAAAATTCTAGACAATCAAGCTTAAATCCATACTTCTGTCTTAGCATTGATCCCTTTCGTATTCTCATCAACAAGTTTACAAGAAAATATCAACCGCAAACCACATAAGGTAAGAAATTCCATCCTGAATATGCCTGACAATTTCATCCATGAATAGTACAAATAGATAAGGACTCCATATTGGCCATTGATGCAAGCCTATTGTAATTGAAAAGCATTACACCACACCCCCCCCCCCCCCCCCCCCAAAATAAAGAAAAATAAAAGAACTGTTCTAACACACACATTGCTTTTCCCTATAAAATACAAGACAATCTCTCTAGGATCCTATGACAGGCCTTCTCTAGGTCAACAAACACCTATGTGGAAATCTATTTCTTCTCGTTAAATCAATCAACTTGGCAAGTAAATAGCTTGTGTAATTAATCTTTCCGATACAAAATCAAATTGATTTTCTGATATTCTCATTTAATGTCTAATTTATACTCCCTCTCCCAAAGTTCAGAGTTCTATACCTTGATAGTTGCACAAGAGAGGGGAAAAAAAGAAGATGACCATGAAATTCAAATAACAAAGAAAACTGTGTCAAAATGCAAAATATATAAAAGGTGTTATTGCATATATTATGAATAAACTACATTTTCACTATAACTATTTTGCAATACTTTCACTCTATATAAAATATATGATCGCATCACAAGGAAATTTATGGGCAAAATGGTCAACAACTTGATTTTATCACGGTCCTTCCGATTCATGGATATGCTAGTCAACTCTTATGCTCAAATTTTTTTATGACACGAGGGAGAGAGCAACATTTAAAGTTTTACAGCTACCAAAGTACAATCAAACAATTCTTGGTGCACTGAAAAAAAATTGAAAACCATGACCATCCATCTTTTTCAAAATCTTATTCCTGGTTATATGTCTCTGTTCAGTATTAGAGTTGAAGTCCCCAATTTGAAATTTCAAGCCCTACATTTCAACCACAAGATGAAGCAAGAGATATAATCAATAGTTGATAAAAAAAAAAACATTCACAAACGAGTCACATAATATCTATAAGTATAAGCTCGACAAAAAAAGAAGTGAAGTATGTCCATTTTAATCAATTTTATCTGCTCTAGCAACATCTGCATCCTATGATGCCACTAATACTTATTTGTGTTAGACCTTTATAATAGACAAATTCTTCACATACCTTTCATACAAGTCATTTTTTTATTTTCCCCTCTTTAGCCCTCCACAATTATACATTCGACCATAACTGAAAATAGATCTGTTTTAGAACTTATACAAGTAGTGTAATTTAGATATCATGGGTTTTTTTCAGTACTCAAGTGAATGCTTGAAGTAATCTTTACAAAACTTGAAATAATCCACATAATATCAAACCTCTAAAGAAAATGCTTGAAATCTACAAATGCATGTTAAATGCAATTGAAAGGAATGATGAATGCTACTTTAGTTTAAGTTGCGTGTGTGTTGAACATGATTGCACTACAAAAACACCACCAAGATGCACTTCATAAAGGACCTTTAGATCTGAAAAATACACAATTTACACTTGTTACATTAGAGGTTTGTGACATCTGATACACAAAAAAAATGGTGATATTGAAGACTTACAATGATTGCTCATTTCCTCCATGCTTCCCTTTTCAACAATGCCACAATAACCTTGTGCTGCTTACAGGTCCAAAGCAGAAAAAGAAATTTATTCAATGATGTACCAGTTGTCCAACTTCAATATAACAGTAACAAAAGAAAATGAACTTAATGTCCTGCTTTCTTTAAGAAAAGAAAAACTGTTGGGACTGTTAGTTCATGGTTTAGAAAATCATGTTATATGTCTTTTAATGGCCATGCAGTATAAATAATGGTTCAGTTTATGTTTAGAAACCATAATATGCAGAATCATATGACAGCATTACATTGTTAAATTTTATTTGTAATTTTAGTCAAAATTCAAAGTAATCCGAAGCTGCAGGATGAACTATACATTGTTTACTCAAAAAGATGATCGGAACAAGAATTATGTTGCTTTACAGTTTTAGCCATATAATATGTGCACAAAGAAGGCCAGTCAGATACATATCTCAGGTAAAGTGATACTCCTATTGATTTTAATTACCCCTAATTTTCCATGATGTCGCGGGGGTAAACAGATGAGGAGGTTATGTGCAAGGTCAATTCAACCACAGAAGAGGATCAATCATAAGCACAAAAATTGAAAACAGAAAGGAAATAATGGGAGGATCACATTGGCTTCATGGTATACACAGAAAACCTGAAGTCTATTAGCCAACTTATATATCTGTAAGTTAACGATTAGATCAATAGCCCTTACATGGGAATCATTTGGACATCCTGGATAAAAAATTATATATTTAAGAATTGAATTGGCATCTAGGAGGATACAGATAGATCGAATGATACTAAAAACAATTATAACGTGAAAACAGCCTGTAGAGATAAACTAGGTCTGTAGTTGTTTGTATCCCAATGAATGATTGTTGATATTTCATGACTTTTCAGCTCGCTATAGATGAATAAAGTATCGATGATCCAAATTTGATCTATTGGTTGAATGCTTCAATTCAAGTAATTGAGCACCATGGTAAAACAGAAGGAATGCAATTTATATCGGATTATAACGAGGAAGAGATGGGGGAGGACCCCAAGGGGCAACCCACTTTTGTGGAGGGGGGATGACCTACATTGATGTGGGTTTGGGCCCATAAACACACGCGTGCCCCCGCCCGGTTCAATTTGGATGGCACATGCGAAATAATTTTTTATAGTCCCCTAGTGTGATGTTAAAAAAATGATAGCATCTAGTGGGCTTGAACATTCTCTTTTTCAAAAAAATAAAATAATGAGGAAGAGATTTAGACAAGATTCATGCCCATGATTATGCTAAATGATTTTTTATAATCTCCTAGTGTGATGTTAAAAAAATGATAGCACCTAGTGGGCTTGAACATTCTCTTTTTCAAAAAAAATAAAATAATGAGGAAGAGATTTAGACAAGATTCATGCCCATGATTATGCTAACTTGCTTTCAGGTTCCCTGGTTCCATGAGAGGACTAGCCATATACATTGTTTTCAATGGTAGTTCCATCTATATCATATATAGAACATCTAGAATTTAATAACTTTTGTGATCCTTGTCCAATCATCATATATGGAAAATTCTATGCGGAAAAAACTACAAGGCAAACTATGCTGTATGAATCTGATAATTAGTTACTCAAGAAGCCTATTTAGAAGGTTTCTTGATTAAGATAAAGTATTAAGGATATTCGGATATACTGAGATAATTAATTATAAAAGAATATAAGAAAGCCTGGGAGCAGCCTGAGGTAAAAAATCAATGAAGCCTAGGAGCAGCATGAAGTAAAGACCAAGTGAGGGAGAACCAAGTTACTGGGGACTTGCACTGTGTGGAGTACATTGCTTGCAAAGAGAAAATGACAAAAAAAAAAAAAGGTAAAAAAAAAGGACAGGGAGTTGCTGCCGCTGCCATTTATTGGGGCTTACATTCAAAGCAAAATGGACTTCTCCTTCCAACCTTTCAGCACCGGGCAGATCCCAGACTCTATACATTGTGTTAACACTTAAACCATAGTTATCTAGGTAGCCAGGCTAGCCTTAGCAATGGTCATGCGCCTAGCCACCCTCGTGCACCTAGGCGGTTGTTAATTACACATTATACTTGAGATGATAATGTTAATAATATAATTATCTAATTATTCATGCCTTTTTTTTCTTCTAAAAGTGATGAGAATGAAGTATTTATAAATGGAAAAATACAAGGATAGAAAGCATAGTGGGTTGGGGGAGGGGGGGATACCATCAAGCTACCACTCATGTGTGATATTACTCCTTTTATTTGTTATGGCTTATTGGATTAAAAAAAAGGAAAAACAATACAGTCTTGATCGTGACCCATATGACTATTAAATTTATTTGATCAAATATATTTTAAATGGATCTTTACTTTTTTTTGTCATGAGTGATTATATATTGAAAAAGTTGGGTTTTTTTTTTGTCAGTTTTTTTTTTAATTAAAACAATTAAATTACCAAATTATTATTTTTTAATCAAAACAATTAGATTAGCTACCTACTTTGACTAAATCACAACTAGTTATTTGTTTCAATCTCAACCATTCATAATTAATGAGCCAAGTCCATTAAGCATCTTGCCAACCTATTTATTATGCCTAGACGTGTATACAGGCCCAGGTGTTCGTCTATGAACAGACTAACTAGACAGACAAATGCAAAGGCCCATATGGATCACCTAGCCACCTAGGCACCAAGCGACACCCAAACAACTACAAAGGTAATAAGCACTTTTTTCCCTTCAAAAGTAGGTATAAACAAGCTAAAATTTATTAAACCAGAAATAAACCTCCAAAAAGACGAAAGGACCCTCCTCCCATCAACAAAAGAAGATCAGTGTAAACCAAGAACCTCCAATTAGGTCAAGAATATAAATCTCAGAAAAAAATTAAAAGAAAATGGGAAAAACAACCCAACAAAAAATTTCTTATCAGCAAAGCCTTGCAATGCCTTAAACAACCACACATCACCTACCTCATTCAGTATTCACAGAATCAACGCCCAAGATATATTTCCTTGGGTGTCTTAAGAGAGAAAATGTAAGACCGAGTGATTTCCATGTAGGACCTCTTATAGATCTCAATTCACGAGGATGAAAGGCACATTAAAATAAAACAAAATAAATCCTCAAAAGAGGATGAGAACTAGAAAGACTTGAATAAATATAGTGCACAGGGAACAATAAAAACATTAACAGTAAGAATGACACAATCAGAGAAGAGAGGAGAGGGAAATAGAAAGAATACGCATGTTGGTAAATACCTTCTTGGAATTATGAAGAAACAAGGTAAAAAAAACCTAGGATGAAGAATATAGCCAATCAAATTGGTTATCTGGGGATTCTGCATCCTTGTGTTAGAGGGACTTGTCACCCTCATGTTTTGCTGTTGCATCCTAGACTTACACCTTACCATGTCTCTTCATCCTGGAAAAAAAAATGGTGGTCAAGTTAGCAATATTCAAAGTACAGATTACCAAATTGGCAGTCATCCTATAATTTTTGCATTTGTTATCTGTGGAGTTCTTGAAAGAAAAAAATATTGTGTACGACTGTCAGGAGTGACAAAATACTGTGGATCTAGAAGTCTGCTCTTGCAGTGACAAAGCTTATTCCATTTTGTATCAATAATAATAAATGACTAATCAAAATATTAAGAATTTATAAAGAATTAATGGTGAAAGCAAGTTGCCATTCTTAGAATCATAACAAACTTTTTGAAATTGCTTAGATTTAGATAAATAGAAGATATACCGATCTTGAGTAATCAAAAAAAGAAAAAAAGAAAAAAAAGAAAAAAAAAGAAACAAAATAGAACTAGAACAAATAAAAAATAAATCTACTCCAGAATTTACAACTAATTCAGGGAAGATATTACCTATACCTCTTCCGTTTCCAACTTTAAACTGCCAATTCACAGCAAGGTAAATGGAAACTGTTACAATGCAAACACAATTGTATCTAGGCATGCATATAAATAGAAACAAATTGCAGTAATTATAGCCTAGGCATGCAAAATGACTATCCACCAATAAAATATTGAAGCTAACAAGTTTTGCAGGACATACTACTGCTGATGCTTTTAAAAGTGAGACGTATTTTACTTAATATCACAGAAAAAAAAGAACATGATCTAAGTTTTCAAATATGACTAGATGAGTGTGTGTGTGTGTGTGTCAGAGGGAGAAGGGGGGGGGGGAGACAGAGAGAGAGAGAGAGTTGAGAAGATTGTCCTCTGAAATTCAGAAGGAAAAAAGATACATGCAAAGTTTAGAAGACATTAGTGATGTAGACTTTTCATTAATGCTCAAATATTGCATCAAATGGTCCATAGTGAGAGCAATTTTTAAAGAACTAGAAAATGCAACATTATGAGAGAATTTTTCAAGGATATAGTACGAGAATACAACTTAATTTATCTAGCAATAATGACAAAACAGACCATAGAATCTCCTGCGCAGTTCAAACAATCTTTATGAATCAATTTTTACAAATACAGAAAATGGATTGAGGTTAAACCAATGTGTATGCATAAACATGAGCCAAACTCATGACCAGGTGAGTGGGTGTGCTCAATGGTGTGAATGAAAGGCAAAATTAAAAGGCAAAATCTTATTAAATGATAAGACATTAAAATACACGAGAAGCACAATACCTGAGTTGTCACTGCAGATTGAAAGATATTTTCAACAAACACAATGAAAAAAGGCACTTCTCATGCGATGGACTTTAAAACACCTAATAAACAAGAAGTGGATTGCCTGTGGACTGAAGTCGATGAACAGTTTGACTTCTTTAATAACTTCATAGAACTCCACAGGAAATTCAGGGACAACTTACATAAAGGGTAAGAATAACAATGCCAAGAAGCTCATTGAAATTGTAACACCAAAAATATATATACAGAAAAACAGACCACAGGTAAATGCAACACAAGATAGATATATTTGCCATGCACACATTCCAAACATAGTTGAAGTTGTTGGTGTCTGATAAAGAGAAAACTTAAAAAAGAATTCAATTGACCACAAGGAAAAACTAATCGCACACAAGGAAAAATCATCTTGCATGAAATAATCTATCCAAGAGATGGTTTCCAAAGAAGAATCAATCAATTAATATTCAGTGTCTAAAGGGACCTCAAGAATACATAAATGTAAATTACAGTTGTGAAGCATACAACAATTGATAAAAAGTTTTGCGATATCCAGCGAGGCAACAAATTCCCACCTTCATGACTTGATGGGATGAATTAACATAAGACAGCATTAATTTTCTTCCATTTCCTGAACCCCTCTGCAATATTGCAGTGTGATTTTCCAGTATTTGATCAGATAGAGAATGTAAGTTCCTCCTTTGAAATTGATCTCAATGTCAGTAGGGCTTACTCTGTTTATTGTCTCTTTTGAGCTGTACCTTCAATTTCTTACCACCCAATTGACACCCATTCATCATATCAATAGCACATTGAGCTGATGTAGCAGTGTCATAACTGACAAAACCTGCAAAGAATCAGATTTTTATGACAGATTGTTCTCCGAAAATTTACAAAAATATTTAGGAGACTGAAAGATTACCAAAACATTTGCTAACACCAGTTGCTTTATCAACAAACACTTTCGCACTCAAGACTCTTCCAAATGCCTGAAAAGCATTTGAAAGCTCCTGATCACCAAATTCTTGAGGGATGTGATATATAAACAAATTTGCACCAGGAGGACCTATTTTAAATAGCAGGTAACATCTGTTAATGGTGAAGTTGTCATTAAACTGACTGGAAAGGGCTTCCAACAAAAACCACACTCACAAGAGAATTGTTCAACAACCTTCAATCTGACCACCAGAACCCGTACTGATGCCTGAACTACTGATGGTTGAAGCAGTTGTCAAATCACTGCTTGAGGCAACAGAGTGTGCTGCACCTTGAGAATTTCCCAGAGGCCTGTTACTCATCATTCCACCAGGATAAGCTAATGGATACTGAAGACCTGGCAAAGCAGGATATGCTGAGCCCATATATCCAGTAGATTGCATTGCCGCAAAATTTCTAGGACCCACAGTAGAAACAAGTTCAGGGGGGACACCACGCAGTGCAGTCCCTTGGTTTCCAGGTGAAACTAAATTATGGAAGCCAGGTTGATTTTGCATAGGGTACTGCATTAGTCCATATGTTCCTGGATGCTGAAAATAAAACAAAAATAAAAATCAGTAAATTTTGAACAACATTATGACAATTCATTCCTAACTAATAAAAATATGTACTATTTTCAAGATTACAATTTTTTATCATATCACAAAAATGATTTCAAAAAACATTATGATGCATCCTTCCCAACTAATAAAAATGTGTACTATTTTCAAAATTACAACTCTTTTGTTTCATATTATACAATATGTATGCATTTTGTAAGAAAAAACAATATTAATAAATTGTGCAAAATGGGAAAACAACACTGCCATAATTATCCTATTATGATAGCACGTATGAGAAGGATCCATATAACCGGTGCATCAACTGGTGAACAGGATAACTAGATTCTAACATACTAGGACACACCTGGTAACTAAATCCATTATACTGTGGAAGATAACCCATTGGTGGCAAAGCCCCAAATAAGGATGGCTGGTGAGTTGCACTGGAATGTGGTACATTAGAAGCCTGAGATTGAGCTTTCTGGGCCTTACGAGCTTGCCTTTCTTTCTCTGTATCTGCCCATTTAATAACTAGAGGTACACTTGAACCCTACCATAGCAAACAGAATTTTGTAAGAACATTAGTAATCTCAACACAATTTTGGGTACTTTGAGAAGTGGAAACGGACCACATAAAGAGAGGAAAAAAAGAAGAAAAAGAGCTACACAAGTCCCCAATTATCAATAGAGTATTTGAGGTCACAATCACACACATGCCTTAATATTGTGATAAGCCTATTGTATGATATAATCAACTTTTTCAGTTTTCAAAGCTGGCATACTACAATTTAGATGAAGTGAATTTCTAAAAATGGCATACTACAATTCAGTAACATATTCAAACAGTGAATATACTACTGCCTTAGTCTGTAACCACAACACAACATCAGTTGGCATTTGAAGGAGTCTATCGGTCCGTTTGGAAACACGTATGAAAAATAAGATTTTAAATAAAGTGGTTTAAATAGATTTGATTCCTGGAAAGCGGATTTTTTTCGCATTTTAAAAATCAACATTTTTGTATCAAAAGCTGAAAGTAACTTTTTAATTAAGACAACTTTTTAGAATACATTTGGCAACTAAAAGCGGAATCACTTTAACTAAGCAGAACCAAACGGGGCTATGAAAAGAACACAGCATTAGCTGGCATTTAAAGATGCTCGTATTAGCCATCAAATCCACTCCAATTTTGCATTATTTATGATACATAAGCAGTTTTCAGCTCTTGGTAAGAACCTATCAAACATTTATCTGTCACCACTCCAAGTAAATAGAAGACAACATGATTAATATGCCATGGAATATCTCATCCGTGATTTAAAATTCTTGTCAAACAGATCTGATGATGCTTCCCGTTATTAGCCACCAGCTAAATGAAGTTCACCAAACATTCAATATATATAACAAGATCACACAATATTGAATGGTTCTATGCATGATGCCATTGGTCCGCTCAAACAGAATTATGGTACCTTTTATTTTGACAAAGATTGGGTTCCTCCTAGGATTATGTTAACAATATGGTAAAAACCCAGAATTAGAAAGGAAGACAATTAGTCTTTCCAAACAAGAATAACTCAGAATTTATTGGTATTTTCTTGAAGGAATATCGATGCTAAGATGTTGCCTGGAAAAAAAATTAAATCGTTCGTAGTGATTCTAACCAACCAGCAAATAATGTCATATAAAAACAAACCTCCATCTTATGCTTTCCATTAAGTGCCTCAAGAACTGCAAGGGCTTGTTCTTTTGTCTCGTATTTTAGAAAGGCACAGCCTGCTACATTGAACAATAAAAAAAAAGGGAAAGTGATAGGTATTGGTGAAACAAATCCAGTTCACAAGCATGACTTATGTTTATAAAAGAGTATAGAAATGATATTTTTTACAAACTGCAATGCCTTCTGCTTCAAATAAAAAATCATACCTTTGCTTGTTTGTGGAGAACCCCTTAGAATTTGTAAATCTTTGATTGTTCCATATTGTGAAAACAGAGCAGAAACTTCAGCATCAGACACATTCTTTGGAAGCATGCCAATGAAGAGCTTGTGTTCTGGAGAGTAATGGCAGAGACAATGTGAAAAGTAAATAATTACAACATTCACACTTTAGTCAAAAATATATAAGTCAAAAAAAAAAAAAAACATGAACATGGCATGAATTAACACAGCCATAACAAAGAATATGCCAGTCATGACAATATTGAAAAAGTACATCTACAACAAGAATATTACAACATACCTAGTCTTTCCAACTCGCCATCTGCATACTTTACTTGAAGTGGACTAGAAGCCTGTGACAAAGAGATTAGGTCTTTGGTCATAATGAAGAGACAATGATATCTGATAGACAAATGCAGTATTGCATATTTTCAGAGAAACATTATACATGGAAAAAAATGCTGTTGATATAAAATCATCAATTAATTCACAAAACTGGTCCATACTCATTCAACCAGTAGTGAAGTACTGTGTGATAAAAAAAAATCCCCATATTTGAAGCAGCAAGATACCAAATCAATTCCAATCAACTGGGTAATTCCCCTTAAAGGAATTATAAAATCTTTTTAACAAAGTTCCAGAAGAAAAACTTTGTAATAGGATCAAACAAATGGAGTGAAGAGGAAGAACTATTTGAAAAGCTGACCCAGGCTATTGCAGAGAAGAGATTTTTACTGTTGAGAGAAATTGATGATTATAGAGCTTCCTCTGATGAAGGGGTGTACGAAGCACTGTGGGTGTATCGCACTATGCACATAACAGCAAGCAGATCAATCCCCTATGCATTGGTAGGTGAATGGTGCATAAACAGTGATCCCTCCCTTTTTTGCAAGTACCGTCCATGAGAGTTGCCCGTATTAGGTGCAAAACAGAAAAGATAAAATCATATGACATCTCAAATGTCCAAAACATGGTTAATATAAGGATGCACACTTCCTTAAATCAAATATAGGGATGTGCAGAACTTGTGCCTGGCCGTAAAGTACACACTGCACATCTGCCTGATTATTGGCTTTGTGCATTCTTCTTAATGTGCTTGAAATTAAATTACACAATGGCATCAAGAATACATTTTAAAGTTTAACAAGTAAAATTCTATCTTGAATTTGTGATCAAAGGAGAGAGTTCCACTAAGTCAAAATTTAATAATTTTAAAATTGAGAATGTGGAATTCACCACAGGCAGATTTTTTCATTCAGACAGTTTTATTGTTTATAGATATTTTCCCACAAAAATATATTTTTTATTTCTTCTGGGGAAAGCTAGGATGCCCACCAAATTTTATTGATGAGGTAAACCATCAAAATAGAAAGAACAAAAAGGAAGCTATGAAAATGGGAGGTCTTCAATTTCATATGAACAAAGTTATACCATTGTTCTATATGAACCAGCAAACTTCATAAAGGACTATCATGGGCTAAATGCGTTTTCTGAAGAAAGAGAGCTTATGAAGAGAATACATGAATGACTATCTTGGCTCTTCTCAAAGCTTCAACCTTGGCACTTATTGGAAAAAAGAAGCTTCCATATTCACATGAAATATTTGGTTTCTGAACTTTATGTTTTCCTTGTAAGGGCTTCTTTATTTTAAGGAAGACCCTTCCTTTTAATTTTCATTTCTTTTCTTATGAAATTCCTCATCTCCTCCTTTTGTTCGAGGGGCATCTTCAATTTAATAGGATTACTCTTACCTTGTTTTCAAAAAAACAAAAAAAAACAACATAAAGGACTGGACTACCAGTATAAATTCCATTTTGTGTTAAAGGATAGAGTCGTACAAACCTATATAATAGATCAACTTATTAGTCTATGGAGATTGCAAGTTATTGCTCGTATGGACCTTGCAACTACTCCCACTGTCTTTCTCCATTGGTATAAATTTCATATTTTGTTTTTGAGGTTAGGTGCCTACTTCCCCTCCATGTGGGAGCTCTCTCCTGTTTTTGGCAATAAAACTCACTTTTTTCCAAACTCAGGGAACAAAATCCAATGATAGATAAAGCAAAAGACATGGTGGAGGCTTTCAACTCAAAAAGAAAAAAAAATACTCCTCAGTAGTTCAATATTCCCACTTCTTAGAAAACCAAAACATTATCATATGCACTCACTTGTTCATTCACACTTTTTGCTGAGGGTCACAATTGTAGATCCACAATAATTGAAGTGATTTGAAGATAAAATTGAGAGAAATAAGTACAGAAAACAAAAATTGTTACTCTTCATATACTGCAATGGCTCTGTTCAAGTGTCTTTGATCCAGTATGCATGCAGGATGCGGTACATATCCCATCATTCCACATAGACTATAGAATATAGAGACCCACAGGGAACACCAAATAAGTGAAAGCATACTCAAAGACTTCTCACAGATAGCGCATCGCACAATTTTTGTTTTTTGTTTTGTTTTTTTGACAAAATGGTAGGCATCCATTCAGCCTCCAGATAAAGTGGCAATGTCCCAGTCAATATGTTACATTCGTCATGATTGCATGTCATTGGTTTCACCATTTTTTATCCTTCCAAGCTTTATATTCTCCTCTAATCAAAACCATATTATTTCTCATCACCCATGAAATTCTTTTTTTTTTTTTGGGATAAATCAAACATCAAAATTTTAATATGCAAAGCCATTAACATCTCCATCAACACAACCTAGACAATTGCTAATCATGTATCACATGAATAATATTCTAAAATTACAAGGAAAAACAAATCCTACATATTAGTTTCCATAGTCAAAATGCTTAGAACAATCCATTTCCCCAGCCATTTTTATCCCTATACACCTCATTAATTCAAACCATTTTCTTCTTCTCACTAAAAATTTATTTTTCTATAAACAAAAAAAAAAACAAGAATACTTCCAAGGATCCAACAGTCACACCAACATTTCTCAACTCAAACTGTAACCAACGAAAACATAACCAAAACAAGAATTTTAAAAAATAACATAAAAATCAAATTCAACATACCCCAGGGAGGGTCCTCTTGTTGTGGCACGCACTGACCGCCTTATCCGCCTCCTGTCTCGACGGGCAGATCAAGAAACAACATCCTATCACCACAAAAACAACAAGATCCAATAAAAAAACCACAACTACATTGCACCAAAACATACATTGCCAGATCCAAAGACAACAACAACAATTAACAAACAGATCCAGGATCGACACCTCTGGAAGCTTTAGTGGCCTTGTCTCTTATGATGTTGACCTCGTCACGATCGCAACCTCCTTGAACATCGCCAGAAGCTGCGCCTCCGTCATGTGCTTAGGCACCTGACCTACAAACAATTTCACACTCTCTCCTCCTCCACCTCCGCCACTCGAATCCGAACTCTTCTCTGCTTCCGCCATTAAAGCTTATTAAACCTTAGATTCTTCGCTTCTTCTTCTCCGTCGTCTTCGACGTCTTCTCCTCCTCTGTTAGACGAAAATGATGGGTTAGATTTCAGATTTAGATATTAAACAAAAAAAGGAGAAATATATAATTACTAAATTACCCCTGTCATTCTCAACTAAATATCAAACACGTGACGGATGAATTACCGTTTGATTCGTCGGATGGGAAAAATTCAAATAACCCCCCCGGTAAAGTGCCTGAAATCATAAAGTCCATTAATGTAAATTCAAATAACCCCTTAGAGTTAAACTTCCATTAACATATGAGAAATGCCATGTGAACATTCTATTTTATTAACCCTGATTGAAAACACAATATATAAAAAAACTCACAATTTGTTAAAAATAAAAAAATCTTTTACATATGATGATTTCACCCGTCTGGATAGATTATAAATTATATTCAAAAGAGTAAAATCAATTTTTAACTCATATAGGAAGTTTTTAGTATAATATATTTTCAATTAGAGTTAATCAGACAGAATATTTTTATAATAATCACAATCTATCAATGAATATTTAACTGAGGTGGTTAAGATAGGTGTTTAGGGGGTTATATGAAATTTAAGAAAAGTCAGGGGGGTTACATGGATTTCAGTGTGGTTATTTAGATTTTTTCCCTTCGTCTGATAGGAACACGTGGCAGATTCTTGGGGGAGGGGGAGTAGGGGTAGTTTGGTAAATGCAAGGAGGTTGACGTTTTGATTTAATTCCCGAGAGTGGTAAAAACATTTTGAAGGTTCCTTTGTCCCCTTCGGATGTGCCGGCCCTTTTTTAACGGGGAATTTAAAGGAGAGTGGCGAAGGCGTAAATAGCGGGGGAAATGTGGGGGTGAATAAGGTAGTTGAAGTCGTGGGGGATAAAAGATAAGCACGCCAGGCTGTCATCCCCCCCGCCAACGGCTCCCCCTTCAACACACGTATGCACGGATAGAGAGAGAGAGAGAGTCTACGGTGGTGCTCACGTGGAGGTCGCACGCGTGATGCGTGCCAGGAGTTTTTTTTTTAAATGCCACCGATATTTCAGTAACAACTCCCAAGATTGACTTCGATCAGTATACAGTCTATGTATCGAACTATAAAATTTATAAATTAAATTGTATAATCAATTGTTAAATACAAATGTTACTCTCATATTAGATTTGAATGATACTCATCAAATTCAAACTTGATTAGATTTAATAGAAGAGTAACACGTGTATCCAATACTGACCAGATTGACCAAAACTAGTCATTTGTATGTGAGATGATGTTAAATGGAGATAATCTCATTAAAAATAATTTATATTTATTAAAATGGGTTGATTTAATATATGATAGAATGATATATATTTTTTTATCAAAACATATAACTTATCTAAGATTTTACTATTTTTCAAAAATCAAAATATAGTTTCATAAATGATATGCCTATAGTTTCACAGTGATAGAAAAGGAAAAATAATAGTGAAAGGGAACGTAAGATCAAGATACAATAGTGTTCTCTCCTTGGGTCTTTTTATTTTCTTACATGTTTTTATTGGTAGAAAAAATTGTGAATGGGTTACACTTACATCTCTGTTTCACAACAGAAGAGGGAGATTGGAGTGTCCATGGAGTGGAGTGTTTAAAATTAGAGCAGTCAGCAGGACAATTCGTATACCTTGATAGCCATGTTTTTCATTCAAATGATACATGCAGTACATAATGAAAGTACATAGAATTTTTATAAAAACAGACTTTATTTTTAAATCAAAACACGTGGTGGACTGTCCTTCACATTATTCTACAAATTATGTTGCCGGGGCATTTCGGAAAGAATCAGGTAGAATAGTAACACTGAATTCAATGAAAGAAGAAAGTAGTATAAAAAACTTAAAGCATAAATGATTGTCAATTTTTAATTCAATTGGAAACAACACAGCTAGGATTCACATCAATGTTAACATTTGGCAAATAAACACATGCAATCAATTTTCTGAATTCAAATGATTTCCCAATATTTAACAGATTCCAACAATCCATGAATCACTGCTCCAAGATTCCCTCTCCTTTTCATATTCTAAAAGGGAGGCAATTAGGAGCAACAAAATCCAATTTTTTTTTTTTTTGGCAGCAATATGAGATGGGATTCTAAAACAAACTGCAAATTTATATAGCCTTCATTCCAGCAAGCTCCCGTAGTTTCTCGCACACGACAAAGGTTATTGTGGTCTGCGGACCTAATCTTGCAAAGATGGCAAAGCCCCTGACATGATCTCATTGTGTTAGTCTTTAAATATGCTGGACAACAAACTTGAATGAATGGAATTCAGTGGGAGATATCACATAAGATCTCAATGGTTCATGGGGTATGGTGCACTAATATGTTTTTCGTAAACTTTATCTGGTGGTCGTGCGCATGAATCAATCATGTCATAATGCAACAGAACGATAATATTTCCACACTAGAAGATTGGTAATAAAAAATCTACTATGCCAACTTAATATAAACCATAATTGGTCACAAGATACCATAGCAGTGATCTGAACACCAATGACTAGAAGAAAATAAAAAAAGCAAGGGTTTGCCTTGCTCGTGTTTAACGACGTTGTCATGTTCCCATGATGAGATGTTTTGGAAAGTCAAGAAAATGAAAATTGTAGTGATGCTGGAAATGCTGGAAAGCCAGGAATATGAAGGGGAAAAACACGAACTTCATTTAAACATCATAATTCATAAATATATCATGCTACCTGTGTGATTTAGTGTTTTATTGTGTGAAAAGTGAAAAGATGCTGCAAAACAAGTGAAAGAAAGGGACATACATTGCATTTGCAAAAAAGGCCTCTGAAATGGGCATGTGCACGGATGAAGGAATTCGACTACATAGCTTCATATAATCTTAATCTGCTCAAAATAAAGGGGAGAAGTAATAAACTTCCATAAACAATCCAATAAAGTTCCACTTGGCCTTATACATGCACTCAACACGTAAGATACAACATTACGTGGGTCCGGTCCTGATGTTAAACCAAAACGAAAAGACAAACATTGGATTTTGTGTCATGTCAAAAAAATGTGTGTGTTGCTAAAGATTCATCCAGAGTTGTGTACAGAATAGGTGAAGTTTTAGAGTTATACTTTCATAACACTTACTACCAATGAATTTTAATGTTAAACCAGTAGACTTTTGATGCTTCAGATCCACTGTGCAGCATTTGGGTTTCAATTTGAGCATCAGTTGGGTCCCCATTTGAAAATCTCCTTGCCAAAGAGATTATGTAGAAAAGGAATGGTGGAACATTCCCCAACCCACATTCAAGATGCAACCCAGAGTGCCAAGGATAACACTATGATTGAAAACGAGCACCACATGTTGTCATGGGGAGCCATTCCTCTAATGACAGCTCCATGGTTTCACAGATACCACAAGTCCGCATGGATTAAGAAGAATCCTAATGTAATTGAATAGCTATCATTTTGCTATTTTCAGAACAGAAGAGAAGGCTTTGCAGGATGCATACAGAACACATCATCATGAGGCGAGAACACAAAAGGGCAAAAAAGAGGGAAAAAAATATGAGAGAAAAATTAAGCCTGATTTCTACAGAAAACTATCTAGTTATTTTAATATACTACAGTGTCTTCACGAGGGTTACTATGTGCATGCATATGAAAATAGACATAACTGGAATCATAGTAATCTGGTAAATCCAAAAAATTTCCTCACCCTTTATAAAGTGCCCGAAAGCCCTCTGTGCGCATCACCTGAAACCAATGTTTGAAATAATCAGATCTCAATCCCCATGTTCCACATATCCTTATCTGTGTATGTTAATTTCTAGTTGAAGTGCTTGTGAAGATTTTCTGGCAGTGACCCCAACACAACTAGAGAGTGCTCAGAAGTGATTTTTTTAAGCTGTTACAATTAGCAACATGATGATTTGTGAAACAACCCTACAAAGCATTAACATAATTCTTCACTATATTCTAAAAGTATTTAAACTGTTTTCTGGGCACCTAGAAAAGCAAACAAAATACAAAATAGTGAAATGCCAATAATGACAATTTTTTGAAATTATTATTGTTCAAACTTCTACATCAAAAGCTATGACTTGGAAAATCAAAAGGCAATAATCCATATTCAGAATCCTCATTAACGTGTTAGCAGGGTTGTAAAGGAAAGGTTTACCTAGGTACGAGTGTAAAGTGGTTATTGTAGTTCTTGTGAACCTCCACTTTATAGCATGGTTATCTTTTTGAGAGAACATTATAGTATGGCTATGCTATATTGGTACTTGGTAGCTAATTGTGCAAGTTACTTCTAGCCCTCTTTGCACGCACCCAGTGATGTCTAAAATTCCTTACTTTCACATGGTGATAATAGCAGACTGCGGGGGCATGACAGGAGAAACTTCTGAGATCCGAAAGTTTCTCACAGAACAAAATGAGTGGAGATATATTTTGGAGATATGGTTAATAGTTTCTGAAGGCCTAACATGGAGGATGGAGATTTGAGGAGCAAAGATTGATGCTCCACTACAGAATGAGGACATTATCCATAGAGATGCCAAATATTTTAGATCTGGAGCATTAATCAACAAAGTTATATGGAAATAAATACCTCAAGATCATATTTTTCAGCCTTCTCAAAGATCATATTCATTCCTTTGATCACATATGACATGAAGTTGACCATTTTATGGTAGTGGCATTGACCTAAATTCATATCATAGAGCAGGGCACAACTGAAATTGTAAATTAAGTAAAAATTAAAAGTGCTGGTGCACAACATCTACCAAAGATTTCTAAGTCTGAAAAGAAAGGCCTAACCTACCAGTACAATTATGGAAGCCCGCCATCTTCTATATTTATTTACCATGCCTTACTTTTTCTATATGTAAAACCAATTAGCCCATTTATTTTACTAATTGGCCTGGAAAGATGGTCATAGGAACATATATTGACTCAGAGTCCAAGACTTTAAACTGAGCCACGGAACCGCAAATAAGCAATACTAATTGGGACTGTACAGTTTCCAAAATAGTTATCTAGTCATTCGAATCCTTTTTTAGTAGGAATCCAAGATAGTTGGGTTTAGGACTCAAAGTCAGCTGGCTATTGGGGTTTTGAGTGCGCTATAAAATCAGAAAGTCCTCCATGAAAGAGGCACCTATTATTTCATAGAAAAATATTATTAATATTTCAGCAAATATCTGCAGCCATACAGACTGTAAATTTGTTTAGATGGGCTTATCTTCACCCATTTATCTATTCTCTCTTCTTTGTTTTGTGTTTCCACAACATCTGAAAAAAGCTAAGGCCTATCCTAAATCATGCCATCAATCAATAAAGAACACTCAGCAACACTTTCACACTTTGTGATAATATTTTTGTAAAGCACCTCCGTAATTAACCTAAACCTAAAAAATACCATTAGTTGAAAAAAAAGCAAATAGACAATGAAATCCTCTACTTTACACTAGACACAGTTTTAGATGGCATATTTCATCCTGAGAGGAAGTTTACATCACAATCACAAAAGCATATGCATACCTCATATGCACAGTGAAATACATTGCGATATCTACCAATGCTGTTAGATTCTCGCTGCAACATGAGACGGGTTTTGATCATGTCCATAGGTGCAGTAACAAGAGTCCCCACAGCCCCAGCTATTGCACTCGAGCTTCATACAGCCATAGGGTGCAGTTAGTCACCTATGAAAAGGTTCATTACTATTGCAATTTTAAGATCCAAATGTGGTTGCATAAATCTGAAAGAAAAAGGAAAATCGGATATTCATATACATGAGATGCAGATGAAATCCTTCTACAAGTGCTGTCCGCTTAAGCAGTGCCTGAATCAGTTAAAACACAGACCATATTAAAAGTGAGATATTAAGAGAGATAAAAAAAACCTCCCAGAAAGCCAAATCATTTTATAAACGTACAATGTGGAAAGATCAATAATACCATCTTCCTAAGAAATGGACCTGCTTGGATTCATCATATGTTGCCAGTTGTGATGCTGTGAGAGCACCAGCTCGGGCCATTGCAGGTCCAACTCCCTTCCACAGTGCTCTAATTCCCTCTTCTGATATAATTTTATGCATCTCTGTGAAAGTTCCCCTACTAGGGTTCGAATCCATTTGTAACCGCACCTGAGAATAAAAATTTCTGCATTCTAATAATTCATCCTTACAATGCCATATAATCACATATAACAGAATTACCTTCATAACCTCTAATGGATTGGTCAGTGCAGTTGCAATAGCACCTGAGAATGCTCCAGAAGCAACTTTAACCAAGAAATTTGTAGAACCAACTGTCACTTCACAAACATACTTGCAAGGTTCATATAAGCCTAAACGCAGACCTCCATAAAGAATTGACCTGGTCAGTGCAGGCGCAACTCCAAGATACAGTGCCCTGGCCCCTTCAGTTCTTGTTATTTTTGCAAATAGTTTTCCCTGTGAAAAAGGTTATATGATAGCCATCAATACCAAGAAGATACATTAGATTAGGTGCCTCATCTTGAGTAAACTAGCAAGAAGATATACCATTCCAGTTAATTGTCCTCTCTGACCAACGAGCTGCATCTGCAGTCTAACCTTGATAACATCTGCAAATTCAAAAATAATAATAATTAACAGAGTAAAAAGGATTGGAAAATGACATGTCCACCCCTGTTTGCAACCCCGTCTGCAGTCCCCAACTGTTTTAATTTGTTTTTTTGAAGTATATATTCGTTTAATGAAGTATATACTATTTTTTTTAAAAAAAAAGTATATACCTAGAAAAACAATATAAACATTTTTTTTCTGAAAAAATGAAAAAATTTAAACGAGCATATTGCATTAGTGGAATATATATTGTCGTATACTCCACTAGTGGAATATTTATTGTCATAGTGGAGTTTATATATTGTGCCAATGCAATGTATATTCCATTAGTGGATTGTATAGTCGACTAGGGGACCGCCTCTATGGGGCTGCAAATGGGACTTAGTGTATCAACACTCAAAAAGATTTCTCAAAAATGTCAAAGGACATAGAGTTGTAAATATATGCACATAGTTATTTTAATCATACACAGATGATAGGTACTAATAAATGACACATTAACCAAATGATCATAGATAGGGTGGCATCTATGTAATTATGTACGCAAACATACACTATTTTACATGAAACAATAAAATGGGCACATATCTGCATGTCTTGTGTGCATGTAATTTCCATGCGGGGCGCATTTGGAAACACCATTCACACCAGCTTTTCTGGAAGAATCATTGTGCATAAATGAGCATTTTGTGTCAATTTTCTAGTCCAATCTATCAGCGAAAATGACGTTCTAGCCATAGTTCAAAAATGTGTGCGGACCGCATGTGCGGTGGGGTCTACACACAGCATATGCGGCCGCATATACTATACATGCGGCCGCACTTTGGTTTAGGAAGGCGTTCGAACGCCTTCCTATATTTTTTTAAAACAAAAATTACACATGCCGTTCGAACGGGCGTTCGAACACCTAAAGGCCGTTTGAATCCCGTTCGAACTGGGTTCGAACGTCTGAAGGGCTGTTTGATTCCCATTCGAACGGCTGGCCGCACATGGCTACATATGCCCCGCACATGGCCGCACTTGGACAGCACTTGGTATTGATGTGCGTCGAGGGGGGTACATCAACACGTGTGGCCGCACATACTGGTACATGCGGCCACACTTTGAACTATGGTTCTAGCTAAAAAAGACTAGGTAAAACAGACATGGTTGAATCTTTAGTTCAATTTGACCACTTTCTGGGCAAAACAAGGGGTTTAGTGACTTTCTGAACTTTGGAAAGTAGTTCACCAAAGCTAGATGCATTTTAATGAAAAAAAAACATAATAAGAAAATGTGCATAATTGGAACTTAGAAGCAACAATAATAATAAACAATTAAATAGTCACCTAAACAACACCATCATAACCTATTTCACAAAGGTTTGCATCCAGCTTTATGAATCCAAGTAAACCATAATTTTTCATCTGAGGACATTCTCAAATTAATTTATCATTGCCCTTAATATCATTCCTAACCTTCTCCCATCCAAATTTCACCCACCCACCCACCTCCCCCCCCCCCCCCCAAAAAAAAAAAAACAAACGATTACCGTAATTTTGTTGCCTCTTCTTATCAATGTTTTCATATTGACCGTTCGAATGGACACATACGTCCGTTCAAACGGTCGTTATTTTTAAAAAAACTGTCGTTTGAACGGAGTTTGAACATTCGAATGCTGTTTGAATGGAATTCATTCCCAAAGCATTTATTTTTTAGACATTTGAACTACCGTTCGAACCCCGTTCGAACGGCAGTTATACCGTTCAAATGAAAATCAGGTCATTCGAACGGACCACTGTTCAAACTACACATGCCGGATCATATGCGCCGGGCCTCAAAAACAGCACATGCGGCCACATATGCCGGCATGTGCAGCCGCATGCTTCTCATTAGGATAATAGCCGCTGTAAATCGTCAAATCCATTAAACGGATCCAAAAACTAGCCACACAAATAAACCAACCAAAAAAAAAAATCATGTTCTCCTGTAACAAGAATCATAACCATGAAAAAAATAGATCGAAATGGAACATTTGCAAGAACGAAGGAAATGTGGAAAACCTAGAGGATGAGTGACGGCGGTCGCAACAGCTACAGAAGCTCCGCTGGTCGAGAAGTGATACATCGCATACGACACCGAGGCTTCGGATTCTCTCCTCCCTCCATTATTGTCCCCTACTGACCCTGAAACATTAAAAGAAAAGAAAAGAAGATATCTTGATTCTTGAGTTGATGATTTTTTGAGTGGGTAAGGTTAAGGTTTTTCTGATTGAGATTGATGGAAGCACCTTGAAGTGATGACGCAGTTGTGTTGCTTGTGATCGAAGGGTTCGCCATTGTTGTTTCTTGAACGAAATGCAGGGGATCGTGAAGTTATGGCTCACGTTTTGGCCTTTTGGGTGGACGTTTTTTTTTTGGTCGGGAAGCTTTTGAGCTGTTCAGAATTGGATTGGTGAGCCACCGCAGGTTTCACACTTCCAAAACTATCGGAGTGTTTTAAAACCCAACCCGAACCGGGTTGGATAGGTTAAATTCTGACATTGAATTCTGGTTATGTTTACCCTCAAATCCCTTGACGGTATTTTAGATTTTAGATAAGTTCATGTAAATCGATCGATTTTTTATTTATGAAAATTGTAATTAATTACTTATTAAAATATAAAATCTAATAAAAAATTTAGATTTTATATAATAAAATTATATTAATATGTTATATAAAAGTTTAAAAAATATTAAAATTAAATTTGATGATTTTACAAAGATTTTCCTAAAATACTTCATATTTTTATAAATTTATTTACTGAATAATAATAATTAATGTATATTTATTATATTATGATGATGTTACGGTTTAAATCTGGTTGACTCAACGATTGAACAAATTCATTTTTTTAATTCAATGAACTATTTGATTTTTAAAATAGAGTGGCATGTTCCCAAAAACTCTTTCCATAATTTTCCGTAATTAAAATCCAAATAAATTTGCAGAAATTTCAAGTTTTCAACCAAGTTTATTTCAAACCTTCGACCAGTTATAAAAAATTGACACAAAATATTAAAATGTTTTTTTTTATTTTTACCTTTACTAAAATTGGCGCTATTCAATTCAAAATAAAGCGACATAAACTTTCATTAAAATATATACACAAACTCACTATTTAAAATTAAAAAATAAATATAAAAGGTGAAAACTCTCTGTGGGACTGCATTTCACATCATCCTAACAAAATATCAGTTTCTCATAATCCTCCCTCCTATTTTCCATGCAATAACACTTGTATACCATGGAATAAGTACCATATATAACTCTTTTTTTTATCTAGCAAAGAAGCAATTTCGCTTAATAAATATGTAGTGATAAAATTGAAATTTCAGATTTGCCATAAAAAAAAATTGCAAAATATGAGTTGAAACTTGAAACCACCATAAAATTCTAATAGGAGAGTTATAAAAACGAAACTTGGGCTTGCTCTGTAGGTTTTCATTTACAGTTTATGAACACAGAGATCTGCATAACAATCTGCACCACTGTAGTCAGGTACATCTACACACATTCCTGAGAACCATGAACTATGAACAAATGTACATCTTGCTTTCTGCAAATCACATTCCTAAATGCTTGTTATCACTATACTGGGTAAAAAAATGAACCTTCATTGGTAAAATCATGGAGCATCAACAAAAATTAGTGACGATGTCCTCAATAGCACAGTTCAATTTGTCAGTGGGATTGAATTTCAGATGTTTGAGCGGTATCAGCAGCAAAACGTGGCTTGATATCCCTACTCTGCATGTAAGATAAAAATTGTCCAGGAAGCTCTTCGAGCAGTGACTGAACAATAGAGATTTGTCCCCCTGTCCCAATCACAAATAAAAATAATGAAATAAGAAAAAAGAAAGAAACAGGAGGCTTCGCAGTTTATTATTTTCAGAATAAGCATTTGAATTTTCTAAAATCAAGAGGATCATATTTATAACTGAGCACCATAGGGAAAGTCAAAATCTTCAGGGCACATATATGATCCAGACAATTACCATTATTTATGTTAAACATAATTGCAATCAAGATTTTTTTTTTGGTACTCAAAACAGAAATCATACAATGATTATTCATTTGGAGATAAAAGCACCTTTGGTAGAGAAAACAAGGAGAAATATGACCTATTTTAGTCTCACCTTGCACGTCCCGCATTGGAACAAATTGTACGATATCACGTGTAGCTATCCGTCCCATAGAGCTCTCCAATCGCCGTCCATTATCAGCATCTAGAATCTGTTCGTTAATGGAGATTTCAATCATAAATTTAAGTCTATTTGTCAGAACTAGTGGATCAAACAGTAGAATATTCCTTTGAATAGTTCAATATATCAATTTCTCTTCGAGTATACCTTCATCTCTGTAAAATCTGCACCCCCAACTCCAACTATGAGGATGGACAAAGGTAGATCAGATGCTCTCACCAAAGCATCCTTAGTTTCTTGAAGATCAGTTATAACTCCATCCTGAAAAGGACACAAGTTATTGACATGACCTAGGAAAAAAGATAAAGATAACAAAATGGAAAAAATGTCGAACCCATACCGTAATTATAAGCAGGACAAAATATTTGTTCCAATTATATGATAAGGACTGGGTGGCAATTTGTGCAGCCTTGTTTATCACTGGTCCAAACAAAGTTGGTCCAGCAAGAGAGATGTTCCGCAGCGCACTTGCATATGCAGACATGATGCCAGCTACTCCTTCGACCTGCAGCATAAAAGGACACAACAGATGATTGTATAACCCAAACAGATGGAACTGGTGCCATTGATTCCCTGTTGTCAGGGAAATAAGCTGACATATAGCCATTGACAACCATGAATCATTTTATTCGTGTAATGACTTAAAAACCATGAATTAAGTACTAAATTGTAGTTGATTCAATGCAAACCTTACCTGAAAAGGTATATTAAAGACCTAAAGTGTGATATATGTCCACAATAAAAGGAATAGAAAAGTACTGGCATCTTCACTATGAGTATGATACAGCAATAATGAGAAAATTTGCCTCACCTCACACTCACTGACACTTCCATTCAAGTTGAAACAATGGGATATGGGGCCATCAATGGGCCTTCCTCCAAAACCCCAGGCAGGAAAGCGCCGGTCGGAATCATAGAACTGTATGACCTCACCAACCTCATTTATTGCCTGGATAATGATCAATTGTAAATAATAAGGACATGTGACATTATCCATCATCTTCCATAAGAAACCATGATATTTGTCCAGCTTATCTGTAAAGTATATAATATGACAACTTTTAACCTGTTGATAGGCATTTAGTCGGCCATAAGAATCGATATAGTGCAAGGAATCTGGTGAACGAGGATTTCCATTTGAAGCTGGATATGAAAAAACATTATCGTCCATCAAAGATGAAATCAAGGGAAAAAAACATAATCAAAACATTCTATAAGTTAATCATGCAATGTTTTGCACCTGTAAAATCAATCGCCACCATAAAGTTGAGCTCAAATCCACTTGAAATATAATCCAAAAAACTGTATCGAGTTTTCTCAAGGAAGCTATCCACAAACAGCTGGCTTTTCAGCATCTGCCAAAAAAAAAAAACACGCACAAAAAAAAAAACCAAGTGAGAAAAGGAGGTAGTTAAGCAAGATAGTGAACTAAACAATTTAAAAAGTAACCAACTGCTTAACCTTTTGATGGTCCTGACCATCGGTGGATGGATAAAATAGATGCACTCCAGTTCTCTCCTCATGAAGCTTCTCTAAATCCGCCACAGACTTCTGAAGTTTTCTGCAACAGAAAAAATAATCCAGTGCTTCATTGCAGGTCCAGATAGGGAGGACATGAAAACATTAAATTACTGAACCAAACCATTCACTAATTACCCAATTAGTTCGTGTTTGCCATTGCTGTTGAAGTCAAAGCACTCTATTATCAAAGGGTTATCCTGCACGTAATTGAAATATCGTCAAGAGAAGATATACAGTAATCATAACAGATAAACATGGTAGATGAATTTTTGTACTTGCCTTGCTTCCAAGTTGTTGCATGGTTAGAACCACAGGTTTCCATGCTGGGTTTAAATTGTTATCTACAACCTCTGTTTTGCAAATAGGAACAAGACCTCCATTCTCCACAATTCTAGATATTCTTAAAAATGGATCCTGCAGAAAAAAAAAAAAAACCAGTCATGAATAATCAATTTAACAGAGAACCTGAGATAAAATCTCTGATGAAAGGTTACTTGCTAAAAGTCACCACCTTTCTCAACTCTCATCAATATGTAACTCAAGAAGGGAAAAAATTCTTTTTTGCTAATATCAACCTTCTCAATGCTTACACTTTTAGAAAAGATATCTTTATTTGTTAAATCAGAACAACGGAGTGTCATCTGAACAACAGTCTTTGAGGAAACAGTTTCTTCTGCATAAACAGTAATACTTCCCGAGTTCTTCATTCCTCCATGTTCATTTTGGTCGTGAAGGGGAAGGGTTAAACTCCTACTGTTTTTGGTTACTATCTGCAGTAAACAAAAGAAACAGTTAAGGTGTCTAGTCCAAAATATGAACCATATCAGCAGATGCAGCAAGTGAGATGCTTAAGAGAGCATTATGTAGTTGACCGTAGAGGTATCCCATAATTATCAATTGCAAACTAGAGTACAGAATTATGAAATACATAAAATGGTCACATAAACAGGCAAACCAATCCAATCTAGATCTATCATAACTAAACTATATGCAAGATCAAAATCTGATATTATCTGTGGCAACTTTAGGAATAAAAGATGGAGGAGTAATCGTAAAACTCATATATCATTCATTCACAAGCAAACACAGATTTGTATGCCATTCTGTTAACAGTTGTTTCCCAGCCTCAAATAACCACCTCCACAGTGTAAACCAAAATTCATGAGCACATAATGAACTTTTCATGTTTAATGCCCAATTTACCTCTGATAAAGCACAATGAGCTTCTCCAATAAAATCTTGCTCGTTCAACTTGAGTATCTGTCATGGATTAGCAAATAATCAGTCCAAACTCAAGATTAATAATTCATAAATTATATACAGAGAAAATCGATATATCATATGAAACAGCAACTCTGTCCACAGACGTCTTTGTTGGAAGAGAGAATTAATACAAAATGGGGGGAAATTAAAGTACTACGAAGACAGAGAGAGAGGCAAGGGAAAACAAGTTTACCCTAATTAATCAAACGAGCCAGGGCCCAACCAATTCATTAATTTTTCAATGAGTGTATTATGCTTCTTTTAGTTGCTGGAAACTATTCAAAAGCATTAGACAAAGTAAATTGTCTCTATGGGAAATTATACCTATATATAAGACAAATGGTAAGGGGAAAAAAAAAGCAATGTTTTAAACAACCGGAAAAATGAACGGGTTAAGGGTCACTGGTTCAACCGTTGGTCAAACATATTTGAACAGTGACATTATCAAGCACATCATCATCAAAATTATCATTATTAAATAAATAAATTTATATAAATATGAAATATATTAGAAAAAATTTGCATAATTATCAAGTCTTAATTTTACTATTTTCTAAGCTTTTACTTAATATCAAAGCATTATATTATTATTTTATAATATCTAAACTTTTTTATTAGATTTCATATTTTAAAAAGTAATTAATCACAATTTCTATGAATAAAAACTAATCGATTTAATCAACCCATAGCTGATTCCCAAAAACCATCAGTTCAACCGATGGGTTGATTAGGGTTTTACTGATTTTTTATATCATCATATTTTAAAGGTAAACATGAATTCAAACAGATGAAAATTTAATAGGTTGAACCAAGTCGGGTCGGGTTTTAAAAAAACTGAAGAAAGACAATCAAAGAAAATTGGAAGAGCCAAGCTCACTAATCTTCCTCTTTCTTTCTTTCTTAGTTACTAACAATCCAAATTGAAAACATGGGGCACCTATGACAACAAAATTTGCAACCATGAAGTCTTACGTTTAAATCTCACCACTTACCAATCAAAAAAATTTAAAAAAAAAAAAAAACTGAAAACCTGCAGGCCTGACTACACTTCCTCCAAATATGTATTATAATTGGATAGGAAGGTGAGATCATGACAATTATTATGTTAATCGAATAGTAGCACAGATGGCACAACGGAGGAGGCAAATAATGCAATGTCAATTGACAACAAAGTGACAGACTGATCTGAAACATTGTGTCAGAGATCGCTTCATGTTTCGCTCAGATTGACAACAGGCAATAATGCAATGTCAAATGAAAACTTGAACTCTAATTCTAGATGATGCAACATCATCATCATCAATGGAAAATAATAAGAGAGAGAGATTGTCAGAGAAAGAGAATCTTCACTACTTTCAACTAGAACTAAAAATACAAGTTGAAAGATCTATATAAACTTCTCCGACAACTTTAAAAAATATTTCTAAATTTGGAAGTCTTTTCCATCCTTGAACAAATTATATTTATCAGCTTGTAAATCAACCTAAGTTTGATTGAAGGAGATAGAGTTTGTTACAATTCGCAATTGTTATAGATCAATTGGCTTACACGCATGAATGCCCAGGTAGAAAGAAAAGATTAAAAGAAAATAGATCAATGAACTTTCCCTCTTCAAGCCAAATATCGCTACAAACATTGTCGAGCGATACCTGATGATTGATATGATACACCTTTGACGTAAATCTGTGATCGAGAGGATTGAACCCTTGGATAAAGCCAGTGAATTCAGTTGATTACGATCGTCGGTTAGAAATATTCTAGCTGTCGTTGAGTCAGCATGCCTGACGGTTACTCTTTTAGAACCATCACCCACAACAAATTCTGAAAATGCATTGGTTCTAAACCAAATGAATCCAAAAATGAATTAATTACTTTTGTTGAACTTTTAATAAGTGGGTTCTAAGTCCATTTAGGCTGATGATTAAACTTTTCGCTGTCACATGTCCTCAAATTTACCTCGATTGAGCTAGTATCTAGGTCAGTTGGGATTTGATGCTAACAACCTTCACGCCGTCAATTGTGGCTAATTGAGTCTGCAAAGATCGATGATTAGATCCTTGTAGTCGTTGGATGTAAAAAAAACACCATTAGGGGAACCCACTGTTATTTCACCTTATGCATCGATGGGCCTAGTATGATTGGGAGTTCGACGATTACTTTTACTCACGTCATTCAGCATGCCTTGGCTAGGGTACTTAATGGTTAGGTGCATGTGCACATCTCCGGGGTTGTGTTGGTTGTGACACCCGACAGCGTTAGCAGCATCTATGCATCACTGGGATTATCTTGGTTGGATCACCCAACGATTAGACAAGTGCAACCATCCACCAATAAGTGTGTCGCTTCAAATCTTGATTAGGCTAGTATATCATTTTAATTGTAAAGTAGGGGCTGATTGAACCACCAATGAAGAAGCAACATGAACAAAAATAATAAAGCACCTTGTCTTCCATCAACGTGATAGTGGACATCTTCTATACTTGAACCTTAAAACTACAAGTTGAATTTAAAACAAGATATTACAAACTCAATAATTGATGAAAGAAAAGGAAGTATGTAAAAATGCCTATGCCCTATATCTTAGCAAAAAATGAAAAGCAAGAAATATCTCAAGGAAAAATATAAAAAAGATAGTATCGGCCCATCAGGATTGGGCAATAACAGAACTAATATGAAACACATCTACAAGCATCCTTACAAAACTGGTTGTTCCCTAAAATAGTCATATCCAAAAACAGAAGAACAGAAAAAAATATTTAGATACCTTCACAGGGATATTATGATACTTGGTGTCGACATCGTAGACTCGAAATCTGAAACACATTTAATCATATAATATGAAAAAAGAAAACAAACGCAAAAGGGAAAAACCAAAACAAATAAGTTTCACATATTCAATACACTTAATAAATACAAAATTGCATAAAAAGATCTATGGAAAAGCTTACACCAGTGGTTGGACAATCTCAAATTGATACATAATTGTGATCTTTGTAATCCAAACTGGATTCAATGTATTCATTATTACTTCAGTACGACCAATCTCCTCAAGTATTTCATCTCTTCTCTTTATGTATATAACAACCATAGGATCACTCTGCAGAAAAGTAGAACCATTTCTTAAATTAAATGGAAAGCAAATGGTATTTAACCATGTAAGGAAACTAAAAAAGTAAATCTGTTGAGTTTGAGAGATTGCAATCTTTTCATTAATAATGATACACACGTAACAATGTATAATGTAATATGAGTAAATTCTGGTTAACAACGTAAATTAACACAACATGTATTTTGCTTAGCATATATCAGAGACAGTTGTACTCCACTAACATGCTTACTAAAATATATATCATAGCAGAATCAGATGATTTAATTTTTCAATTTCACTTGTTATACCACACTCTACCAATAAATCTTCTCCATGGATCAATGTATGATCTATTATAATTTGACTTCATAACTGGATCTCAACCTGATGTCAACACTATGTGCACCAATTTCCTGGGAGACCAATTGGTCAGTGAGCGATGATACTGACTGAGCCCAATTTGCGGGTAGGTGAACCTAATTTCTAAGCTCATGCAAATAGTGAGGAACTATTTGAATCTCCCAGACTTGGAAAAATTATGGAAGGCAGGCATAGAGTCTGAATTCATCTCTTAGGCATTTCTATCGTCCAAAAGGCCAAAACACCTCTAATGTCTTTTGAGGTGAAGTCATTTTTAAAGAAATATGGCATTTGATAACAGTTTCTAGACAAACTCCTCTAATACATGGAAGTGAAGCTTACAAATCTGAACTGCAAAATTTTCTGAAGGGCAATTACATTACATCACTCTTGTCAGAGCTGATGCATATTTTCCACCAAAGTGCTTCTCAAAATCACTTACTTAGCATCCATCAAAGAAGTACCTCTTCTAGATATAACTATGTGGAGCAATGGCTTCTATGATATAGATCCATTTCACTAAGCACAAAACATTAAGAGGAGGCTTCAAGTAGATATAATCATGTGGTAGTGTTTCCAGATAGTTTTTCTTCATGAACAAAAGCAGCAGCAAATTATCAAAATATCCATAAATATGACATTAGGAATTGTGCAGAAAAAATGAAGCACATGTATGGTGCTCAAAACTTACTTTGGAAAGAATGTCAAGATTACGTAACTTTGAGGCAGAAATTGATAACTGCGGAATGGTTAGATGAAAAAAAAAATGATATAAGACAGAATCCAAGTGGAAAAAAAAGGCTGTAAGATGATTAAAAAGAAGTAATGGTAATGGAATTCCAGAACAATATATAACAGAATACCAAAAAGCAAGCCGTCACTTAAGACTCTCCGATGATAAGGAAATTACTTCATACAATAATATCATTACGTCAAAATTGGGTTGCAGAAACAATTCCACTTTAAAATTAGGAAAAGTGGACTTGAGCTGTCAAAACACTCATTCTCAGGTAACATTATTATTGATGTGATATAAAAAAGGTTAAGGTAAAGCCATAATTATTGTAAGGATTCTAAAATACACATCATAAAGATAGCATAACCTATCAAAGAAGTGGCATGTAAAATTTGTGTCATTGAGGTGATGAGTAGTGGATTCTAAACATTAAATTTGTGTCCCAGAAAAAGATAGATGAAGCACTTGATATTTAGCAACTCATTGTGTCACAGTCCACACGAATAGATGGTTCTTTGAACAATTACATAATCCTATTAAATAAAACTCTTTGTATATTTAAAAATTTACAATATGCTGTAAAGGACTGTGCTTATAATAATTAGTAATCAAATAACAGATTGCATTTATTGCTTGAAGTTAACAAAAACAAATTGGACAAACCGGCAATATGAAATCAATATTTTTCCTGGTCATTAAAAAAAAACATAAAAATATACAATGGTAACATGATGAGAGGAAAATACTTCCATCGTTGTTTAGAATAGTGAAAATTAGTCCATTCAGCCAATCAGCCCTTTAACAGTTTCAATCAGTTTTAACAATGAACAAATGGAGACTCTCAATATATAAATAATGAAAAAAGAATAGTTGAGTGATCAAAACAGAACATCAAGCAAGTGCAAGTTGCATGATAGAGTGTAAGTGCAATCCCAACCCTGACTAACAAAATATTCAATTAAACACGAATACATCTCTAAACAAGAACAGCTTGGGCTGGACTACCGGCATCAGTGAAAATACAAAACGGTGATGCCAAGGTACTAACTCATGCAACATGCACATATGTCGAACAGATGATCATTATAATCCCTTTACAACACAAAATCAGGGCCCCTGAACTTCCAGCTGATTCAAAAACAGTTTTTTGGCAACGCACTCGAGAAAGAACTGAGAAAAACTCCCGAATAACATCATGATTCCACTTTACCAGAACTTGACCAAAAGAAAGGGGGGCCACATTTGGTAACTCTTAACAGGTTAGAAACACCAGACCAATAAGAGCCTAAGAAAAAAAAATCTCCATACTAAACCACAGTATAAAGTATAACCAATACAAAATATTCCATCAAACATCGCCCATTGCATTTCACTAATCATGAACCCTCCCATCCATTTATATTTGATCAGATATAGGCAAATAATATGTCAGTATAGGTGCTCCTCAACCCCAAAAAACCATTGCAAGATCCAAAATTACAATCCCTCTCACAAATGAATGCACATTCTGCGAATTCATACATAATTATGGTTCAACAAGGCCTCATTTTACAATTCAATTGATTTAATAAATCTATTAAGAAAAGAAAATTTTGTTTTAAAAAATCGGCTGTCCCTCATATAATATTAGGGCTTTGAACTATTTTATTTTCATTCAAGCACAACCCAAAAATTGATACATTGAGAATATGAGACTACATCACGGAATACACATTCTCGAATTCATAATTTCATACATAATTATACAACAATGTCTCATTTTTATGGTTCTGGTGTGAGTAGCATTCAATTGATTTAATAAATCCCTAAAAAAAGAAAAAATTGTTAAAAGATCGGCTGTCCATCATACAATATTAGGGCTTAGAATTCTATTATTTTCGTCGACATATACCTAATTTTATTCAAAAATAAAAAGAGAGAGAGGACGATCAGCACCTCGACTTGGCTGTAGAGGCCATGGACGCCATGAGACCTCATGAAGAAATCGACCGCGTCATTCGCTGCGGCGGAAGCGTCTGCAGCCTCGGCCGACTCGGGCCTTCCGGGCCCCACTCCGACAGCTTCTTTGCCTCCCTTCGTATCCGAAAAACAACCCCCCATGTTTGTCTTCTCGCCCTTTTTTTTTGTTTGTTTAATCGTGGATTACGAGGAGCATAAAAAGAACACGCAATTTGACGATGGTGGCCCCCGGAAATTTCACGGGTGAACCGTTATTGCGGGATTATGCGGTTCCGTGAATTTATGAAACCGTGTTTTTTTTTTATGACCTTTCCAAAATCCCCTTTCCACCACGGCCCCATGAATGATTTTTCGTTAGAAATTTCCATACACTTTGTAGTTTTATTTATAAAAGGTCACTGTTATACTTTTCTTTTCTTTTTTTATCTAAAATATAATCGGATAAATTATATATCTCGTTAAATAATGTATATATCTCGTTGAATATTTTTTTATTCTTATTAAAAATGAGTTCATTCGACTTGAAATGGAGCAAAATACATTTTTCATCAAAACATATACCCCATGAGATGATTTTTATTATTGAAAGAGATGTGGGGGTAATGGCTTTGTATTTAATTTTACATCGCCTAATGAAAGGAGATAGTCTATGTTTATATATGAGCACATCTCTTACACGCAAAGACGTATTTTAAATCCGTAAGCTCATTTAAGGGTAAAGCGGACAATTTCTTGTTGTGTAAGTCTGATGTGTTATAGATGTTCTCATCAATGATCCACCTCGACCTATTCCAATAATATATATTTTTATTAGAACATATATTTCATTTTTTATAAAAAGTGATGTATATGATTTTTAAAAAAATGATAACATGTGTTGTAAATGTTTTGGACGTAAAATGGACTCTAAATAACCCATTTGTAGTTTTACTGGTTAAAAAAACATATATACTCCTATATTGAATTAAATATTCTTATGAAAAGTGAAGTATTAAATAAGATACTCTATTGTTTTTTCTTTAGAATAAAAAAATTAATTATCGTACACGTACACAATGCGATATCACAATGTATCATATTTTTGGGTTACATATAGGGCTGCATATAAGCCTCTCAATTATCCGAAAAAATATTTGTATCTGATCCAAATCCGCATTCAAAAATTCAGAAAATATCTGATATCCGAATAATTTATATCCCTATCTGAAAAAATTATCTGTATCCGAAAACTTTTGGGTCGGATACGGATATGTCTGTATCCGATATGAAAAATATTTGTATCCGAAAAAATTATTATATTATTATTTATTTAATTATATATTTATATTTTTAGGATTAATCTGAGTTTTATTTTTATTTTTAATCTAAAGCATGTAATGTTTGATGTATATACTTACAATTTTATGTTTTATACTAGTTAATTATTAGATTTTTTTACATATTTCAAATATTAAATATATGATTATTATTTTTGGATATTGGATCTTTGGATATATTAATAATTCTATATTCATTTTAAATTTTTGGATATTTCAGATAATTATTCGTATCCGATTCGAAAATAAAAATTGATAATTATTTTTCAATATTATCCGATCCGGAAAATAAAAATCGATAATTATTATCAAATCCGGATAATTATTCGGATAATTATTCGATACTTACTTTCAATATCCGTTGAATATCGGATACGGATATTTTTTGAATATCTAATTCGGATATGGATGCAGATACATATATGGGCATATCTGATCCGTCTCCGTCCGATTGACAGTCTTAACTGTATAGGGACCAGATCCTCTGATTGATATTACTTTACTAGGATCTACTTAACTTTATGTGTAAAGCTGCCACGTCAAATATTTTACATCAGACTGTCAAATTTCACTATAGTGGGTCCCAAATTTTTTTTCAATAATATTTTTAAGCCCTAAAATATAAGCTTCATCACAGGCCCCATAAGATGACATATGTGCATTTCTTTATATACCCTTTGTGATAAAATTGACTTTTTCGGTAACATATCCTTCAAATCGGGGAGGTGGTTATAAGTTATCTTGTTTTTGTGGGCACATTTACTACACTTTTTTTCTTTTGTTATTTTCCACAATTTTTATTTATTGAATGTTGTATGTTCATTTATTTTTCCACTAATCCATTCATTTTCATATTGTGAAAACACGAAAGAGGAGAAATCTTGATCTGTTTGAAGAATTTCAGCCTTTACTTTCATGTTGTGTATCTTCTAACTTTTTTTTGTTTCTGCGACAGTTTCAAAATGAATGTTTTACAATTAAAATCATTAAAATAATCAGATATTTATTGTATTCAAATTTAAATAATAAACATATATAGTTACAATATGAAGCAATTACATTTTATATTGGTTGTTATATACAACAATGGAAACATCTCATTTTATGAAAAACAGATTTCTTCTTTAAAAACATCTCAATATTTGTTACATTTTAGCATTTGACAACCATAATTTCAATTTACATATATGAGATCTCACACAGTGAAATACACTTCTTAAATGTTTACATCTCTCATAAGTATTTATTACTTTTACATAATAACAATTACATTTACATAAATATATAACATAACAATTACATTTACCTAAAGGCTTTACATTCCATGCAATGTTTAAAGAATTTAAAAACAAATCCTCTCTTCAATAGTCAGTTACATTTTATGAAAATGTCAAACATATTTTACATTGTGTGTTATGTTTAACAAATGTTATATTTAGTTAATGGAAAAAAAAATTATGTTACATTCTTCAATCTAAGCTATAAAAAAAACTAGAAAAACACCAGCAACAACTATGTCTTTAGATAATTTATCGAAACATTTAACAAAAGTTACATATAGTTCATCAAAATAAAACAATTACATTCGTCAAATTAAATTATTCTAAAAAGTAAAAGTTACATTTAACAAATGTTACAAATTATAAAAAATATAAGTCACATTCAACAAATGTTGCATACAGTTCATTAGAAAGTAATAAATTTTTCTGTTTGGAAACACAGATTGAAAAGTAGATTTTAGAATAAAGCTGCTTTTTAAGATGCTTTTAGACCTTGACTTTTTTAGGATGTTTTTTTTTTAATTCAGGAATCAATATTTGAAAAAGTTTAATGTTTGGTAGAGAAAGCTGCTTTTCAATTTAAAAAATTGATTCCAACAAAACAACGTTGTTTTTGAGCTTTTTAAAACACAAATTTCGAGGAACAAATTAAAAGGAATCCATCTTCCGATTATGCAAAAAGCTGATCCGTTTAGCTACACGATTTTAGCTTTTCAGTTTTTCAAAAAACTAAAATCTAAAATCATGTGCAACCAAACAGGCTCTTAAATTGAATGTTATGCAATTGAAAACATTTAATCTGTTAGATACGAAATAAAACATAGTTATATTCATCAAAAGCTGAAAGTGGAGATTGGAGGAGGTGGGAAGAGGGTTGGAAAGGTAGTCAAACCACTCTCATATGATAGAGGGCGGTGAGAGAAATTCAGAGATGATAATGCTAGTTGCTAAATATGAGTAGGTTAGCTAGAATGTTTTTTTAATAGCAGATGTATATAAAAGAAACGGTAAAAAAAAATTGTATTCAGAGAAAAAAAAAACTTGGGGTATTAAATAAATGGTAGTATTGTATTTTATTTTTTTAATTTTTTAAAAATGTCAAAAGAGATAACCCTGTGAGTTGTGACTGTGGCCTAAAATTTGTCGCTAGGCTGACACTTGTACCTTTTCTATTGTGTGGGCCTCACTAATTTTTTTTTTGTATTTTGGCTGACACCTTACCTTTTGGCTGGGTCCCCCTTTTTTACTTTTTGTATACCTGCACCTTATACCTTTTGGTAGCTAATTTTCTTTTATTTCTTCCGTACAAGTGTTCCAGTGATTTTTTTATTTTATTTTACCGTAGAAGCAAGTTTGTCTCCGTTCCATCTGTTAAAGGTATTATTGATTTTATCCCTTAAACTACTAACATTAGAATTTCAAAAAATATTTATTTCTGATCTTTTTTTTTTAACATCAAATGTTATTATAATTTTGTATTTTAAATGAAATAGATTATTTGTATGTCTTGTATTTACATATTTAATTTTTAAAGTTGTATAAGATTTTGATACTTTTTTTTCTTCACATCAATGGGTGATTCATAGAAACGTACATATGACATAATGTTTGATTATGAACAAACTGCATATGAATTTTATAATGAATATGGAAGCAGAATGAGATTTAGTATTAGTAGACATAACCATAACAAGAATAAACATTGACCGAGTTTGATTTTATTGGAATACTGATGTAGCACGATCATAGACCGTTTCATCAATATTAAAGACTACCAAATAGATGGTTATAGTTGATTTACAATTTTAATAATTTTTTAGTTTGTTAGGTTTTTTTTTTTTTTTTGGAATTCGAATTTGAATTTTAAATTTGAATGGTTAGGATTGAGTTATGATTTATTTGTGATGTGATAGATTTAGAGAGATTTGTTGAGATTTGATTTTCTGCTCTATAATTTTTGGGATCCTAGAGGATTATCAAATACATAGATTTCCATCTTGTATTCTTATGAATCAACAGACTCGTTGAACTCCTAGTATTTTTTGTGAATAAAAGTGTCGTTAAAGCTTGCAGATCTCGCATCCTAAATATTGATTGGGTCAGCAGAAATAGTAACTTTGCACTTATCCAGCATTTCAGCCACTACATATCCGTAGCAGTTAGCACCTTTCCCAACTAACCTAAAAAAAAATCCTACAGACCATAGACCCTACCCGTAACAAACTTCCCTTCATATAAAAAAATAAAAATTACATTTAACCCTAAATCCAAATTTTCTTTCCAATCCAGTACCCACACATCCACCATATCCTTGTCAAACCTAGATTCCAACTCATTTAGGCACCAAACCGAGACCCAAGAAAAAAAATGCTGCCGAGACAGCGTCCTCTTAGCGAAGCCTACAGTCATGATGAAGCCCAACAGTTCGTCGATGCGATGAACGAGCAAATGAACAAGTGATTCGATACGCTAACATAGCAAATAAAAAACCATCCGATGCCACCATTACAAAATCAATTTATTTCTTAAAACACTTATGTTTATTTGTAAACATCGTTCATACAATATTGGAATTTCAAATTATTTACAAGTAACTTGAAATAAATCTTGATTATCGATTCCTAAATCTTTTATAAAATTTTAAATTTTTACTAAATTTTAATGAGGGCTGGACCTAGGATTTCTCAAGTTTAATAGGCCGCTAGGTAAGCTTGTCAATTATTCAAAACACCGATTCCAAATCCATATCCCAGAAATAAAAAAACATTCAATATTCAAATATCCAGAGTGCGTATATCAATAGAATTGTATGTGATCGAGAAAATTCAAATCCGACATATATTAAAAAATTATATATGTTGTAATATTTATTTTATATGATTAATCACAGTCATTATAATTCATATTATTTTCTATATATAATTTTCAAAAAAGAAAAAACCTTAAAATCTCAATTTTAGGTTGCGTTTGAATATGAGGTGAAATGATAACATGTTGAAATCTTGTGTTTCAAACTCAGCTTTTAAAAAACATTATTTAATTAGATTTTCAACAAGATTTTTTTTACTTAAAAAAAGATGGTGGTTTAAAAAATAAACGCTGAAAATGCATTTGAATGTGAATTTGAGATTTTTTAACTTTTTAAACACCGAATCTATCTAAACTCATTTCCAAACGGGCCTTTAATCTTAATTCTCTTTAAGATATCACTTTATTACCCATATATATCACATTTAAACATGTCAATTATCCAAAAAGTAATCTAAAAATATTCGAATACCAAAAATAATATCCATATCTAAATTAATAAGATAGGATATGAATATCCGATCTTAGTCTGATCAGGCTTATTTAGAGGTGTAAAACGGGCCTGGCACGCTAGCCAATCAGGCTAATGGCCCGGCCCGGCCCAGCCCGTTTCATGTATCCGAGCCGTGCCGCCATGGCACGGGCCGCAGGGGGCCGGCCAGCCGGCCCTCCGTGCCAGCCCGACGGGCCACCGTGCCGTGCCGTGCTAGCCCGACGGGCCAAACGGGCCATGCCCATTAAGGGGCCAACGGGCCGACCTGTTTAAATGCTCTTTTTTTTAAAATTTTTTTAAAGTTTAATATTTAATTCCATGTTTAATTTACTAGTTCCTTTAAATTGAAAAATAAAAAAAATACACAAATCATTTATGAAAATTAAAAACTAAAAGGAATTAAGAATACAAATATTTATTTAATTGAATATTGAATTTCTTAAGTACATGAACAATTAAACATTAATTAAATAAATAAATAAATGAATAAAAAATACACAAATAGTACATTGATGAATAAAAATAAATTATACAATTCTTAAAAAATACATTGACAAATACAAAAAAATTAATATAACATAAAATGTGAGTGATAATTGCATTACTATAGTTTTTAATACATCTAAACTAGGTTGACACCTATTAAAACTATCAATTACTTGCAACACACCTTCCAAAAAATTTAAAAAATACTATAATGAGAAAATTTAATACATCCCAACTAGGTTGACACCTATTCTGTCACGTTGCGTGGAGGTGGAACCCGCGGCACAAACCGTGCAGCGGGCCTAACGAGCCATGCAGGCCCAGCCCGCGTCGCCACCCAAACGGGCCGGCCCACGGCACGGCCCGTGTCGTGTCAGCACAGGCCCTTAACGGGCCGGGCCAGGCAGGGCCGGCCCGTTTGACACCTCTAGGCTTACTGCAGGGTGGTAAATGTTATGAGATTATTAACAACCACCAGTCCAAGGACTTCAACATTTGCCCACCCAAAAAAAAAAAAAAAAGAAGAGACCGGCCGAAGGTCTTGAGAAGATCAGGAGATGTTATTGCCCGTGATAAAATGATCACTTCTTTCAAGTAAAAGACCAGATTCAGAATCAAACCTTTATCAGTGCAAGAGAATTCCTTGATAGGAGGGCCAAATGGATGTAGTCACCCTTTCAAAGATGAAGAAAAACAAGTATAAAAGGGGGGCAAAATTAACATTACCACATCACACAACTGACACAACAATGGAAAACTATACAGATTCAGAGACTTCCTCCAGACCTGGAACCAAAGCTACTCATGGTGTTAAATAGAAAAAGGGAAAGCAAATTGGATGTTTTTAGACTTATGTACATTTGGATACCGGTACAAGACGTTCACCATCTTCAGTCCTCAACCATATCGTTGAACGAGTCTTCTTAACATGATCCTGGAAAAGACGGTGCCTGACACCAATAAATAAAAAATATGAGATCATATGCTTTTAGCAACTTTAACAAGGGGGGAAAAGGTCTTGTTTTCAACAACCTCTCATACTCCAAGTTCTGGGTAACAATCCCATTCAATAGAAGCTCTGCACTGAAGACCTCAGCTCCTGCAAGTTTATGCATGTTGAGCATTTATTAGCTATGCATTTTTTGCAAGCGAGCGAAAAGGGTTTGATAGATGAGATACTTAACCTTTCTCAAGAATTGGCATGCACATTGCATAATCTTCTTCACAAGAAATCACCAAAAGATCATCTGAAATTTTGTTATCCTTCATTGCTGATCTTCCAATTCTCTCTAGTGGCTGAAAAAAAGTATTTTAAATGAAGTTTAGGAACCCGTGTTGTCATCCGCAGATTGGTTTTAAGTTTGATGCACTACATAATTCTAACAGAAAAGGCTAGATAGTGGGTTAATAGATGGAAACAGAGATGCAAGTAGATTATAAATAGGAAACGGCAATATTATTGAAACATTGGATAGTTTTCAGTGACCATATGAAGAGCTGAAAAGATCAATGGACACTCATTGGTAAGTCATGTGGAAGTGACTTATCAAATAACAAGTATATAAATAATGAATGGAAATTCCCATCGACCCTCCATCTTACACGCCATAAATTGAAAGCCTTTTCATCGCAAAAGAATGATTTAACAAAACATCCACGGTTCAGGAATACAAAGCTTGCAAACACCAATAAAAATAATCAGCCAAACTCCAAGGGAAATCCAGAAAAGTTTACGTCTCCTATACATGAAAAATAATGCATCAATCACATACCAGGCCACCTACTGCTTTAACCAAGCTTGAAAGCAATTCTCGATCAGGTTTTGTATTTGGAGTTATGAAAACTCTTCTTCCCTACAAAATGTTCAAGAAGATGGTAAAGTGACACATAATATGAATTCAAAACAGCTTGTAGACTGCCAAATAAATGTGACATAGTGAATATCCAACTATATGAAGCAAGAAGGCTAAAATATTAATAGCCACAGCCAAATTCTGTTAGTTTGAATTTTTATACTTGGACAGCCTCCAGTACCTCAACTAAAATGGATTGATACCTTTTCTTTGAGAACTGTTCGGAGCTTATCACCTGAATATTATTGGATATAAAGATGAGGACAAGAACCTCCTGACAAATGGGGGGAACAGAAAAGCCCAACCTTAAATAAAAAAGAAGATGCGTCTCCAGAGGAAACGGCCAAAAAAAGAAAAAAAGATGTAACCCACATAAATTGCCTCTATGCAACAAAGATTGGAGATGACAAGTCAACATTACACCCCCCCCCCCCCCCCGCGGAAGCCTTCGGACGCCCATAACAAAGTGGATCTATACTTGCTCTGTTCAATAGCACAATAGACACACTCTTTCTATTACTGGAATAAGTACAGCTTGCCTCAAATCAAAGGAAATGCCTAAATGGTTATGTATTTTCACAACAAATAATGACATTAGATATGAACACCATCCATGAACTTTATTCTAAAGAGAATACAATGGAAAAATGTAATTTAATCCCAATATATTGTCATCAATGCAGGCATAGGAGAAGGCCTGCACCTTGATTAGACTACTTTTCCAGTTTTCTTCAAAAAGGAAAGCTTAAACTGATGCTGATTGGTTATTGACTGTTCAGTTCATTGAAGATTCCCATAAACTATAGTATTTAACAAATGTGGATGAATCAGCCATGGATGTACACAGTCAAGCATACCTGCAATAAAGGACTTTGGCTTGCACGAGCTAGTGATGCTGTCATGTTGAACCCTATCTCTTTTTCCTTTTTGAGATCCCTCAGTATGTACTTCTTCTCATCAATAAAAGAACTAGCCTGTCCACAGCTCTCAAGCCACAGATGTGTCACCACCAGTTTACTCATAGCTATTGCTTCTAACATGTTCCTCGTGCGTGCGAATTTATCTGCTACAAAATGTGTAGCATCTGCAATGGAGGATGCCATGGGAACTCCAAGACGTGCCAGTATCTGCCAAGAGAATTAACAATGTCAGTATCCAAAGGTTAGCCGCTATCCTTAATCCCGTTAAAGAGAAAAGAAAATCTTCACCTTTTTCTGCTGCTTAATTATATCATCTCCCAAGTGATGGCTGAATAAAACACGTACACTGGCCATGTCTCTCCTCCTCCGTAAGTCTTTTATCACTGAGGTCGAAGTTGGTGAGGGTTTGGATCTTTCAAGTCTGATCAGCTCTCTCTTGACAGATGAACTTACATCTCTGTTGCATGTACTCTTCCGAGAGTCGACAGTCCCAAAAACTGGTGAGACTGCATTTGATTCATTCCCTATTGGATGACATGCCAAATCAAATCGGTGTGTTCTTTCATTTAAGGTTTCTGCATTTGCAGTTTTCTCTACAACTTCATTTATCATAAATTCCTTCCCATTAGAAGCAGGCAAGGCTCTATCAACTGGACGAGATTCAGAAAGTCTTTTATTTTCCTGTGTTCCTTTCAAAGCCATAGATGCAAACAACTGAGAATTTTGGGGTAATGCTCTCAGACCTGAAAAAATTGCCACAGATGATATCTCATCATTTCTCCCATGAGTAGTAAATGATCTTGTTATCCTCTTCAATGTATCTAATGTTATAAAAGTTCTTTGACCAGTTCTTTTTCTCCTTACAAAAGGTTTCACACCAGCTTCTGGAACAACATGATCCAACAGGGATGCATTTTTCAATTCAGTGGCCCTATTCAAGTTGCCACCTACTTTCTGCCCTGAGGGATCTTCTTTTGGGTATCTGGTAATTTTTTCCTCATCCACTGACCCGTTAGCCTCCCCATTTTCTAATTGATAGGGTTTACTTATTAACTTTTCAGTTTGACCAGATTCTAATTCAGATCCTTTCCTTTCAACTGGCAAAGCTTCATGTGCATTAGCAACCATTTTCTTCCTCCTCGTTTTGGTCTGAATAGCACTTTTGTCCATTGCTATATTCATCACCTGTCCACAATCATTTGGATCATTCTTTGTCAATGCACTTACTCTCATGGAAAGCCTGGTTCGATGTGCAACAGGAGCAACATTCCCCTGAAAATGGTCTCCTTGTTCATTTTCCTCACTAAGTGGCACAAGACCATTTGATCTCAAAAAACTATCAGATCTGTCCAAATCATCATAGGAACTCAAGACCTTTGCTTTCTGCCGTTTTTCTTTCTTGATGAGTTTATATGATTCCCCATCTGTGAGTTTGTTCCCACCAGTAGACTTCTTCGAACAAACACGTTCTCCATGATTCCGTTTTCTCTTATTCTGTTTTGTTTTCCCTGCAGAGCCACGCTCACGATCCTCCTCTGCTGTTGAATTCTTTAGATGATTTCCAGAAGAATTGGAATGACTAGTACTTAACTGGAACCTAACAGCTTCTTCCTCTTAGATTGCCTAGTGATGCCATCCGAAATAGATTCGGAAATCCTCTTCCGGTGGGATGCAAGCACTTTGCAAGAATTTTCTTCTGCTGTACTTCTGGTGAAACGTCCACTCATGTTTCTGGGTTTTGGATGTTCGATACTATTATCATAATTTGAGGGAGGCTCACACACTAATGCCTCCATGGCTTCAGCAGCCATCTGAGTATCAGGCCCAACATCATACATGTCTTCTGGAGCTCTCTCATTGCCAGTCATCTTCAATTGTTTTTCAGAAGATTGCTCATCTATATGTTCATCCATCTCTCTGAAGAGATTTTTCTTTGTTTTTGTTTCAAAAGGCTCTAACTTATCAGTCCATACTGTCTTGCACAGCACTATTTTTGAATCAGAGTCTGCCATGTTTGGCTTGTTTCCATTGTTCTCAATACTCTTCTCTCCGACCTCCTGTTGAGTCCTCATCTTTCTGGAAAAGGGACGTTTAGGCTTTTGGGGCAGACTATGTGATGTCTCAACTGGTACTCCAGGTTGGAAAAAGGCATCTTTTCTTTTACAGAAAAACTCCCCACCCCCATCATCCTCAATGCTGTCAATCCAATCAAATATTCCTCCATTCCCCACTGGATTAGTGTTTTTGGCCAAACTTTGAGGTCCTTTCAAACTTTGAGGCCCCTTTGTTCTCAAATGGGTGACTTCTCTTTGGATCTTTCTGAAGGGCCAATCACTTGAGGTGAATCAACAATGTTAACAGACAGGAAGTCATTGACAATGTCCAATGCGTTTGCTTGCGACTGCTCACCTGGCTCCTGTGAATCATGTAACTTAATCCTGTAACACCATTACCACAGGATGGAGGATGGATTGGGTCAATTTTTCGCACAGGTGTGGAAGACATTTTCATTGACTTTTTCTTTCCATCTGGTGTCCCATCAGCAAAGAGTTTCCTCGCTATTTTGTTTCCTGTCCTGCTTGTCTTGGTCATCAAACTATCCTCTTTAATGCCTTCATCTAAAATAATTTCTATCTTTTGCCTTATCCCACAGTCACTCGGAACAAGACTTGACTCAGCAGCTGCTTTTAAAGGAGTCCTACCACGTGCAGCAAGGCCAGAAGCTCGTAATGCCGCAGCACGGACTGCAGTAAAATTGTTCCTTACAGATCCTATGTGTGCATGAAACAATAAAGCCATGTTATCAAGACTTCACACAGGTATGTTATCAGGATCCAAATATCAACTAGCATTAATTTAGAAAAATTCCAGGAATTTATTCAATGATTCATCAGAGCACTGCTATTTACAAAATAATGGATTAGAGGCACACACCAGGGTTCAACTTCGAAGTATCATGGTTGGGAAGTGATGCAGTAGAAACATGTCCTACAGTCAGAACAATAGAAAAATAAACAATAAAGATGTGATGGAAATTATAAAATTATGATTCGTTACGCAAGATTCATAAACAAAATTTCTACATGGATCAATTCAATTTCTCATTGAAACTTCCATGAAAGTATTCACAGTTTGAAGAAGTTATATATATAAACAAGAAAACTAAAATAACAAGCGGCAGATATCTGGAAATCTTCTTCAAAAACTCAGAAGCAGGCTGTGTGAAATTATGAGATAACAATAAACCAAATAAAATTACAGAAAGCAGGTAAGCTTATTGTACATTGACATAGAATCAAACCTACAGTTTGCTTTTTGGTGTCACATTTATACCATTTATACTTCTTCCATGATGCGGCTTCCCACGCACTATTATGACCATAGTGAGTTTGAAGATTAGTGAATACATATAATCAAGATCGACAGTCATTTATTTCCATTTGAACTTCAACTCAACATTAACTTCTAAATGACGTTGTGACATGCATGTTGTGCAATGCAATGGATGAGACGACTGAGCACATCATGGTCTCTTGTCCAGTGGTTCAACAGGCTTGGCGATTGCTTGGTTCAGCCACAGGGATTGTGGTTCACTTTGTGTCTATGGATGGGATGTGGGAAGCAGGTAGAAGGCTCATATTGAGGAGGGTCAGACACATCAGAGAGAAAATATCCCAGTCCTTTGTTCTGGCAATGGTTTGGTCTTTATGGCTCACACATGATCATGTGATTTTAAGGGGCACCCTGGTGTACACTTGTGAGATGGTGATCCCATTCATCAAGGATTGCGGAAGGTATTGTGCAGGGGCAAGTCAGGTTTTGTATAGGGGGAAGAATAGTTATTGAGTAGTAGTGTAGAGAATGTGGAAGGGTCATGGATTCGGTAGATTTCTCTTCCACTGAGACTAGGTCAGCTTCCTTGTTTTATTGCTTTTCTTATGTTCTTATGTGCTATTCTTTAATTGGGCATTCTTCTCATCTCTTTAATAAATTTGCGGTAGGATGCCTACCACTTTTTTGAAAAAAAAACATTATCCTTAAAATATTTTGGGTGGCACCAGAAGATACTATCATGAAACATTTCAATTATGGATATATATGGACTTGTTATTAGGTTCCTACCTTTTTCCAAAAAAAAAAAATTCAACAAAACATTTAAGAATTTGAGTCAGTTGAAGGTAATACTGACCAGGATCCGCCTCTTCGTCAGTGGAGGCATCCGAATCAGCCACAAAACCCTTGTCTTGGTGATCTGCGACTGTCGATGAACCAGATCTCTTCCTCTCATCTAAATCCAGCCTTCCATCCCCAGACCTCCCATTGTCACAATCTTCGACTTCACATGGAGTAGCCGCATCATCATGGATTCTTCCCTCATCATCATTCAACAATAGCGTATTATCAGTTTCTTCTGCCCCATCATCAACAGCCAGAGTATCCTCAAAATCATCCAACAATTGGGTCCTCACCCAATTATCGATCTCCACAAAACAATCTGGATCCTCTACCCTTTCTGTCTCATCATCTGCAACAGGTAACTTTTTAACCGGTTCTGCTTCATAGAAATCCCCATGATCAAGGGGAAGAGTATCATCCAATGGCAATGTATCTTGGTACTCATCAGCATGTACAGATTTTAATCTTAAACCTGTCAACCATTAAATTATAAACAAATCAAATAAGAGCAATATACACCAAAATTTATGTTTTTGTCTCAAATGGAAAAAAAATCTTCCCTTTTTCAACTTGTGTATAACCAATTAAAAAAAAACCCAGAAAGAGAAAACCTAATTCTTCTTCATATTTTCATCTATTGCTTATAAGCACAGAAACAAGAGAGAGAGGGAGAGAAGAGAAAGGATTCATATCAACAGATGATCAAACAAAAAGAAAAGAATCCAATTTTACCGGAAATCTGAGAGTCGGACGGCAACTTCTGGGTTTCGATGTCGGAATCATTGAGGATGAAAGGATCCTCATCCGATCCGCCGCCATTGCCGTCGTTGGAACGAAAGGTAACCATCACAACAATCAGATCCTGATCAAACGCTGGGAAATCTTTTGCTCCCAAAAAAAACGAAAGGGTTTCACCCAAATCTATAAATAATGAAACGCGTCTACGTTATTGGACTTGTACATAGCGAGAGGAGGCAAAGAAAGAAGAGATGGAGGGAGATGAAATCGAAGAAGACATGAAAGACTGATTTTTGGGGGTTTATTTGGGAGCGGGAGAGAGGGAAATATAGGGGGTTTTGGAGGGAAATATATCGTCCGCCGTTCTTCGGGGATGTTGTTGTGTTGTATTATATGTTTGATTTATAAATATAGTTTGGACATTTGACATCAATGGGCATTTGGTCTAGTGGTATGATTCTCGTTTTGGGTGCGAGAGGTCCCGAGTTCGATTCTCGGAATGCCCCTCAAATCCCAATTTGTTTTGATTTTTAGAAAATATATTGAGATTTTTATTTTTAAAATATGTTAATTTTTTGTTTTATTTTTATTTTTCATAAATTACATGATTAATCGGGTTTTTAGTGATTTTTTTTCCTTGTTGTTTCTCTTGTGATTTGTTGGGTTTTATGAGAAATCAAACATGTGTTGCCCATGTTGAGTGGTGTATTACTAGTATTTGCAAATTCAATTAATAAAAAAAATTATGTTTGTTCTAATATATCTTTAATATATTAATTTTAGGTATTTTTTTATTCAACTTTGTTTTTTGGGGTAAAATATGATTTTTCCTTTTCTTGTTGTTTCCCTTGTCATTTATTTGGTTTTATGAGAAATCAGAACTATGTATATGTTTGTTAAAACTTATAAACTGTAAATTGTAATTTTTAGCTTAAAATAAATTGTTGTCGCATGCTTATTTAAACTTATTTGAACTTATTTAAGTTTAAAAAGCTTTAAAAAGTCATAATCTCCAAGTTGAAAAATAGATGCTTTTGAGATAAAATAGCTTATAAAATGCATTATTTTTTTTTATTTTGGACACTCATGCCCTTAATCTTTTTTACTAATAATATGTATATATTTTATTACTATTATGCCAAAAATCACTAAACCATGTTTCATCTTCTTTAATTTTTTTACTATTACAAAATCTATTTTTTATATAACATTTGTCACTCAATTTATTAAAATTCGATTATGTAAAATTTGAAAAATATTGCAGTGATTTTGAATTATTATTAACGTTAATTTGATTTTTTTAAATATTTAGAAAATTAATTTTATATGTAAAAATTAATTTATTTTATCAAACATAAATCAATTTTTTAATTCAATAGTTTATGAGTATTTTTGATAATTGTACAGTAAAAGACTGTTTTACAACTTATTAAACAAATATTCACTACTGCTTATTTATTGTTTTTAAACAATTACAGTAAACATGTCTACAACTTATCAGAAAAGTTATAATATATAATCTATAAGTTATAATATATAATCTGTAAATTTAAGTTACAACAAACATGGCCAGTTGTGTATTATCCAAATAATGAAAAAGATATATTTGTGATTTGTTTGGTTTTATGAGAAATCGATCAGATCCATATATCCATGTTGAGTGGTGTGTTACAAGTTATTTGCAACATCCAAATGATTAAAAAGATATATACATTTGTATTAGGGTAAATTATTTCCAGGTATTTTTTATTCGACTATCTATTCATGTTTCTAAACTTTTTAAAAACCCAAGTCAAGTATTTACTTTTTAATTATCATACGTTTGCTCAAATCATATTCTGGCATGTATTTATATCCCTATATTCTTACCTTATGAAATCATCATAACGTGATACGTGTACATATTATGATGTCATGAAACAGTAATAAACACGTCAAAATTCATCTATAAATAGAAATTGACTCCCCAAAATCGTAGTACGAGATTCATTTTCTCAGATTTCACTTTCTAGTCAATCTATCTTCTCTACAAGAAAAAAAATTCAGATTTTTTTACTTAAGTATCGAAGTGTCTGTGGCAGAAACCACATCGTTTTTGAGATTTTGTCATTCTTCTCTATCTCAGGCAACCATCATCTGCTCTCCTGTGTCCTCCGACGACCAACCGACAATTCTTCTCACCGTCCATCTTCTCCGGCAATCCTCCTTCAATTTTTAACTAAACACATTTTAAACCAATAAAAACTACGTCATTCGATCACTTTTGAGTTTTGAGTGGGGTTTAAAAGGATGAGTTGTTATGTTTTATCGACTTGAGTTAAATATTTTGTTATATTTGAGTTTGCATGTCATTTCTATTTTATATATGATGTTTTAAATTTTTTATGGGTGTTTTAATACAACTATCTTAAAAAACCAATGGGAGTTCAGATCTTTTGTATGACAATCACAGAGGATCTTTGTGTTAACCAACCAGTAGATGCCATGTAGATGGTTCAAAAAGCATTTATGTGTGCATGCACTGTTTTTTTTATAAATATCACCATAAATGATTGTATTATCATAAAATTAATTTTTTCGCATTTACATGACACCTACTGGTTGGTTAACACAGAGATTTTTTTTTATGATTGTCACACAAAAGATCTAAACTCACACAAGTATAGTTTTAAATCATTCTTAACTGTCCAAAATTAAATTAATTGATGTTTTTCTTATGTATTTTATTCTTGAGAATTTTTTGATGAAATGGTTTTCATTGTTTTCAGTGTCAAAGAAGTGAAACACAACTTTCAAAAGCAAAAGAATTAAAACAAAACATAACTAGGACAGGTCACGCCCAAATGAATAGACAACAAGTGCTCTTACATTTTATTTTATTTTTTTGGAAAAAGAAGTGCTCTTACATAATTAAGCACACTATACACAGAAAGAAGTCTAGCAGAGAGACTTTACCTAATTAAATTTTCTTTGTATCTTCATTGATCTTTGGTTTGACTAGTTTTGAAGGAAAGTTAGACTTTGTTATCTTAATTTCATTACTGAACTTAAAGTACAATTCCGCTTAGGGTTGATCCCGTGGGCATGTTTAGGATAGATAAAACAAAAGGTGAAAAATGTGAAAAATATTAAACAAAATTATTAAATGTTTTCTTACCGTAGGCATGTTTAGGGTTGATACCATGAGGGCCTACTCAAGCTTAACATGGGAAATTAAATGGAGCCTGTCTCACCTAATCTCAAGTAAATACGATCTCAACCCAAAGATAATTTTAAAACCATTATAAAAACTCTTTCAATCTAATGAATGATTTACCAAAAACTTCAATTTTTAACATTATATGACTCGATTAATATTTCAGTATTATTTCATTTATATTATAATATATACATGCATATATCATTTTCTATTTTTGTGAACCTAATGTTCAATTCAAGAATTGAAATGACTTGAATTGAAATGACTTTTATACCATCGTTTGCCCTTTCAATTCCAACATAGACAAGATGATTTCACCATTATTAATGTGCATCAAATAAACTTCAAATTTGTTATTTTGACCATCGTGTTTCGTGGATGCATGGGAGGACCTGCAGGATCCACGTGAGACTTTGTTTAACCTAAAAACACATTTTGTTAGTTTTGGGTCCCTAGTTTCTCTTATTTAGGTATAAATATCTCAATTCGATTTGCTTAGGTTTCTCACATAATTCATATTTTGGAACAAGAGTTTAAATTTAGAGATTATCATTAATGCATTAAAAGAATTTCAAAATTGGTGGGAGGCCTTCTGCGACTGCATCCGAGCCTGGGGGACGATATATCATGGGAGCAAGGGAAGTACACTTCCACAACGGTCACCTAAGAATTACAGCATAGAGGGGGGATTTCGATAAGATAGCGTTCCCCCGGTTAAATAGCTCTTCTGACCGGGCACCCACTCCGAGATAGCTTCCCCCTGTCATTTTCTTCTGTCATTACATTATTTACTGTTTTATTCTATTTCCTCTCATCTCCTTCAGAATTGTACTTTGAAATCTTTAATAAAATCATGATAGCAACATTATCTTTCTTTCAAAGAAAAGAAGAAAACATCAAACTTTATGAGGTGTGTACCTTTCTAGGGCTACAACGGTGCGGATTGAGAGAGATCGTCTGGTTCTAAAGGAGTAACAGTAAGCAGTTATGTTTCCAGGTGACCTCTCGTCCACCGGATTTGTTGTTTGAGACACCCCGACTTGTGGGGGCCTTATTTTATCCTTCCTCACCTTTTGATCTTACTCTTCTAATCCCTCATCCCCTTTCAATCATTATTATTACAAATACTTAATGATAACGTCAACATTTCTAAAAAAAAAACATCTCTCTTTTTTTTTTAAAAAAAGAATTTCAAAACTAAAATTGTGAATTTTACAAGGTAAGTGGAAATAATTGAAGGACTTACCCCTTAATGAGGAAGATATGGGGGGCCAAAAACTAAAATCTATGCCAAAGGTGGTCTGGTCTGATGAGCCACTTTTTTCATTACAAAAGTACAAGAACTCACCTTGTCATGTTATATGGGATCAGTTGTCTACACCCTATGAAAGTCTGCATAACCACAATACTAAGGTCTAACAAGGAAGAGATATATTTAAAGAACAAAATAACATTAAGCTGACCTTGATTTTTTTTTTCTCTAATAAAAGCCACAAAATACCATAGGTTCCACTTTTAACAGGAACCTACTTTGCAAAACGCAATGCATCACAAAATTTGCATTTCATGCACTGTACCTTCTTCATCAGTTAGAAGCACCTTTGTGTTGCCCAAGCTGCTGCTGTTAGAAGCCAGTTAGTCTCTGTTTTGCAACAACAGTTGAACCTTAGAGGGCTGCTAGATTCTTCGCCCCCTTCCATAACTTCCGGTTTGGCATTTAAAGGATATAACACTTTCAATCAGCATCATCGAACAAAAGCTCTTGCGGCACAGACGCAGGATCAAGTTCAAAGCAACCTCTCAGTTTTCCACCTCTCTCTTCTGTTAATCTGAATGAGGAAATCCGATGAGAGAATCTCAAAATCCCATCCTTTGTTATTTTCATATTGACAGCAGTGGACTTTTTCCTGAAAACAGACCTGTAGCCATTCACCTTCTCCAAAACTGAGAGCTCAAATGGAGCATTATCTGTGAGGACTTCCACAACATCAAGCTCACAATTGTTAAGATCAGACTCTTTCCAAGAGGAACTCCAGTTCTTGTACACAGCCCAAATCTCATGTTTACTGGGATAGATAGCATATTGGTTCTTCCTACCTGCTTTTACCACTCGCATCTGATGAGAGAATGTCTCAACAGAATCATAGGTCTCATCTGCACTGCTCGTAACTTTGAATATCCCACAGCCTGCGGGTAGCTCATTATCAATCCACTGATTGTCGGCCTTTGATGCAGGGCATAGTTCAAGCCATGATATATGCACTCGGAAGTATTCTAGTTCAACCTTCTTTATCAAAGCATAGTACTTGGGATAGCTATCTACATCGCTGTACAAAGCCCAAACCTGGCCACGCTGAAAATTCCCTACAGATCTTTCCTGCTCGAAACTGTGAAACTCTGGATCAGGATATGTCAGGGTAATTGACTGGGGAGATGACACATCTGTATCTGGAATCTGATTTCCTTTGCTTGTCTGACATTCAAATGTATTTGCATCATCAGGTTTATTAGCAACGCAACCATTGAGGCCTTCATTTTCTCTGTTGATACCATTGTCCACATTGTTCATGGATGACATGGGCTTCCGATACATGATTGGGGGAGACTTTCCTTCTAATGAAGGTTTAGAACATGAATGATTGCAGTTGTCTATTTTCTTTGCTTCCACCTCACTCTCTGCATGACTTTTGCCAGGATTTCTCAACTGCACTGCTGCCTTTTCATGATCCTTCTCAGTTTCACCTTGGGCTGCTGCATTGGTAGGACTCTTAGAGGAAGATGTCATGTCAATGTCAGGGGGCAAAGAAGCGGGATCAAGCTCCAAAGATCCTGCAGGAACATCATTTCGCTCCTGTCCAGTCAACCTAAAAGAAGGTATAGGGTGGGAAAACCTGAGAATTTCACTGGGAGGTACATGAAATGAGGCCCCTTCACTCATTGATCTCTGGAAGAGGCAGATGAACCCTTCTACCTTCACCATGTGACCAACAGTGACACCTTCCTTCCATGAATAGTCAGAAAGAACTTCCACGATTTCATAATCATATTTCCTGAAAGTATCTGGATTTGAGGTCCATTTCATATTCCAGTCCTTGAAGAGGGCCCAAGTTTCACCCTTTCTAGGATACAACTCATAAGAGTTTCTCCTTCTACCTTTGCTGGGAGATATGATATGTGAAAACATTAGGCGGTTTTCGGTTTCTTCGCTCTCCCCAAGTTTATAGTTCCCACATGCAATGGGTAACTCATTTTCTAACCAAACAATTTCATTCATGCTTATTGGATCAGCCTCTAGCCAGGTAATCCGCAGCTTAAATTCAGCTGAATAAATTTTCCTGATACGAGCATAGTATCTTGGCATGCCATCAAAATCATCATAGATGGCCCAGATTTGATCAACCGAAAATTTATTTGCCTCCCTAACCTTTTCAAAGTCATAAAATTCAGTATCAGGGTAATCAAAACGGGCAGGAATAGTTTTGGAATCTGACGTCAGATCAATGGTACAATTGGCCTCATTTTCTACTTCCCCGTCTCTCTTGTGATTCTGCATTTGTTTGTTTGCCTTTCGTAAATTTTCATCACGAACACCTTCTTCCTGTTTTCCCCCTTTTTCATTATCGATGACAGAAGCCACAGAAGGAGGGACATCATCTTTCCTGGCATCTTCTTTATCAGATGACCCAACCTTTCTTAGACGTTTAAGATCAGGAGGTTGCACACAATCATCATCGTCACTTGCATCTTCTTTATAAGTAACACCCTGCTTATGCCTGCTGGATCTTCGTGGATAACGGGAAAATAAGGCAGTAGCATTCTGATTATCAGTGAGTATGGCTTCTTCCACACCAATATCTTCACTATCAGTATCATCAGAATCACTAGATTCAGCTTTCGTCTTTCTCCTCTTAACGCCAAAACTACTAGTCGGCCTTCCTTGCTGCTCTCCTTTCTCTGATCCCTGTAGATTGACTGATTTGAATTTGGTCCCCGCTTTGTCTTCTTTCTGAGTAACATTATTCACATTCACATCTTCCTTTGCTTTGTTTCTCAACCCACCATCAACCATGGTACTGTTTACCTTCGACGATCCAGCTGGCATTCCCGTTCCACCAGAATTACCTTGAGACCTCTTACTGGAAGTGGCACTTGCAACATTTTTCTGGCCAACATTAGGAGCACCCCGAACAGGCACTTGTTGCCGAAGAAAAGATCCAGACTGATTCCATGTACGTCCCATACTCGATTTAGGTTGTGCGCCCTCAGACCCTATCTCATAAGCAACAAAACTCTTGACACAGTTTGGGCAAGTGATAGGTTTGTTCATGACATTCTGGTAGTATTGATATTTAGCATTACAGTGTGGGCAGAGTGTCCAAAACACACTAGCACTGTGGAAAACCCTTTGTGTTTGAGTTGGCAGGTTTGGCTGCTCCATCTGCTTCTGCTGTGGAGGCCGCTGCTGATGCAAACTGGAGAATTGTGGTTTGCTGTAATTTGTGAAGTGGTTCGGAATCCCTGGTTGACTCTTAACATATGGATTCCTGTTTAGCCCATTGGGAGGCTGCCTTAGCCACCAGTGGTAATGGACACTTTTCTCTTCATGTCATATAGAGTTCGTTTTTCCTGGTCACAAAGGGTCCTCTGGGCTTCACCAATTAGCTTAAAAGCAGCCTCCGCACCCTCAAATTTGTTTTTATCAGGGTGCAGTTGAAGGGCGAGCTTTTTATACTGCTTCTTGATAGATGCCTCATTTGCAGTATCCTCGACCTGAAGAATCCCATACCAATCCTTCTCCAGACCAAAACTCTTGGATTCTGAGGAACAATGAACTTCACAGACAGTCAATATCTGAGAAATATTCTCCAGGTCAGGGAAAAGCTGTTGGGCCTTAAGGGCAAACTTTCGGGCCCCTACATAGTCTCTGCCTTTCAACTTCTTTTCAGCAACATCCTTGGCCCTCACAGCCTCATCCTTGTTGCACTCCATCACCTAACAAACATAAGGATATCAAACAGGATCAATTCATTAACAATTTTCTTTCTCATGCACAGCTGAAATTTTAAATCACAGTAGAATGAGAAATGGATGTAAGGCCTTACCACTTCCAGCACGATCACTGTCACTCCCAGACAACACAACCAGTCGCTTCAAACATCATACTGAGGTATCTGGGTGGCATAATGCAAAAAGATATTTACAATTTCAATAATAAATCAGAATTAAACAGAGGAAAAACTAAACAACAATATTTTCACTTTCTAGTTTGTTAAAGGGCATAAAAATGAAGACAAATAAAATAACAGATAGACTTAGAAAAACCATGCAAGATACCCCATCATGGACATTAATACAATGTTGAATATGAAAATGGCAAATCCAAAAGAGTGAAAGCAATTATAAGCTAAGAAAGGGAAATGTTTGGCTTGAGGGAGGGGAGAAGTAAGTGTTCATTTAAAAGTTATTCAAATCACATTTCTAAGTTGAACATTGATGGATCCCGAGTGAGTGGATGAAGCTTTAAAGCGTAGTCTGAAAGAATGGAGGAAGCTGGAGAAAACCTTTCAGTGAAACGGATGCATGAGATGCTAAATTTGCAGTAGACAAGGCTCCAAGATCGGATGGCTTTCTTATCAAATTCTTTCAAAAAATTTCGGAGGTGGTCAAGGAAGACTGATGGGGACGATGGGGAGATCTTACTTGGATAAACAAGGATGTGCAAGGAAGACTGATGGGGACGATGGGGAGATCTTACTTGGATAAACAAGGATGTGCTTGCCTTAATTTGACATTCTTGGTGTTAACCGTGGAGAGATTTATCTCAAATTATGGTTGCTTATGTGCAGAGGCATCTTCCATTCATATCAAATGGGGAAGACTCGTCATAGAAGAGTAACCATATTGTTTCTTTCTCAGCAGATGGAGGGAGTAGCGTAAAAAATAATTTTTAATCTTCTACGTCTTGGCCTCTCCACCTTTCCTTTTTTGTTTTAATTTTCTTTTTTGATTTTGGCTATGTACTACTGGTGTTTTCCTTGCAACTAGTGAGTGGCCAATCTTTTCTCCCCCTCCCCTCCCCCCCCCCCCCCCCCCCCGCAAAATAATAATAATAATGGAGGAAAAGGAGATGGTGGGATATGCGTGGATGATGGGATGCAATCAATGTCGCTAAGATCTCACTTGCCCTAACACCAACTTCGTAACAATCAACTTTGTGAAAGATTGCCTAAGTGTTTAAGTTAATAGAGATTATAAATCCTATGGTACTAAGAGCGAATCACACACACACCACTGAGGTGAAGAGAGGCGGATGATGGGATGCTCCACAAGTGAGTTCATTGTTAGATACTTGGGACACCCATTGGCGACCAGGAATTTTAAGAAAAAGGTGGTCCTTACTAGCCTTCGCTTATTTATTCACAATATTTCTTATTCCCATTGGTACCTTGGAAGAGTACAAAAAATTTGGAGGTGTTCTATGGGTGCAATGCAATGGAAATTATAATTGAATTTATGTAACTAAGTGGGAAGATCTGTATAGTTAGGAGAATGGTAGATTTAGGATGCTTGAGCCAAGGCCATAATGGGGAAATGACCATGATGTTGGTGCAGCCGGAATGATTGCAGAGCAAGGTGATTTGGCAGAGCCACTATAAGTAGGAAATTAGTGATTGAACTAAGATTGCGGGTTATGTGGATTCAGATTATGCAGAGGGATCTTTTTTTTTTTTTTTTGAAGAAAGGTAGATGTTTGCTACCCGATTTCATTTCTGAACTCGAATTACAAAATCTGAATGGAGGGAGAAAAGAGTAAAATAAAGCAAGAAAGAAACATATTCACAAAAAGAGAGATCTCATGGGTTGGGTTAGAAGAGGCATCTAACCAACCCAGCTAGATCAAAAGCCCACCCTGCCACCCTGTAATGCACATGGCCCCTTCCCGAAATTGGACCTCCCCCGCTCTCGCAATGTGTCGACCCCAATCCGACATACACCCTCGAAACATGTCCCACATGTTTTCTTGTTACACCCTTGTCCCTTTGAAGATGGTTTCGTTGCGTGTCTTCCAAATCGTCCATGCCCCCGCCGGTACTATGGATTGCGAAACCACCGCGGCCATGGATTTATCGTTTGCACGCTTCATTGCTTTCCCTACCGCCCATAGCTCCTCCACCGTATGGAATGTTGTTTGCAGGCCCGTGAACCTCCCCACCAACGACCAAAGCTCCTCCACCGTATGGAATGTTGTATGCAGAGGGATCTTGATGGCAGAAAATTGACGATAGGTGTTAAAATTCTAGGTGGAAGGCCGAAGACTGATTTCTTGGAGATAAGTTCTACAGTTATAGTTGCATTATCTTCAACAGATGTATACATAACACTGGCAGAGGTAGGCAAGGAATCTACATTGCTGAAGGCTTAATTACAGAGATTAGGCTTAGGCAAAGATGAGTGCAGCTATACTGCAATAGTTGGAAGATCATTTACTTGGCAAAGAGTCATGCGCACCATGCCAGACGAAGAATATAAGTGTGAGATATCACCGCATTTGTGAGTGGATTTCGGCAGGGAATATGCTTCTTTACAAGGTTACACAATAGACATGTTGATGAAGACAAACCCAAACAAGAAGGTCAGGAGAGTCCCAAACGAGAAGGTCAGACATTGCTAGGACTTAAGTGATCTCTTGTTGACTTGTGGTAACGCACCCCTACCTTCATAGGGGGTGCATTTTTGTACCATTTGCTAGAGGATGGTAATTCTGATGATGTCTACAAGCTATCTTCAAGGGGTGTTGCTATAGCATGTTCAAGGTGTAGTTCAGGTCGAATCTTCTTTAGAGACGCACATGAAGCATGTGATGTATGCACATGATGACTGAGTCAAAGCATTGATTTTTGGTGTTGTGTATTACTATTGATTCCACCTTGGTGGTTGATCCATGGAAAAGACATAGGCATGATAGGCTAGTGGATATGAAAGCTTGGTGACATACGCGTCTAGAGGAATAAATTTCAAAAATCCCTACAAGGTGGAGGTTTGCAGAGTGAGTTTAGTGCACAAGAAGACTCATTATATGGATTTGACAGCAGGTGAAGCCCGAGGAAGTCAAAGACCACTTGGTTGCAGGTGGAGTACAATTTTTTTTTATTTTAGTTAACGTACAATATGTTGTTTGTGTTGTCTTTCTTCAAAGATGATATGGAGCAAGATGGAGACAACAATAGGAATCTTTAAGGCTTTGAGAAGATTCGGGTTCACTGGAGACAAGAAAAGGTGGAGATTGTTGGGATTATATCTCGGATCCGATGTACCCACATCAAATGACCATGACAAAGTTGGGGTGGGCAATTTTATTTTTTATTTTTGGAAGAGGGTTGGAACATTCATATCTGAAGATGATGCCCCGAACAAAGAAGATGAGGGATCTCCAACTTACAAAAAAAATAAAAATAAAGCGAACAATAACTTCCCTAAAGAATAATACCACCACAATAAAAATTACAAAACCCTATGTCCTTTTCCAACTTATCCCCATAAAAGTATATGTCCAATATTCGCCTAGGAAGCAATCACCCAATTCCACATAGCTTGATTAAAATCCATATGTTTTCAATGTACACTTGTTTCTTTTGGAAAATTAGTTCGTTCCTCGCTAGCCAAATTCCCCAACAAAATTGACTTTTTAAATTTTTAAGAGAAGAAAGGTAGGAACTTCATTTACAAAATGATATTCCTCGAACCAAATGGAGATGAGGGATCTTCAAAATTGAAAGATAGGAAAACAAAAGGAAAAGGAAGCATGCAAAAAAAAAGGCCCCATAAAATGATGCAAAAAAACAAAGGATATCTAAAGGAAAACACCCCTCCCTTCCCCAAGCATCACTATCAGGCCAATCAAGCACTAGTGACTTCTTCCAATAAAACCAAATCCCAAGCTCGAAGAGAGGCCTTGATCGCCCCCAAATCTTCTCGATGTAGATCCTCTATTTTTTAAAAATGACCTCATTTCGAGCAAGCCACAATTTCCAACACACCACATGACGAAGATTTCCAATGAAATTTAGTGTTTCTACCTCCATCTCCTCTCTCAATCCTTCTTCAGAAGAAAACCCATATTTCATCTGTATTTGTGAAAGAACATTTTCTGGTTTCTGCTCTAAACTATGAACCAAAGTACTCTACAACATTCTCTGATAAACCTGTAAGGCGAGAGTCAACTACAATGATTTAGGGGTGACGGCTGAAGGTAAAGGAGCTTGTCTCGCCAGTCTGTACCTAGTGAGAAGAAATAGATGGAATAATATTGTATTATGTAATGGTTGCCGAAATGTCCCTTATATAGTTACAAGATGTACACGCCCTAGAATAGGAAAATGACCAAAATACCAATGACAAAAATTCGAGTCGGGGGGGGGGGGGGGTACAAGACCTAATGCGGCCCATGGGAGGCGCTGCCCCCAACCCCCAAGCCTCCGGGAATAGGCCCAACAACAGGCCTATATAATGACTCCAATACCTCAAGGGCGTGGATATCCGCACCCCGGGTTTCCAGAAACCCACCCCTTTTAAAAAAAAAAAATTGTACCGTAGCAGTAAACGGAAACCCACCCCGAGGTCGGCAATCCCTCTGGCGACGGTAGTGAATCATGGTCGCCAGAGGTTCTGGCGAGTGTACCAACCCAGGTCGGCAGCCCTCTGGCGACGGTGGTGAAGCGTGATCGCCCGAAGGCCCGGCGAGCCAAAATAAGAGAGAATAAATTCACATTTTTACAAGTTTCAAACCAAATAGACAAATTTCACATTTAAACACATATAACAGACAGTCATAACAGCATTTAAAACACATAAAATATGACATTCGCATTCCATAATCAACTATTCACGTGACTACACAATAAAATACATGTTCAAATTCCACAACCATTCATGTGACTATATTGATTTTTTCATATATAAAAATAAATAACCTATCTAATAAAAAAATTACTCTTTTTTTCAAAAAATAAAAATAAACATAAACATAATTTGAACATGTATTTTGTAGTGTAGTAATATGAATAATTCGTTATGGAATGCTAACATCGTATTTTGGTGTTATAAATGCTAACATCATATTTTAATGTATTTTAAATACCGCTATGACTGTCTGTTATATGTGTTTAAATGTGAAATTTGTCTATTTGGTTTGAAACTTGTAAAAATGTGAATTTATTCTCTCTTATTTTGGCTCGCCGGGCCTTCGGGCGACCACGCTTCAACATCGTCGCCAATAGGAATGCCGACCGGGGTTGGTACACTCGCTCGAACCTCTGGCGACCATCATTCACCACTGTCGCCAGAGGGAGTGGCAACCTCGGGGTGGGTTTACATTTACTGCTACAGTACACAATTTTTTTTTGTTAAAAAACGGGGTGGGTTTCTAGTAACCCGAGGTGCGGATATCCGCGCCCATACCTCAAACATTGTTTTGATCAATTCGACGGAGGAGTTCAACAATTCTCTCAGCAAGGTTCAAGGTAGGTGATTTCATTCATCTCTTGCGAGGGGTTCTTTAGAAATTTTCATTTTCTTTTTATGTTGAATGTGGTTAGTCTGCTTCTTTATGATGGCTTTCATGAAATTTGAGCGATTGGGTTGTTTAATGCGGTGGGATCTTTATTTCAGATGAGAGCTTGCGCGCGATATTCTACTTCACTGCGGTGTGGTGCGGGCCATGTAAGTGCTATTGATTATTCTTAACATGTAATGGTTTGCTTGTTTATTTATACATTGTTGGGTTTCTTTGGGCCTTTGAAGGGGTGGTAAATAAAAGAGTGAGCGGCTGGGATTGGCTGCTTGCAAATGAAAGTGGAAATGTCCTAGAAAATGCCTCTTAACAGAGGAATCCACGATTTTAAGGGTCCTTTTGGAAACACTTTGAAAAATAAGATTTTGAATAAAGTGGTTTAAATAGACTTGATTCCTGGAAAGCGCAATTTTGCACTTTTTAAAAAGAAACATTTTTGCACTAAAAACTGAAAGTATCTTTTTAATTAAATCAACGTTTTAGAATGCGTTTAGCAACAATTTTTAGCTTTCTGCTTAAATAAAAGCGGAATCACATCTTTAAAGTGATTCCAAACAGGGCCTAATATTAGAATTGAATGAATTTTTGAATTTTTTTGGACATTTGATCTCAAAATATGGATTTTCAATTATTATTAAAGTTTATGATCTGGAGTACCATCATCTTTGAGAATGACCTTAGATGCGAGTTTCTTTTTCTTTTTCTTTTTCTTTTTCTTTTTCTATATTTTATTTCATAGTGAGTGTTACTGTCGTCCATGATAATATTGTGTGAGGCTCCCTGTATTTTATTGTAGGTTATTGATCATGTGCAAGTTTCTTACTATTTCCTATTCGTGGAAGAATATGTAGATTCAATGTAAGCTTGGGTAGGAAAAATTTCTAGACTGAGAGTTACCTATGTTGCGTGTGGCTCATTATGGGGTGGTGGATTACATCCCTCATATTATTTGTTGGTACCCAGATTGCTCTGATATACTTGTTTCGCACATCGCAGAAGCCCACAACAAAAATTAGAGATCAAAACAAGAACACACACTACATGAAAAAGCACAAATTTACATGGTTCGACCTAAGCCTACATCCATAGGGCAAAATCCAAGAATCCACCATCATACAAATACTAACAAGAGGCTTATAAAACTTACTCATAGGATTTCTGCTCTTAGCTACCCCTCCCAATCTCTCTTAGATCTCTGTACATTATATTCATGCCATGATGTGCCCTTTAAAGTCTTCTCTACATTTAGATATTTATAGAATAGATATAGATAAATATCCCAAAAAACTCTAATAGCCTCATCAACAAAATTTACAACTAATTTTATCTATAACAATTATAAGATATCAAGAGATAAATTTTATCTGACTAGTTAAGGTCTAATTGTGCTAGATGAGCAAATAAAGAAAATGTAGCTTGCGAGTTTTGTCGTTTAGAACAAGTCGTGTAATGGAGTAGCTACCTTCACAATGGACAAGCGACTCAAGGATTCTTGATTCTTCTTTGCAGTTTTGATCCATTCACTAATCAGGGTCGCCAATTCACCATCGACAAGGAAGGCCTCATTTGCAATGTTCTGCTTTCTGGAGAGTTAGATCTTATATGATGCCCCACGATTGTGAATGGATCTATTGAAACAGAGACAGTTGATACATAAGCACTTCTTGCTTTGCTACAAGATGTAGATCTTAACTTAAAGGAGGAAGATAACATCAAATGGATACTGAGGCCGGGGATAAGTTTCTCTAGTAAAACTTCTACTATCATATGATGGATGCTCAAAGTCATAAATTAGCAATGACTCTCTTCCATAAGCATATATAGGAAGCCTTTGACGGTGAGTTTTTATGTAGATTCTTACTTTAAAAAAAATTCTTACTAAAGTGATGAGCGAAAAGAGGGCCAAAGATGGAAACATGTGTAGATTTACACATCGATCATGAAGAAACAATGACTCATCTCTTCTAGAATTGTACACTCGGTAGGAGGGTCCAAGGTGGGGGTTTTGTCCGAGGAAACCCATACTCCTTCCAAGAGTTGGCTCAGAGATGTAGAAATGATTCAAGGATTGAAGAAAGGAAGGAAATCAAAAGAATGTTATCCAGATAAGCCATCTCACAGCAAAGATTCACATTAAAACCGCGATAATAAGATCCACAAAGATTTTGTGAAGGCAATCCTATTAGATTTTTTTTCAGAATATGTAGCAGTATAAAGATTACTGCATGAAAACACAAATACTAATTTTCACCAGAAAAGTATATTTCCACATGAAAACACAAATATTAAGCACACTAGAAAAACAGGCTTAATGGTTAACATACAATAGAGCTATATAAATCACAATACACTGCACAAATTTTTAAAAAGCCATGCAACGTTTTGCCATAAGAGAGAAGCAACAACAGGAGAGAAATGTTGCAGGATCCAATTGAAAAGACAGATAAAGCAAATCCTTACGGTAAATAGCCAACTCGCAACAGCCACACAGCTTCAATGTGATCAGACAAGATAGATTCCTAATGCACACATATATGGAAGAAGATGAGTAATATTTAAAAAATGTAAATTATTTTACATCATCCTCACCATTATCAAAAAGGGAGAAAAATAAGGCCAAATAGAGCAAGAGGCATGGTTGTGAAACTATATAATTACCACATACACTTTTATCCATCTTTTTTTAGGATAAAGTTAGGTGTAGCCCCAAATGCAGTCGCACATATTTTAATTTTTTTAAAATAGTAAATCTCATCTAATGAGGTATATGCTTTAATGAAAAGTGTATATCACTCTATTTCGAATTAAATAGACCCATTTTAGTAAGTGTAAAAAAAACTTAACAAGGTATATATATATATATATATATATATATATATAGTCGAGTGATTGGATGCGGCGGAACGGCAGGTGCGGACGCGACGTGGACCGTCCGATTCGCATCCAACGGTGATGCATTCGCATCCGACGATGCACTCGACCGGGTGGATCACCGTCGGATGTGAATGCATCACCGTCGGATGCGAATCGGACGGTCCACGACGCGTCCGCACCTGCCGTTCCGCCGCACCCAATCACTTCCCATATAGTCGAGTGAAATATATATATATATATCACTTGAGGAGGCATATTACTCGTTGGATGGCTAACGAGGTATATGAGATTGCATTTGGGGCTATAAAAAAGATGGTGTGTAACAATGCCCTTTTTTTATGAAAGGAGCTAAGATTTTATTTAACAGCTAAGAATCATAAAGCCTAAGCGCCCCACAACTATCAAAACCCTCAATTTTTTATTTTTTTTTGTATAAAAAAAATCCAACTGATAAAGATCCCACAAAATTTATCCGCAAATTTCAAATTCCAACTCTCAAAAAAAAAAAAAAAAAACACGTTTTTCTATCACACTACATAAACTAATATTTTTATATAAAGAGGATGGTGCAGAAACCTAAATACATGGGATCACTAAAAAAACACAACGGAAACCCTAAAACTTAAAAACCTCAAAAACCCTAGATACTCGAAATTAGCATAATAATAATTGAAAACAAACATATCAGGTAAACCGTAAAATGAATAAAGAAAACTAAGCCTTCAAATGAATTGTGAAGAGAGAAAGAGAGAGAGAGAAATTCTCTACCAAACAAGAAGAAAAAAACAGAAATAGATGCAGAGAGGGAGGACTTACTGGAGTGATGTGAAGGGAGAGATTGCAGAATGAGACGTGGAGGAGGATATGGAGAGAGAGAGAATGTGCTGAAATGAAAATGAGGAAACTCAGGCTTCTGTGTTTGCGAAGGAAGCAGGAGAGCGCGAGATAGCGCCCTTTCTATCTCTCTTGAAATTATAAAACAAAACAGGTGTTTTTTGTTTTTTTTTTTGCCAAGCTATGTAAAAACAAAAAAAAAAGGGAAAAATCCATATAACCCCCCTGTCTTTTTCTTAAATTCAGATAACCCGTCTTTTTCTTAACCCCGAAACACAATGAAAAGACAAATTAGCCCTTCTGTCAAATCATCCCCTTCTTTCACTGCTCATGTCCTACCTCCACCACCCTTCCTTCCCCCACTATGCGTCCATGTTCGGTTCCCTGCTCTGTTCGTTGAAGTGGCGGAGTGTGCGGTGGCTGCAGCCTTTGATCGTTGTCTGCGACTCTGCGGTGGCTGCGACCTCGTCGGACTTGACGCGGGAGAGGTCGAAGTTGAAGAGCCTCGCGCGGTGATCGGCACCGAGGAGGATGTAACCCAATGTCCTACTGTGTTCCTATCAGGTAATATGAATCATATTTTCAGATGGAATGTAGTATATTTTTTCATCTTCCTTGTGGATTGCATATATTTTTTTCTTTCATATTGTATTTTTGTTAAAAAAAATTTATCATTTTCAACTATAATTCTCCTCTTTCAAAATCACCAAAAGTAAACTTGGTATTTCATATTGCCATTATTTCAAGTATGAATTAGAGATGGCAGGTATATAGTATTTAAATATATTACATAGTCTGAAATTCAAAACATGATTATTCAATGATCCATGTATTTTAAATTGCTAGTGTGAGGTTGATTAATCAAGTTAGTAGGAGAGGAAAATTATTGAAAGTGACCTCATGAAACGGTATTACCAAAGCACCAAGGGAGATGGTCAAATATTAAGCAAGAGGGGGGGGGGGGTATACAACACATTGACACCCAATCTAGCAACATATAATTAAGTTATAGAACTACCATCTAATGTAGCTGATATTTTTCTTCAGGTTGTGGAATTGTTTATCGCAATCAGAATTCTGGCAAAGAGGAAATTAATTGTTTTAGTGCAGGTTCTTGTTCGCAGTGTTTAGATGCTCAGCCAATTTGCAATGTATGTAGTTTGTGTTTAGACAATATATGAAGTTTGTCATATTAAGTGTTCAAGCAAATGTAATGCATTTTTTTCTCAGTTTGAGACAATGTATTAGTTTCTCATGTATGCAATTTTGTTTTCGGGTGTATGCAGTTTTTAATGTATGCACTTCAGAATTTCTACGATGTATTTAGTATCCAGACAATTACAGGTGTATGCTGGCAGATCCAAACTAACAAATGAAGTAGACCCAGTTTTTCCTGTCATGCAAATAGATCCAAACTATCCAGATTTTTTTACATATTTGCTGGTAGATCCAGCTAGTCTAGTCAATCCACATTTATTCTATGTATGCTAGCAGTCCAGCTAGTCCAGTATTTATCCATGTATGCTAACATATCCAAGTAGTCCAGATTTTTTCAATTTTTAAAAGTGTATGCTGGCAGATCCAAATGAAATTTGTAAACAAAATTAAAAGGATTAGAAAACATAAACATTACTCATATACACAAAGTCCACACAAAGAGTTGGTTCATGCATTTTATCAAACACACCAAATGCATGATGTGCAATGTCACGCCCCAGGCGTCCCCAAGGCGCGGCAAATATATAAAGTATCAGCTATCATACAAGAGGTCAACAGATGACTCCAATAAATAATACACAAGGCTAACAATCAATGATAACTGATAACTCAAATGAAAGACGGAAGCATAAAAATATCAATAAGTCTGTAAATCAAAAACATTATTACAGACTCGAATACACAATCACTGTCCTGTGAGAGCCAAGTCTAGCCAAAAGAAATACAACAAGTGCCACATGCACGATTTACAAACACACAAGACTCTAGGACTGCTGACAGCCTCGCACTCGCCAATCCGTCGGACAGAACGCTCCACGCACGCAAGACCACGCCACAAGGAAGCTCCAGCTCCACGCCCAACAACGCCCCTGTAAAGGAAAACAGTACGCGAGGGGTGAGCTATAAGCTCAGTGAGTGGTCAGAAACCAAACACCAACATAATCATTCGATACAAGGCAATCGCCTATCAAGGAAAACCATGGGTAGAAACCCAACGGTTAACAAGGTCACGCGGCGGTGCGACAATACCCCGCCCTCGCCCTCACTCCCAAGGGTGGAGGCTTTTGGGACTCACAGGGAGGAATAGTCGTTAACCATTTGGTGTTACCGCGTAACAATTACAAGAGTCCATCCGCTTACGAGGTAGAAATATAATTCGACACCTCAAGCGTTTGGAGGTATACCCAGAGTATACTCGATGGGTACAACTCACACTCGCCCTTACCCTAGCCCCACAGGGGTGAACCTAGGGATTTGAAGGACAAAGCTTGCTGTTCTACACCGTTCGTCATCCGGTAGCGCTCTCCCGGGCAGCCTCTACCTGGAGCCGGCCACGGTCAGTACACTGTCGAGCGCATCGATGGTACCTACAGGTGGGGACTCCACTCAGGGTGGCTCAACCTAGGCAGCTTCAACATAGATCCGACGAAGGGGAGAACTATTCACGCTCGCAATATCATTCGGTTGCCCACCGCCATACAATCTCTAACTGGTATGCTCCCATGATCAGTACATCTGCCGAATGCATCGGGAGTACCTACAAGTGAGAGCCTTCTGACCAAGCAGCCCCAAAGCCAGGGCCACGACATACGGCGATATTGGGAGGAACCACTACTTGTTCGCTGCGCGAACCCTATAAAAAGCCAATTACTCTAAGCTGGTGGGTCGAGTATCAACTCGAGCCCACCACACTCATACCAACACCCTCACCTCCGAAGGGTGACCTAGGATCTTGGGAGCAATACCCTCACCCTCACCCCGACGGGCGACATAGGATCTTGGGAAATTGCACAACTGGCAGATCGAACCAACGCCGTCCCACCACACCCTCACCCTCACCCTCACCCCCTTCTCGGGGTGACATAGGCCTATTGGGGAAAAGGGGTCAACTGGTCTACGCCTTTCGTCATCCGGTAGCCCTCTCCCGAGTAGCCTCGACCTGGTATCCTCCCATGACCTCTACCTCTACCGTATGGGCGCACCACCCGGCGTCATGAATAGTGTCTGGGAGAGCCTAGCAGGACAACTAAACCCGGGTAGCTTCGACACGGAAGCGACGAAGGGGAGAGCACTTGACATACGCGGTTTTGATCCTCATGGATCCGTCGTCATCGGTTACCAAACACCGATAAGCGCAATGAATTCTCATGAATTCCCTCCAGGGTGCATAACTCAGATGCGGGGAAGACATTTTATTCTAAGTGTCAAAGCCATGGTATGACCCCATAGGAGGTCATACACTTGTCTAACACATTAGACAAGAATCATGGTCATATCGGCATATATACAATATGAAATTAACTAAGCAAGTAAATCTTACTTAAACATGAATACAAGACATAATAACCATTCAATCACACAAACTACAACCTAACATACATTGGAGGATATCAACCTAGAGGGAAGGGTTAAGCGCGATTTGCGCAACAATAGGTGCATGCCAATAATTCCAAGCAAGCCCGAGTCAAGTAGGAACTACATCTACTCACTCGGTTCGCGAAAAGAGGGAGGGCGAGAGAGAGGGAATGCCTCATCCTCTCTTGAGCGGGTCATAGTTTTGCCCCAACTAGATGGGTGCAATAACTACACCATACCCTCGAGTCCTAAATCAGAGGAATATTGCGCATACACCAGTTATTAACCCAAGTTAAACATGCTTGATAAGTAGGGGTAGTATTTCAAACAAAACTACCTAAGTCATGCCATATTCTATACAATACATATGCAAGTATATGGTAGAATAAGGGTTCTACACAATATACGAGCTATACAACCTAGCATGCATGATATCTAGCATATTTAGGGTGCAATTAAAGCCCCATGGAAGCGTGAAGCACGACTACGTGCATCGAGCGCTCCCGGAAGGGTTGGAATCAAACCACTCACCTAACGAGCGCACGGCTCGCGAAACGCAAGAGAGCGACGAATTGAATCCGAAGCCTGATACCAATCCGCCAAGGATCATCCAATGGTTGCATTTGGCTATAACAAGCTGCTCGACACCACGAAGCACACTCCGAACGCGTCTGTGCACCGTAAGCACGCCCTCGAGTACCCCGTGCATGCTGCCCGCACACTCCGCACGCATCGGGCAAGGTCAGCACGCCCTCGAGCACCTCGTGCACGCTGTCCGCACACTCCGCACGCATCGGCAAGGCCAGCACGCCCTCGAGCACCTCGTGCACGCTGCCCGCACACTCCGCACGCATCGGGCAAGGCCAAGCACGCCCTCGAGCACCTCGTGCACGCTGCCCGCACACTCCGCACGCATCGGGCAAGGTCAAGCACGCCCTCGAGCACCTCGTGCACGCTGCCCGCACACTCCGCACGCATCGCAAGGTCATGCACTCCGAGCGCACACCCGCATCCCCGCATGTGATCACGAGTGTACCGATGTGTCAACTCTACACCCCTTTAGCACATAAACACAAGTTTAGGTGATGCATGAGGGAAACCAATGAAAAGAGGAGAAGAACATGCATATATGGTTCACTCACACATACCCACAAACAGGTGGTGTGCACACATACACAACACATAATTCATGAATATGTGCTTCTCTCCCTTCAACCTCTTCAATTTCCATGCACACACAACAACAACACAAGGCAATGGAGCTTCTACTCCTTCTCACCTTGACCTCCTCTTCCTTCACTCCTTCACCATCATCTTTGGGGCATTTCCACAACCACTTGGGGGGCTGCTGCCCAAAGGGGAGGGGAAAACAAGGAGGGGGAGCTTGAGGAAGATGGATTAAGAAGGGAGGATAACAAAGCACAACAACAACATAAACACACCTTTTTCCACTCCTTTTTGATCTTCTTCTCCACCACCATCACCTCCTCCACCCAAAACACCTACAAAAGGGGGCTGGACCAGAAAAGAGAGGAGGAGAGACCCAAAGTCGTGCACATTTGGGGATTAAATAAGCAAAGGTCGAGTAAATGACCAAGTCATCCTCGGACTTAAAACCTCTGCGCAGCCTTCACTTAAACGGCCATAACTTCCTCAATACAGCTCAGAATTGCACGATTCCAGTGGCATTTGAAAGATAAGACGATTATCTACAACTTTCATGTTTACACCCAGATCAAATAACCTCTCCAGCTATTCCAAAATCTAGGCTAAACATCTTACAGGGCTGCTGCCTGGATTTCTCAACTTCGGGGTATACTCGGAAAAATACCCATAACTTTTAATATACGAATCCAGTTGATCCAATTCCACTTCTATATGGAAGCTATCTCAAAACTGAACATCTCATAATAATATCGGATTTTTATCTCTTCATCTTGGATTTTAACAAAATCAAATCCGAATACCCAATCCAAAACTGCATAATTCCAAAAACGTTATCGGAATTAAACGAAAATTTTATGGGCAGTATTAAACTGTACCAAGACCCATAATACGCAGTTATATTTCAATCAGAGTCCTCAAACACCAGCAAGTAGCTAAAAACCAAAATTTTAGCGACTCCGATCGAAAATAGGACTCTAAATGACACAGGCCTAACATTCTCCCCCCCTTAGGAAATTTAGTCCTCGAAATTTAAGGAAACCCAAAGGGAAGACCGAACGTAGAAGTGTCGCCCATAGAGTCCCTTGGCTCCCAAGTGGTCCGCGCACCAAACTGGTGCTACCACGCACTTTAGCCGAAGGAACGGTCTTAGTGCGGAGCCTCTTCTCGCATTGGTCCATGTTCTCGATCAACTGCTTCGCGAACGACAAATCCAGCGCGAGGATGAGCCGCTCGAACTGAAAGATGTGAGCAGGATCGTGGACTTAATGTCTCAGCTATGAGACAGGGATGACGTCACGGCATGAGCCCGCTGTGGGGGAAAGGCTACATGCAAGCCACCTCCCCAATCCACTCAAGGACGAGAACGGTCCGAATGGAGGGCCGACTCACTCGCCCTGAACGTCAAAACAGAGGATGTCCTTAAACCTGGACACCTCATGCCAACATGGTCGCCGAACCCGAAGGTAGGCTCCTGGCGACGATGGCCTGTGTAGCTCTTCTGACGGTTCTAGGTGGTGCAGAGGCACGCACGAACCATCTCGGCGACCGCAAGGTCAATTAAAATAACTTGCGGTCACTCCAACTGGCGCTCTACAACCGTCCCAACAGAAGGGAGGTATAAAACCGCGCCCGTAGAGTGCCTCTTCCATTTCATCTGGGTGCTCAAATGGCAGTCGTTACACAGGCAGACCCCTTCCTAGAGGGTGGTGCCTCTCTCAATTGCCCCAAGTCGAGCACGCAGGCAAAATAGCATGTCCTCCCAGGCCTAAATCGTCCTCTTGCCTGGCTGTCCATCAGCAATGAAACGCTATACTTAAATGAAGGCTCGCGACAAAGCCTACCAAAGGCTGTGCAAGCACCTCAAAGTAACACACGCGTCTCGATCCGAAATAGCGCCGACCGGGTGCCATGAAGACGAACAATCGCGAAGGCTCAAACCCGCGTCGAAGCGTCCAGAGACTCAGTTAGTTGGATAGGGAGGAAGGTGCGGACTTAGTCAATCGGTCAACGATCACCTAGACGGCGTCGCGACCCGAACATAACTTTAACGAGCCCGCAACGAGATTCGTGATAACTCACTCCCACGTCCACTGAGGAATCTTGATGGACGAACGCATTCCATCGCGACGATCCACAACTTCGCCTGAGGGCATGCCAACCAACATCCTCAACGAAGGCTACCTCAGAACAGCCCACGGAGGTCCAATAACATATTCGAGATCATTGTAGGCATCTGGCGCATTCGTCTACCCCGACAGCAGTACTCAAAATTCGTAGTGCCCGAAACGGTCACGAAAGGCCAACCAAAGAATGCCCAACTTCCGGATCTCTAATTTAGGGTACCTTGCGCAAAGATCGATCAACATAAAGACACTGGCTCCCAGAGCTCGTCAAAATAGATCATCAATTCGCGGCAAGGGTACTTGATCCTCAACCCCTATGGGGAGATCAAAATAATTCCTGGGACGATTAAGTCCAAATTCTGCTCCTTGAGCATGGCTGACGCTCATGATGACCCTTACACGCTGGGTAAGCCGCTCGACCGCACTTAATCCGCAAGACACGCAATAGGAGGTCGTCGATTCCCGACAACGCCTAAGCGACGTCATCTACCTGATATGGCGGTTGAGTCCTATCACGAACGCTAGCATCGCGTCTCCTCATTTACGACCCATGTGGGGCAAAACGCGACAGTACCGCGAACTGTGCTTCACATGCCGTCACCGATAGGTCGCCCAACTATACTCATTGGAACTCCAGCATCATGCACTCAATGGGCAGATTCATCACGGGGAGTCTGAACTCTCGACGTCATCCAGTAGCACTCCGCCGGTGTGGTCTCTACCTGGTAGCCTCCCATGTCCACTATCTCTGCTATATGGGCACACCAACAAGCGTCGTGGATAGTCCCAGGGAGCACCTCACAGGACTCTGACCTCTACCGGACCGCTACAACGCACGATGATATATCGAAGCGACTCCGGATATGGCTATGGAACCCTAGTCCATAAGCTATCGCCCACTAAGCTGCAAAAGTACGCATTCAATCCCGATCGTATGCTTCACCACTCGCTCTCGCACCTTCCAAGTGAGGAAAAATCCATCATCAATTTGATGCTTCAATGGTATTCCTTAGCTGGGAAAAGAACCTTGGGAGGGCCCCATGAGGTCCCGATATAGGATATCCCGACAACCAAACAAGGAACACGGAGTACCCTAGCCCGGGTCTCAACGCTGACCCTGCAAGGCCCCTTATCCTGAGTAGGAAGCTGAAGAAGACATCACCCTTAATGAGCAACACACCACATCCTCAACACTTGAAACTGGCGCACACGCGAACTCCATGGTTAATAGCAATACCGATGTCCGGGAACGAAGCTCCATAATCGAGACGCGATCCAAACCACAATCACACAAGTCTATCAATACGACACAACCGGGTTGGAAACTCCTTCCCAAGCCTTAGTCCCACAACAAGGAACCCAACACTGACCCAGATCAGTCGACTCAGTCGACAACTTAAGGGAAGTCCAGGGGTGGCCACGTCCACGTCCACGGATGCGAGGAGGCATGTCAGCAACCTAAGAAAACTTCTAAACCAGAATACTCGGATAACAATCCTACGACTCATCTATACGACTCGACTTAGGCTCTGACAGGACCAGGCTCTGATACCAACTTTTTGTCACGCCCCAGGCGTCCCCAAGGCGCGGCAAATATATAAAGTATCAGCTATCATACAAGAGGTCAACAGATGACTCCAATAAATAATACACAAGGCTAACAATCAATGATAACTGATAACTCAAATGAAAGACGGAAGCATAAAAATATCAATAAGTCTGTAAATCAAAAACATTATTACAGACTCGAATACACAATCACTGTCCTGTGAGAGCCAAGTCTAGCCAAAAGAAATACAACAAGTGCCACATGCACGATTTACAAACACACAAGACTCTAGGACTGCTGACAGCCTCGCACTCGCCAATCCGTCGGACAGAACGCTCCACGCACGCAAGACCACGCCACAAGGAAGCTCCAGCTCCACGCCCAACAACGCCCCTGTAAAGGAAAACAGTACGCGAGGGGTGAGCTATAAGCTCAGTGAGTGGTCAGAAACCAAACACCAACATAATCATTCGATACAAGGCAATCGCCTATCAAGGAAAACCATGGGTAGAAACCCAACGGTTAACAAGGTCACGCGGCGGTGCGACAATACCCCGCCCTCGCCCTCACTCCCAAGGGTGGAGGCTTTTGGGACTCACAGGGAGGAATAGTCGTTAACCATTTGGTGTTACCGCGTAACAATTACAAGAGTCCATCCGCTTACGAGGTAGAAATATAATTCGACACCTCAAGCGTTTGGAGGTATACCCAGAGTATACTCGATGGGTACAACTCACACTCGCCCTTACCCTAGCCCCCACAGGGGTGAACCTAGGGATTTGAAGGACAAAGCTTGTTGTTCTACACCGTTCGTCATCCGGTAGCGCTCTCCCGGGCAGCCTCTACCTGGAGCCGGCCACGGTCAGTACACTGTCGAGCGCATCGATGGTACCTACAGGTGGGGACTCCACTCAGGGTGGCTCAACCTAGGCAGCTTCAACATAGATCCGACGAAGGGGAGAACTATTCACGCTCGCAATATCATTCGGTTGCCCACCGCCATACAATCTCTAACTGGTATGCTCCCATGATCAGTACATCTGCCGAATGCATCGGGAGTACCTACAAGTGAGAGCCTTCTGACCAAGCAGCCCCAAAGCCACGGCCACGACATACGGCGATATTGGGAGGAACCACTACTTGTTCGCTGCGCGAACCCTATAAAAAGCCAATTACTCTAAGCTGGTGGGTCGAGTATCAACTCGAGCCCACCACACTCATACCAACACCCTCACCTCCGAAGGGTGACCTAGGATCTTGGGAGCAATACCCTCACCCTCACCCCGACGGGCGACATAGGATCTTGGGAAATTGCACAACTGGCAGATCGAACCAACGCCGTCCCACCACACCCTCACCCTCACCCTCACCCCCTTCTCGGGGTGACATAGGCCTATTGGGGAAAAGGGGTCAACTGGTCTACGCCTTTCGTCATCCGGTAGCCCTCTCCCGAGTAGCCTCGACCTGGTATCCTCCCATGACCTCTACCTCTACCGTATGGGCGCACCACCCGGCGTCATGAATAGTGTCTGGGAGAGCCTAGCAGGACAACTAAACCCGGGTAGCTTCGACACGGAAGCGACGAAGGGGAGAGCACTTGACATACGCGGTTTTGATCCTCATGGATCCGTCGTCATCGGTTACCAAACACCGATAAGCGCAATGAATTCTCATGAATTCCCTCCAGGGTGCATAACTCAGATGCGGGGAAGACATTTTATTCTAAGTGTCAAAGCCATGGTATGACCCCATAGGAGGTCATACACTTGTCTAACACATTAGACAAGAATCATGGTCATATCGGCATATATACAATATGAAATTAACTAAGCAAGTAAATCTTACTTAAACATGAATACAAGACATAATAACCATTCAATCACACAAACTACAACCTAACATACATTGGAGGATATCAACCTAGAGGGAAGGGTTAAGCGCGATTTGCGCAACAATAGGTGCATGCCAATAATTCCAAGCAAGCCCGAGTCAAGTAGGAACTACATCTACTCACTCGGTTCGCGAAAAGAGGGAGGGCGAGAGAGAGGGAATGCCTCATCCTCTCTTGAGCGGGTCATAGTTTTGCCCCAACTAGATGGGTGCAATAACTACACCATACCCTCGAGTCCTAAATCAGAGGAATATTGCGCATACACCAGTTATTAACCCAAGTTAAACATGCTTGATAAGTAGGGGTAGTATTTCAAACAAAACTACCTAAATCATGCCATATTCTATACAATACATATGCAAGTATATGGTAGAATAAGGGTTCTACACAATATACGAGCTATACAACCTAGCATGCATGATATCTAGCATATTTAGGGTGCAATTAAAGCCCCATGGAAGCGGAGCACGACTACGTGCATCGAGCGCTCCCGGAAGGGTTGGAATCGAACCACTCACCTAACGAGCGCACGGCTCGCGAAACGCAAGAGAGCGACGAATTGAATCCGAAGCCTGATACCAATCCGCCAAGGATCATCCAATGGTTGCATTTGGCTATAACAAGCTGCTCGACACCACGAAGCACACTCCGAACGCGTCTGTGCACCGTAAGCACGCCCTCGAGTACCCCGTGCATGCTGCCCGCACACTCCGCACGCATCGGGCAAGGTCATGCACGCCCTCGAGCACCTCGTGCACGTTGTCCGCACACTCCGCACGCATCGAGCAAGGCCATGCACGCCCTCGAGCACCTCGTGCACGCTGCCCGCACACTCCGCACGCATCGGGCAAGGCCAAGCACGCCCTCGAGCACCTCGTGCACGCTGCCCGCACACTCCGTACGCATCGGGCAAGGCCAAGCACGCCCTCGAGCACCTCGTGCATGCTGCCCGCACACTCCGCACGCATCGGGCAAGGTCATGCACTCCGAGCGCACACCCGCATCCCCGCATGTGATCACGAGTGTACCGATGTGTCAACTCTACACCCCTTTAGCACATAAACACAAGTTTAGGTGATGCATGAGGGAAACCAATGAAAAGAGGAGAAGAACATGCATATATGGTTCACTCACACATACCCACAAACAGGTGGTGTGCACACATACACAACACATAATTCATGAATATGTGCTTCTCTCCCTTCAACCTCTTCAATTTCCATGCACACACAACAACAACACAAGGCAATGGAGCTTCTACTCCTTCTCACCTTGACCTCCTCTTCCTTCACTCCTTCACCATCATCTTTGGGGCATTTCCACAACCACTTGGGGGGCTGCTGCCCAAAGGGGAGGGGAAAACAAGGAGGGGGAGCTTGAGGAAGATGGATTAAGAAGGGAGGATAACAAAGCACAACAACAACATAAACACACCTTTTTCCACTCCTTTTTGATCTTCTTCTCCACCACCATCACCTCCTCCACCCAAAACACCTACAAAAGGGGGCTGGACCAGAAAAGAGAGGAGGAGAGACCCAAAGTCGTGCACATTTGGGGATTAAATAAGCAAAGGTCGAGTAAATGACCAAGTCATCCTCGGACTTAAAACCTCTGCGCAGCCTTCACTTAAACGGCCATAACTTCCTCAATACAGCTCAGAATTGCACGATTCCAGTGGCATTTGAAAGATAAGACGATTATCTACAACTTTCATGTTTACACCCAGATCAAATAACCTCTCCAGCTATTCCAAAATCTAGGCTAAACATCTTACAGGGCTGCTGCCTGGATTTCTCAACTTCGGGGTATACTCGGAAAAATACCCATAACTTTTAATATACGAATCCAGTTGATCCAATTCCACTTCTATATGGAAGCTATCTCAAAACTGAACATCTCATAATAATATCGGATTTTTATCTCTTTATCTTGGATTTTAACAAAAATCAAATCCGAATACCCAATCCAAAACTGCATAATTCCAAAAACGTTATCGGAATTAAACGAAAATTTTATGGGCAGTATTAAACTGTACCAAGACCCATAATACGCAGTTATATTTCAATCAGAGTCCTCAAACACCAGCAAGTAGCTAAAAACCAAAATTTTAGCGACTCCGATCGAAAATAGGACTCTAAATGACACAGGCCTAACATGCAAAGCCTCATCATTTCCAACATTCAAAGTAAATATGAGTATCAATGGATATTGTAGAGATCAACGGAGTTGATGAGAATGACTTAAAGTAAAGAAACACAATGAATAACCAGTGGATGAGTATTTAAACACACACATAAAACTATTTAGTGGACAATGGTGTGGAGGAGTATCTATACACACATAGTGAAGGTTGGAGGCGTCGTATGGAGGTGGAGGTGTCAACGGTCAGATCTTTAATGGTAAACTCTACACCGGTTGATTTGGAGGATTGAATGAAGAAAAAGAAGGTATGTTAAAAGGGAGGGGTAAAAAAGCAACTTGCTGGGGGGTTATTTGAGTTTGTGATATGTGTACTATTTCAGTTTGACTGGGTTAGGTTAACATAATATTCTATTGATATTTCAATTCTGATGGTGGTTAATTAACTCATGGAACTAATTTAGCTTTTCATTATGTTTCTAGGGGGTTATGTGGATTTAAGGAAAAGACGGGTTATCTGGAAAAAAGAGTACCCATTCTTTCAACCACATTGTTTTCAATCCTATCTCATCAAATTATTTTAATAACAACCATCTATTTTTTTTTGGTTAAAGAGACTATCCATTCGTCCAAATCATTATAATTTTTTGATAAATATTCATAGAACACTAAATCTTAAAATCAATAAGATAATATTGAATATAAATCTAAACAAATTAAATAATTTTAATATTTATTGATGGATAATAAGATTGAATCTAAATCTAAAGAAACTAAATAATTTTTAGATTTGTTAATGGATATAGTTATCTTTTTAATTAATTTTTAGGAGTAAAATCAGCTAAAATGTTTCACCTCCAACTCATACTTTTTATGTAATTATAGATATTAGATCATTATTAGATTTTTTACATATATTTTTATTGATAATTTATTGGTCAAATCTTACTCTATGGGACGACAAGATTCAAACCAAGTCCCCTCACCTCTACCATCTTACCATATATATTTCATATATTAATTATATTATTTTTAGTTTTCTGATATTTTATATAATCATCCAAATCAGAATTTGAATTTAATCGGATACAAATACTTAATATCGGATACACATATATATTTTTTTAGATATCTAATTTGAATACGGATATATAGCATATCCTATCCGTATCCACCGTCGATAGGCTTAGCTGTAAATATGTTGGACACCATATCTACCACATCTCATCTTTAATTTTACAGCTTGAAATAATTACTCACTCTGCTTAAATACATAAAGTGTTGATACACTCGGTATATTTTACAATCCATTTATAGCCTTATACGTTTTCATAGCGTAATATTATAGAAATTTTAATTTTAAGATAAATATAAATAATGCAGATAAGAAGAGAGAAAAGGAAGAGACACACAAATATACGGAAAATATTACAACTTCAATATTATAGATAATTGAAATAGATTACATGGATCTTATTTATAGACTCAATGACTTAAATTTGGATAAAGTTAAATCTTAATAGAGTTTGTTAATTAAATCATTCAATTGAGATTTAATCTTATCCAATAAAACTTAGTCAAACTCTTATTCTTAATAAATATAATTATGCTATTATATTATATAGTACAGGGGCGGATCCAGGATAGTATTTTAGGGTGGGATACACAGCCTATATTAAATATTTATATGAAAGTTTTTTGTTCTTATATTTGATGTAATTATTTATATATCAAATAATGTGATATTCAAAAGACATACATGTGAATTGTGAAGAAAAGAAAAAAATATGAAATGTAATTAAAGTTGAGTACTTTGATTTTGTAAGAATAAAAATGAGATATAAACTCATCTTATACGGTATATTAACAAATTTTATAATTTAAATAACGTCATAAAAACAGGAAGAGTTGCTAGAAAAATAAAAAGAGTTGTTTTATGGATATAAATATTTCTTTATTGTTCAATTGACATTCAATTAATTCTTAAGATAATATTTGAATTTTAAAATTTAGAATTGTTAAAATTTATAATAAGATTGAGGCTGCGTTTGGTTGCACGTTTATAAAATTGATTTTAAGCAAAAGCTGAGTTTAAATCTGATTTTGTAAGAAACTATCTATCCACAACTTTTTAAAAAATTCAGGTTTTGGACACTATTTCATAAAAATATGTCTGCAACTTTTTATAACCCATTTTCAAAACTACAATTAGTCCGAGACAAGTGAAGAGAGGAGAAATAAAATGGAAATTGAGGGGTGAGGTGCGAGTAGTGAAAGATAGGGAGTTATTACACTTGTGCACTTTTGTAAACACCACATCATTCAAGTATTTAACAGAGTACATAAATCACTTTGTGTATACTCTGTTAGGAGAAACATAAAAATGTACACATTCCAATTTATGGAATTACACTAGGCAGTTTCATATGCATCGTTGTCTCGTATGCTTAGTTAGAAATCTAATGAAGTATATGTATCGTTAGATAAGGTATATTGTTTGTTAAATTTTTTTTTACATTAATTAAAAGTGAGTTCATTCAATTTAAAATGAAACGATATACATTTTTCTCCGTAACACATATTTTATTAGATGATTTTTAATATTTTTTAAAAAATAAAAAACATTCGTGATCTATTGTAACCGCAAACAGATTTGGCGGGCAAGGTGGCCCTGATAACCGGCGGAGCGAGCGGCATCGGCAAAGCCACCACAACCGAGTTCATCCGCAACGGCGCCAAAGTCGTCATCACCGACGTCCAAACCGACCTCGGCAAGGCCACCACCTCCGCTCTCGGCCCCGCCGCCACCTTCGTCACATGCGACGTCACCAAAGAGTCGGACGTGTCATCCGCCGTGTCCCACGCCGTATCCACCTACGGCCGCCTCGACATCCTCCACAGCAACGCAGGCATCGGGCGGCTCCACAAACACGGGCGGCATAGCCAACCTCGACATGGCCGAGTTCGACCGCGTCATGGCCACGAACGCGCGGTCGATGGTCCTGTCCATCAAGCACGCCGCGCGCGTCATGGTCCCGCGCCGTTCGGGGTCCATCGTGTGCACCGCGAGCGTGACGGGCGTGCTCGCGGGGATGGCCCCGCTCGCGTACTCGGTGTCGAAGTGCGCCGTGTTGGGCATCGTCAGATCGGCGTGCGCGGAGCTCGCGACGCACGGCGTGCGCGTGAACTGTGTCTCGCCCTTCGTGATCCCGACGCGGCTCGTGATGGAGGGGTTGGCGGAGATTTACAGGGACGTGGATGAGGAGCGGCTGGCGGGGATGGCGAGGGGGATCGGAGAGCTCGCAGGGGCGGAGTGTGAGACGGTGGATATTGCGAAGGCGGTGGCGTATCTCGCGTCGGATGATGCGAAGTACGTGAGCGGGCACAACCTGGTGGTGGATGGGGGTTTTACTGTCTTCAAAAGGGTGAATCTCCCATCACTGGAAGAAGTTGTGTAACTGAACATCATACCAGAAAAAATATTTACCAATTAAAAATTATAATAACGGTGATCTTGATGATTATGAAATAATGTTGGATGGAGATGTTTTTTTTTCAATTCAACAAACTTAATTGCCTATCTTTTTAGGGGGGTAGTCGATACGGACTTTGATGGATTTCTGTGGACATTGTTTAAGTGATGGACTTCTGTAGACTTTGCAGACTTTCACAGACTTTTGCAGACTTTCATAGATTGACTCTCATGGACTTTCACAGACTTTGCAGACTTTCACAGACTTTTGTAGACTTTCACATATTGACTCTCATGGACTTTCACAGACATTTGTAGACTTTCACAAATCACTCTCATAGACTTCCACAGACTTTCACAGACATTTACAGACTTTCACAAATCACTCTCATGGACTTTCATGGACTTTCACAGACTTTCATAGACATTTGCAGACTTTCACAAATCACTCTCGTGGACTTTTAAAGACTTTCACAGATTTTAGCATTCTTTCACAGATTGACTATTTTCACATATGGATTTCTATTAATAAACACAATAATGTTTTTGGATTTAAATAACAAATAAAGAACTCATCACACTCAATATAAAATATAATTTAATATAGTAAATATCAATCTTCACTTATCTGAAATGCATATTGCTAGAATGTCATGATAAAAAATAAATAATGAAATAATTGATTGCAACACAAACAAATCCATAATTCTTACATTCATCAAACATATGAGTCGATATCAATATTTCATACATATTTACATTCATAAAAAAATTCTTCTTTATTCGAAACAATCGATCTAAAATAAATAAAAAAAAGAAAAAAACCTTATATTGAGAAAAATCCACAATGAGCTAACCTTTTTTTTTTCTGTTATAGAGAGAGAATTTCATAGAGGGGAGGAATGAGTTTTTAATTAGGAAGACAATAAAAAATAAGAAAATATATATATTATATAAAAATCATATATTACATCTCTTCAAATATAATGAAATAAAATAATAAATTATATTACTTAAAATAAAATAAAATAAAAGTGGTCATTATATTACTTTAAATAAAAATAAAATAAAAGCAATCAATATATTTAGTCATATATATTCATATGCCTAAATATATCTTTTTATTTTTATATATGTCTGAACATTATAAAAAAATGGATGTATATTATACAAAAATAGAAACATCTTCAGAGAAAGTCAAATAAAACATTTTACATATAATCAAATCTATAATAAATCTATATTTTAGAAAATAATTGTGGATGATTTAGGCATATATTATATAATATATTATAATAAAATGATTTATTGCAACACAAGCAAATCTACCATTCTCATATATTCATCAAACATTTGAGGTGATAGCAATATTTCATACAAATGGACATTCAGAAAAAAAAGATATAAATAAAGAAAAAAAATGTGAATAAAAATATGAAATGCATGGAATAAAAACCATAAATGAGTTTTGTTGAAAGAAAAAAAAGAAGAAATATTCACAATACTGGAATAAAAGTCCATGAGAATCCCACCCATTTGGGTGGGATTCTGAAATGACTTTTTCCTTTGTATTTCTCTCTCTAAAGTTCACAAAAGTCCACAAAAATCAATCACTTATGAAAGTCTTTACAAATCCTGTTTAAATTGAATAACACAAGACAAAATGTCTACTACGAAGAGTCTCAATCGAATAACGTTGGACTTTTTGTCCACGAAATAATGTCTCCATCGAATAACACTGGATTTTATGTCCACGAAATAATGTCTCAATCGAATAACACTGGACTTTTTGTCCACGAAATAATGTCTCAATCGAATAACGCTGGACTTTTTATCCACGAAATAATGTCTCAATCGAATAACGCTGGACTTTTTGTCTATGAAATAATGTCTCAATTGAATAACAGTGGACTTTTTGTCCACAAACCAATGTCCTGATTGAAAAACACATGATTTACAAATCCATGGACATGGACAATTTGTCCATGAAAATCCTAATTGACTACCCCCTATTATAGTTTGGTGCCACAAATGAGGAGGGATCTGGATTGGGCGTGTCATATAGAAAAGAACAGATATTTCACTATAAATATTTCTTGTTACCTCTTTCTTGCATATTTAGAGTGTCATAGAGATAGATTTGAATATAAACTAATACCTAAGGATCTCTACTGATTCGGGGAGACAAATATCTGTGCATTCATTTTAATATAATTACTAGAATCACGAGATTTATGAAGATGAATATAAAAATCATGGGATTGAGATCTAAATTTTAATTCCAATAAATGTATTGTCACAACACCATTAATTAGGGTGATTGATCCACCTGAAAACATTAATTGGGGTGATACTTTTTGGCCCGTACATATTCTAAACAAGATGTCGTTACAATATTTAGTCCCAGTTGGCGGACCGCATACGCTCAAGAATGAGGGCGATTGCGGCGTTGGCGGATGAGAATGCGCCATGGAAGCTTTCTTTGAAGGAGAGTGACTCCAAATCTTTGGCCATCTTCAATAAGACGTCGCCTAAGTCCGCCCGTCTCCCCACCAAGGATTCGTAGTATGAACGGGCGGCGACTCTGCTGATGTCGAAATTCGCGGGCTCCGGGCAGTACTCATCGTCCAACCATTTGTGTAATGTCACTCTTAGCCACTCTGACTCCTGCATCAACGCTCTATCAGCAAAATTGAACTATTTTGGGGTGATCTCTTTTGGGGTGATATAGAAAGACCGATTGAGCTTGAAATGAAGTATAATAGATGGAGTGTGAAATGGAATTCTGATGTTAAATTCTAAGTTTTTTGTGGAGAGATAAACTCTAATGAATTGAATAAAATCATTTATAGATAGTGCAAAATATCCAACAAGGTACATATCTCATTACAATTAGTAGAGGAGCTAGCAAGGTATATTAGACTGCACCTGTAAATAAGACTGAATGTAACAACGCTCTAAAAATGGCTAGGATTCTTTTAATTGTGTTCATCCCTTTTTTTTAAACCACCCAACATTGGTTGTTTGTGAGACATGAACAATACTCTTCTTTGCAAATGGCTTTGGTGGTGGTACAATCATCCTCATCTCCTTTGGTATCTAATTGTAGGGGATAGATATAGATGCAACAGGGAGATGTGTGAATGTTTTCCTCGCATGTCATATCATTCTTCAAAGATCTGGAAAGGGATTCTTGATTGCTCTTAAGAGTTCCAAAAGGCTATTACCTGGTCAGTGGGTGATGGTTCTCTGGTCCCATTTTGGCAAAACATTTTTGACTTTATGTTCGGCAAAATGGCTCTGTTGGCCGGAAGCTGATCTGGGGCACTGGACGATTAGAATTGGAAAACCTCCCACAGCGGAGGAGACCTCCTCCCTTTCTGTTCTTCTCAGGGAGCTTCAGGCGACAGTTCCTAGTCCAGGTTCTCCAGACAGGATGGTGTGGAAGCTGCGATCTCGCGAGGGTTTTTCGGTCAAGAGCTGTTACAAGTGGTTGCGGAGAGATCAGATGGCTACGGAGAAAACAGCGTGCAAATACAGGGAGATGTGGAGTTCTAATTTTCCCCTCAACGTCGAAGCTTTTCTCTGGATTGTCTATCTGGGGAAGATTCTTGCGAAGATGCGTCGAGCTTGTTGGTCACAGGGGATGCATACAAGCTGTGCCTTCTATTCTATGGAGCCAGAGACAGTGTGCCACCTATTGGCCTCTAGCCCACTGGTGAGGCAGGTTTGGCTTTGGCCTTGGCTTTGGCTTGGGGCTGCCACAGGTTTGGATGTGGGTTTTTACATGATTGAGGAGATGTGGGAGGCCAGGAAATGGCTTCGTAAACAGGGGGACAGAAGTAAAGCAGCAAAGACTTTCCAATCATTCATCCCAGCGATGATTTGGCTGGTGTGGCTTACTAGAAATCAAGTTCTTTTAAAGGGAATTACCCCAATGCCGAAAACATTTGGGAGGTGGTGGTATCCTGCATCTGTGATTGGGTCCGGTTCTTCCGCTGTAGAGTCCTACTCTATTCCCGGGTCTTTGCCTTTTTTGTTGTTTTCCTTGTGTTTTTCCTGTTCTTGTTTTGTTTTGGCCATCACTCTACAATTTATAAAATTATGGACTGCCTACCATTTCGCTTAAAAAAGAAGAAGAAGAACATCCGCTTGTTTCCTTTGGCAAAAAATTCACCTTATATATTGGATCACCTGCGCACGTCTATTTGCTGGATGTTTATTGCTTGAACTAACGGAATCCAGTACTTAATCCCATCCTTTTATTCTTCCTTTGTTCCCCACCAAAAACGGGGGATAACCACACTGATAGTTAAGCCCTAGTGGTACAATAATTCAGGCATTTCAATCTATCTAATTATTTGTTATTTTAAGTCATCAAAACAGATAATCGAGTCGTCTGATTACGGAGTTTGAATATTATTTTATTTTTCTGATGGAAAGAGCCTGGATGGGTGGGAAAAAAACTGCTTTGAATGATTTGGATGAATTTATAAACACGACATTATCTAAATCACGCAGGGGAAAAACAATATCATTCATGAAAAACAAATGATTCAACTTCCCAGTCAACAAAATTTTCAAAGCACCAATCATGGAATATATATTTACTATCAGAAAATCTAAGAAATCAGAAAATCTAAGAAATCAATAGAAACCCAAAAGGGCCAAAAAACAAAAAAATCTTACTTGGAGGGCATTTGAAGGATTGAACCAAGACTCTGGCAACCTCAGCTCATCGACCAAGCCTGGCGTTTCCTCTTCCATGCTTTTGGGTCTCGATATAGCAAGACGAGTGTGACTGACGAGACATCGTGTGTTGGGTTTTGGAGATATGGGTGACCCAAACCCAAGTGAGATAGTTTGGGAGTTCCTGCTTCTGCTTAGTGAAGGTCTTGACTGACTGAGATGAAGAGTTGGTGAAGCTGTTCTTATCAGAGACATGGTGTTCATTGCAGAAACAATTCAGTTGTTCTGGACCTCTAAAGCGGATGATGAGAGGGAGAAAGGATTGGATGATGCCAGTAAACAAATCATGGCCGTCCGATTAAAAGAAGTCCTACTAATCTTCCTACACTTTGCCTTTAATCGACTCATGTTGACTAAAAGACTAGGTCATACGTGGGTCTTGGTCCAGTCAAACTTAGGTAGCATCAATACCATCATTATCGAACTGCACAGTTTATTGTTGACTGCACAGTCAAATGTTGATATATCCAACAATTGATTGTACAGTTCGATTATGGTTATAATAGCACCAAACCTGACCCGATCTGGACTTGTCATACCTGGCTACCGCTAAAGTGATTGAGTTATGTTACACTCAGTTATTTTTACAGACACAAATGTAGTCTCATATATTTTATTAGCCCCTCCACTCACTGTAATTAGGTATATGTCTCGTTCAAATTATATATTTTCTATATATGATTTACATTTGATAAAAATACATATATCATTAGATGAAATATATGATTTCAAAAAAATTAAAATAAAAACATTCACGGTCTATGTTTTTGAATTGTATAATGAACTGAGTGTTATATTTTTCTAATGTGATACATTATCAAAGCCTCATTTGAGTATTGACATAAGCTATTTTGGGATATATTACTATTTCAACATAAATATAGAATACATCATTTTTTGGTTGGTTGTCCTTTTATTTTATTTTGGTTTATTTTTGTTGAGAAACGTAATAATAAATTTTTATTGTTTAATTGGTCACAACTAAGTTGTGAATAAAATGTGCATAAGATTTGGGTAAAAATTTATAAAAAAATATGAAAAAATGATTTGATATGTGACCTCCTCAATTTTTTTAAAGGTGATGACAGTTGAATTGACATATAAACTCCTACTATACTAGTAGAATTGATTGAGTGGGATAACACGATTCTAAGGGGACCTGAAATAATAATGTCAGTTTATTCGCACCTATTCTGACATAACTATATGCATTTATTCCTTTATACATTTATTCCTTACCAACTAATATATTTTTGGGGTTTTTTCACTTATATTCCCTCCTATTCCATCTTTATTCTTCTACCCAAACTAAGGGCTATCAAACTGAAGCTTCATGCTTCAGTGATTCAACAACATAAATGTAGAAACTTTAATATCGGCAATAGTATTTAAACCCAAATTGGATTTATGTAAACGATATATATGTGTCTGCCCTTTCCACAGTGCAAAAACTAAGCATGCAAGAACTGTATAAATGTTAACAACAGATGATGCCTTGTTCCAACTTCCAAGAGAGGAGATCGTGTGTGATGATACAATCAATACTCAATTCTTCATTCGCATATGGACGTGGGTAAATGAGAATCCTCTGCACCATGGAGTGGAAATCCCTGCTTTCAAACAAAAGCATACATACAATGTAATGCATCAGTGATATACATTGAAAATGCAGAAATCAAAGTAAATCCACAGACTAAGTACCTCATTGTAGCTTGTGCCCGCGACATTCATGGTGAAACTGGAACTCAATGATCTTGCGTTCTTTAGTTGCTCAAGGAGGTGGTCAGCGTCTACAGCTACCAACTTAGATACAGGTGACTCCATACGGTGCGAAGTTGCAGTACATTGTGATAGGAGCCTCAGGTCAACACCAAAGAGCCAAACTGGTTGAGGAACCACCGATGAATCTCCAGCTTCCTTGGGGCTATGTGGATCACCATGATGATGTTGATTTTGATCCGGAGAAGTATTTTCTTGACCTTGCAAGACCCCTACTGGGCTAGTAGGTGGTGAATGCTCAACCGAAGAATTTGTCAAGCCTAAAATGAATCCAGACAACAATTTTAATGTAAAGTACATACCCAGTATAGAAACTAGCACTACACATAGTTAATGTTTCTTATAAAGTCAGAAAGATCACCAACCTTCCCTGAAAGGAGGATGAGAATGTACAAGTAATGGATGGATAATTGGATACCGTCTCTTGTGACCTGTGAGTGTGATTGGTTCAATCTCCCAAGGAGAAACTCTATCTGGGAGTCCAACAGCAGAAGTCTCATCCCACAGAACCTGTTTGAAGATGAAATAAAAGCTTCAAATATGCCATTTATATAAAAAGATGAAGTGCATCCGTGCATCACAACTACATCACACAAATTTCATCAGAAAGGACTACTGGTAAGTGCATAAAATAAAAATCAATGTGTAATTCTCATGTGAATTAATGATTGGTGATGCACACCATATCAATCAGTGGCAACCAACCAAATGAAAGAAGATCAAGGAATGATACAATTCCCGTGAGCCACAAAGGAAACAACCTACCATTTTTGTTGGACTATTTATTTGTCATTTTCTTATATGATGTTTTTTCATTGCTCAATCCAGTATCAACCACAAAGAGGTTCTCATGAGAGATTGACCCCAACGTCAACAAAATTGGAACTTCTAATAACACCATGACACCTTCACTCATAAAGTTATTCAAAAAAGCCTATCTAATTAAATACCTTCAAAGACTTCCATTTGGAACCAGCCCATTTGGAAACAACATCCTCTGTAGGAACAATGGTACCTGAATATCTGCCAAACGAAATTCCATCAGATGGAAATAGATATACGTAAACGTGTAATCAGCAACTGCACAAGCAAGCATACCGAGTGATGTTGTCTACCCCTTCATATCTCATCATGAATCTCGTGCCAACTGAATAGGGCTTCTGAATGGATTCCATGTACTGATAATAAGGAATGACAAATCCTGAGGAGCTTGCCCTAAAGAAATTACAAAGTTTTACTTTCAGTATCAATAAAACAGTATGTGTGAGAGAAGGATCCCAAAGTTGAAGAACTAATGAAGGAAATTGGACATGAGATTCTTTTTAAAAAATTAAAATAATTCTCAAAATTTTGGATAACAAAACTGATGGTAAAGCATGTTGTTTCTCTGACAGTAGAGACTCACCTAGGCCACAGTTTAACAGTGAACATAGTCCCAGTGGTAATAGCATATGATGCTGCTGTTATTAAACCCATTTGCATGCTTTGATTTGATATGACAGATGTAGATGCAACGCTCTGTGGTCTCATAGAGCGACGAACGCCAACACACAATTGTCCTTCACCTCTGCAACAGCCAATGGTATTTTATTCCAGTCCACCAATACATTTTTTAAATTCCCAAATCTTACAGAAAGTCAGTAACAAATTTTAATTAAGTAAATACATCCATATGCCATGCACCTATGAGTATGCTTGTGTATAAAAATTAAGAAAAAAGGACAGCATGAACCTGAGCAATATAAAAGCATCCCCTGCCATGAGTCTTTTTGAGTTGACAAACTTACTCCAGCCACTCATCAGCAGATGACGTTTTGGAGTACCTATTATTTACCAAAAAAAAGGCATAAATGTGTAAGATATTCACTACAGTGCATAAAGATTACGAAGTGGAGTGAACATAAAAGAAACCAAGATGAAAGAAATGTATCATGACATGCGCCAATCATATAAGAGAATTCACACTTGAGTAGCTTAACATCCAAAATGTTGCAGCATTACCTTTTGAATTAACAAAATAAATTAATTAATCAATGATGGTATAAGACATTTGGAGCTCATAGAAGCTGCATCTAAATTCTTGAGTAATGTTGATGAAGGAAAGTATATTCAATTATACGTAACTGAAGTAAACAAACCACAACTTTTGTACAAATGCATGTGCAAGGGATTTTTTTCTTATAATTCTTGGTTTTCCAGGTCACCATGAGCAAATGCCATATAGTTCAAAAAAATTAGGACATTCTATACAAGATTTTAGACATAAATATTAACATATGCAAGGTTGTTCATGTTTCCAAGTGATGAGGAAGACATCTAGAGCTCATACCATCTGCATCTCAAATCTTGAGTAATATTGATGGAGGAAAGTGTGATTTTAGTTAACTGAAAGAAACAAACTGTTGGGTTGATGACTTGCATTCCGGTGACTAGACACCATGGACAAACTGGACATTAAGGACTGTATACTTGACCAGAAATTTTTTCTCTTACATGTTTTGATGTTCAGTTTTATATTTTTGAATAATGTACGGGGCAATATTGTAATGTGTTGGTGTTATATATACTCTTTTGTGAGTTTTCTTATATCATCTGAGATAACATGTACGGCCGATCCTGGGCTGAGAGACAAAGAGACTCTCTTTTCTCTGCATATGCCCACACAGAATTAGTAATCCAAAAAGGTAAAAAGAAAGAATCTCTTTTCTCTGCATATGTAGACAATTTTTGGTGAACCAAGTAATATCTCGTCTTTAGAGTTTGTTTAGTTTTTCTACTCTGGTATGATTTGTAGTCCTATTTTTTCAACACAAACGACAACTATAACTATTGTATGAATGCATGAGCAAGGATTTTCTACATCTTATAATTCATGGTCTTCAAAGTATACGAAGCAAATGCTATTTGGTTCATAAAATCTAGGATGTACTTCACAAGGTGTTAGATATGTGTATTCACGTATGCAAGGGTGTTCATGCTTCCAAGCAACAAGGAAACCTGGCCCTTTGTTCAAGATCAATGAATAATTCTGTTGTTATGGCTATCTTTGATTTGAAATATTTTTTATCTGCTTGAGATTGAAATTTCAAATGGTAAAACATGACATAAGACTTACCTCGGTAAGTATGGCGAAATCGCCACTCTATTCCATGCAAGTCTTTTGTGACCAGTTCCTGGTTTGGGGTTTCCTGTGAATAATCCTGTGTAATGACAAAAGAGAGTTATATTTTAGAACATATTAGAGCATAATTTGATTCAGCAGAAAATAATTAAAATCATAAAAAATACATTATTAAAGAGCATTCTGGAATTTCATTGCATGTTAAAGGCTATCCCGTTCATTCAACAAACGTAGGACATTCAGTTGAACAACAAAACTAACCAGAGCTGGAAGGTACTCGTCAGCACATCGCTTGGGAACAGTCAGTTGGCCATGACTACAAGCATCAGAAGAAGACAAAATCTTTAAGAAGGGCTTCACATGCGGTTCTTGAGGTGGAGATTGGAAGGTTTCATTCTCTGCATTAGTCTCTTGCTGTGACATAAGAGAATAAAGTCAGCAACATTAATCAGCTTCTTACCAAGCGAAAAAAAAAAAAAATCAGCTTCATGACCTTCTCATCAATTTATTGCAAGGAAGTACAAAATCAACATTGACAAGCACTTGCACATTGAATGCAGAACAAAGCTGAGTGCAGAATCCTTTTGGAAGCAGGGAAAAAAAAAATCTTCCACAACCAGGTTTGCCAGGACATACAGACAAAACTTAGGCTTTCTTATGCTTACATCAGTGCAAAACTTTAGCGTTGGGGACTCTATTTTCCCATCTTCTAGTTTCTTTTTGTTCTCCTTTGTACTGATGTAAATCCTTTTTTCGATATCAATAGTAAGCATTTATTTACCAAGCAAAAAAGGCATGAAGAGAAAATGGATACACTTTACACTGAAAGATTTTGCATCAGCAGAAAAAACATCATGATGCAACCATAATCAAATAGTTAAGTTTAAGATAGATTTCTGATACTATTTATAAACTCATAGCCCTCTGGTTCTCCTCAAACGATGTGTTCCAAGGGCACCCAAATCAAATTTCAAGGGATATTTCTTGCTAATTCTCCTTGGGAATCGAAGATCATCCTCAACAAGAAAATTGCAAATGGTTACATCATGTTTTAGTCTGACTAATGCCCTAAAGAAATGAGTTGGTATCAGTATCATTAGCGTACCTTTGGCTCCGGAAGCAAAGTCAATTGCAAAAACACCTCATCTGTCTCACATTCAGCCTGCAATCCATATATGTGAATGCAAATGTTAAGTAACCAATGTAAATAAGCAAAAAAAAATGTAATACTTCTGCTGCTGAACTCAGTATATGTCCCTGGATCAGTAAAATCTTTTACTGTATAAAATGAGTCATGGAGAGAGGCAGACATTCAGTTCGACATGCACCACTCTGCAGATGATCTTATAGGGTAAATCATAGACAGGCAAGTCTGGGTTGGCGGCTTGGTTCATGTAGGCCTCGACCTATACAAAATACACATCCAATAGACAAAATGTCTCAAAAAACATAACTACCAACACAACTGAAAATATGATGTCATAATTATGCAAGCTAGAATATATCAAAGAGTTTTTGTATACCTGATCAATGTGACCTTGAGGAAAGTAGACAACCTTTTCCCCAACACGCGGGATGTAGACAAGGGGACCAGCACAAGCTTTCCATAGTATTTTGTACAGATAATTGTCTTCCCCTGAAGAATAAAATTAATTTTAGTCCAATTTGAATGGGAAGATCTTTTGAAAATCATGGTAGATGCTCTTCATGGCAACAAGACCAATGAAGTTATTAGACAATCACAAAATAAAGGTGAAGGTTTAATTTGATTGAGTGTAAGAAAGTAGTCGAAGAGCCTATAATCTAGTAAAACTAAAATATGGTTATACAAAGGAGAGGTTAAAAAAATTTGTGAAAATTCATTGCATTATTTAAAATTGAAATGGCCAACAGAGTCATGAAAAGAGGAGGAACAACAGACTTTCAAAATGAATCACTAACAGAAAATAAGAACCCCCACAAAAACTTACATAACACGAACATATTAATAGAATGAATGAACTGACAACCATAACACCAATTCCCTTCAATAAAACCCAGCTAATCAAATTTTTCTGCTTCCAAGATTTAACAAAAATGAAAACATAATTGTAACTGCAGAATCAGAAACCAAGATAGAGCAAAATCATTCCCTTAAAAATACACTTCCCAACATTAGACAATGATCCCAACAAACTCACCCATCTCTCTTCTCATGCATACCAAGGATTCTTTGTTCCTTAATTTCTTGAATGATGAATGATGATAATTGTCCAATAAAGAAGAAAAGATTTACTTTAATGCTCTCCATGACAGACCACCACGTTTATTCCAAAGGTCTGCATTTTGTCTGTCCCTCTCATGTAAAACAGAGGCTATGTTGGGAGTTGGGAAACCATCACCCATTTGAGGTAAAAATGATGTACAAGTGGTTTGGCTTTGGTTTCCATTTGCCGGCCTAATAAGAACATACAATAAATCTTGTTTCCATTTTTTTAACTCAGTTATTATATAATAAATAATATTTTATTATTATTATTTATTTTGGTACAAACTTCAGTCTCCTACTGTGCAGGGTAGTCGGTTAGGATTTGTATAGATAAAACGTTTAATGGATTTGTAAATCCTCAATCACAACATTAGTTCGAGGATAAAAAGTTCAGCGTTATTTAATTGAGATATCATTTCATGGATAAAAAATTTAATGTTATTCGATTGAGACATTAATTCGTGAACATAAAATCTAGATTGAGACATTATTTCATAAGGAAAAAAAATTCAATGTTATTCAGAAGAGAGATTATTTTGTGGACAAAAAATTCATCATTATTCGATTGATACATTATTTTATGGACAAAGAGTTATTTGATTGAGACTCCTCATAGTAGACATTTTGTCATGTGTTACTCAATTTAAACATAATTTTGAAGACCTACATAAATGATAGACTTTTATAGTCTTTAAAGAGAGAAATTTGAAGGAAAATGTCATTTCAAAATCTCACATAAATGGGTGGGATTCTCATGGACTTTTAATTTTTTTTTATAACAAAACTCCTTTCTTTTTCTACTTTTTTTTATTTTTATGTTATTTTTTATGGATGATAGTTGTCTCATGCCTTTTATATAATTTAGTTTTTTTTTTATAATTTATCTATTTATCATTTTTTATATAAATGTGTAGATGAAATATTGATATCATCTCATATGTTTGATGAATATCTTAAATTTGTGAATTTGTTTGTGCTACAATCAATCATTTCATTATTATATATTACATAACATATGTCTAGATCATCCACCCTTATTTTCAAATAAAAAATAAATTTATTTTATTATATATTTGATTATATGTAACTCTATAATGTTTGATTTTATTTTCCTTGAAGATGTTTCCATTTATGTACAATATATATGTCTATATATATTTTTACAATATTCAGGCATATATAAAAATAAAAATACATATTTCGGCATGTATACACATATGCTTAAAAATAAAAATAAAAATGCATATATGCCTAAATATAATGATGCTTTTATTTCATTTTTTATATTAAATAATATGAAGACTATTATTTTATTTTATTTTAAGTAATATAATTTATGATTTTATTTTATTATATTTGATGTGATGTAATATATTTTCATAATATATTTTCCTATTTGATTGTCTCCCTAACTAAACTCATCCCTCTCCTTTAATTTATAAATGCTTATGAATTTCTCTCTCTGTAACAAAAAAATGGTGGCTCGTTGTGGATTTTTCTTAATAGAAGATACTTTTTTTCTTTTTCTTTTTTATTTTATATTGATTATTTATCATGAAGAAGAATTTTTTATGATTAGCGGTTAAGTATAGTTAAGCATACGTGGGATAACTGGAACATCAATATTCATGGTGAACTAATGTAATAATATCTAGTTAAAAATTATGTTTTTAATCATGGCATTGTATCAGTATGCATTTTAAATATGTGAAGATCAATATTTATTATATTAAATTACATTTTATATTGGGTATGAATAATTTATGTTGAATTTGAATATTTGAGTTCTTTATTTGTTATTTTAAAAATCCAAAAATAAGTCTACAAAAGTCTACGAGAATCAATAGAAATCTACTTGTGAAATACTACAAAAGATTATGAAGTTCCATGAAAGTCAATATATAAAAATCTGTAAAAGTCCATGAGAATCAATATGTGAAAATCTGTGAAATTATATGAAAGTCTATAAGAGTCAATCTGTGAAAATCTGCAAAAGTCTATAAAAGTCTGGAAAAGTATGTGAAAGTTTATAAGAGTTAATCTGTGAAAATCTACAAAAGTTTGTGAAATTCTGCAAAGTCTCTGAAAGTCCACCACTTAAATAATGTCCACATAAATCCATCAAAGTCTGAATCGACCCCACCCCCCTTGCAATCCACTAATCATAAAGTTGCTCCTCCACCATTGCCCGGACAACCAAACAAACATAGCCCCATCTCTCACCAATCCCCCATCTCTCACCAATCCCAAGTGCTTCGAGCATCTCCAATAAGGGTCTTCATTTTGAAGATTCCCACCAGAGATTTTAGACTTTTGAAGACCCCTGAATTTCAATGGGGCATTCATTTTGAAGATTTTACTATTTTAAAGACCCATAAACTCCAATGATGGATCTTTAATTTTTTTATGTAGGTCATCAAATCACTATTTTAATTTTTTAAAATTCTCATTTTACTATTTATCCACTTCAATAAATAGTTCGATTTTGAATATTACTTTTGAACATTTTTGTTATTATGTTACGATAATGTTACACAATTGAACCGGTGACTTTTATTCTATTCATTTTTCCAGTTTAATGAATGGTTTAGTTTTTAAAACATTGCTTTTGAACTTTAAATGAAATTTTTTTGTGATTTTTTTTAAAAATTCCATTTTACTGAATTATGACCTTTTAATGAAGCACATCAGAAGCTATCGGACCTTATATTGTACAAGGCCCTACTATTCTCTACATGCAGAAACATATGCTGATATGTTCTATGTCTTCTGGATTGTTTTAAGCAAATATTTATTTCAGAAAATATTTACTGCTGCTCCTTGATTGCTTCAGTGTTTACCCCCACTGAAGGGTTGATATTTCTACTTGTAGAGATGGAGTAGACAAGGGGAACTACAAACTGTGTCTGATTTGTTGTGGTTCCTTCTCATGTAGTTGTGATGGCAAGGGATCTATTATAAGTGCTATTATGTGGAAGTACGGTGCTGCATGAGGTTTGTCAACTTGGTATCAACACAAAGTCTTGAGGATGCTGAACATGTAAGGCTGGTTAAAGAAGTTATGCTGGTAAAATACAGGTATTTATGGTGACAATGATGTATCTTATGAGTGGATATATACACTGCTATCTGTGTTGTCTGATTAATGATATTTCATGGAAATGATTAGATGATTATAGCTGGGCTGTACAATGTTGCCACTGCCTTTAGCAGTCAAGCTGGTTATTGATTTTCAGTTTTATGTTGATCACTGTTCCCCTTAAAAGTGATTTTCAGCCCATGTTGGAGAACCTTGACATCATGTTCCATAATTGTTTGACAGCAGATGTGAGGACCGAGGGACTAGGCCTGTCAACGGGTCGGGTCCGGGTCGGGTCGGGGTGGACCCGGACCCGACCCGTTTGATTGTCGGGTCCTTCGGGTCGGGTCCACATCGGGTCTCGGGTCGGGTCGGGTCGGGTCGACCCATTAACAAAAGTAGGTCAGCCAAAGAGAGATTGATAAACTTCTTAAAGGCCTACAATGGCTTCATTTTTATTTCTTTTTAATAGAGTGTAATATATTATAAATAGTTTTTCACTATTATGATTTTTTAATATTTAATAAGATGAGATTTGGAATACGGTTTAGATTATTACGCATTTACGTAAAGTCAAAATATTGTAAAAATATTTCAAATGCTTAAAATTTTAATTGAGTATTCAATATTTAGTTATAAATGTTGGGTTGGATCATAAATGTTGGGTTGGATCATAAATAAAAAGAATCACAAAGTATTTGGGTTGGGCAATCGGGTCCATCGGGTCCATAGGATCGGGTCGGGGTGGACCCAGACCCGACCCGTTTTCATTGTCGGGTCCTTCGGGTCGGGTATTTATGCCTTCTATCGGGTCGGGTCCGGGTTGGGTCCGGGTCGACCCGCGACCCGTTGACAGGCCTACGAGGGACACAGACAGGATTTAGTTTTTAATTTTTATTATGTAAGTATAGATCTTAAATGTAATCAAATTTTAACTATAGAGAGTAGAAAAGTTCAATAGTATCTCAAGTTATCAATGATGTTCAATGTCACAGTAACTGCTTGAATTGTAGTATCCTGCCATATTCATTTCCAAGTAGCATGAGCCCTCTTTCTGTGTGATCTTATATTAAGTTTAAGTTGCTGTATTGATACAATGACTTATTTATCCATACATGGAACGATAATTTTAGTTAATAAAGTTGGGTGTGATGGAGTTTGGAAACAGAATATATATATATATATTTTTTATCACATTTAACCTTGTAATAGCCTATCATCTTCTGTAAGAAGAGATCTTATACTTTGACCAGGAAACATGGATGGAGTTATTTCTTTTTCAAATTTTTTTTGCTTGGTATTATTTTTTTCAAATTATTATTATATTGTTTCTAACAAATAAGTGCTGAAAATCAGGATTAAGTAAAAAAAGTGCTGAATTTCAGGTGAACCAGCAATATGAGTGATGAATATACAGAAAAAAGCTCACCAAAGATCTTTGGAATTTATTATTTTTTTTCCTCACAAGTGTAGCTTGCTTAGTACAACAATTGAACATCACATATAGGCTTGTCAACGGATCGGGTCCGGGTCGGGTCGGGGTGGACCCGGATCCGACCCGAGCTTGGGTCCGCCGGACCCGGGTCCTGGGTGAGACCCGGCGGACCCAGTCAAATGAGGACCCGGGTGGGTTGAGAAGGCGAAGAGGAGGGTCAGCCGATCTGGTGGACGGTGAGGAAGGCCGAGCAGAGGCGGAAGAGCTCGCGCTTGAGAGAGAGACCTCGTCTTAGATGCCTCCGATACGGTTGAAGACGATCGCACGATGCCCTCCCTCGACGTTGTAGAAGCTGTTGGAGGCCATGTAGATGAGGACTGTCCCCGCCGCTACCGCCTTCACCAGTGCCGACAGACCGCCTGAGGCCGTGACGTTCGGCATCTACATGTTCTGAAGCTCATCTTGACCTGCAAAAGAACGAAACACGGATTGGTGTGATTGGAGTGTCGTCGGAGCCTCGGAGGTCGAGGTGAATGGTCTCACCAGGATCGGAGGGTTAGAGTAACTGAAGGAGGGTTAGGGTTTTAGGTGATTGAATTTGAGGGAAGTTTTGGATACTTTCTTGGGGGAGACGAAAATGGAGGAGACAAATAGTGGGCCGTTGGATGCATAGATTGATCAGGACTATACAATGAATGAATGAGCTTCTTTGGATCCATTTTTATGGTTTTGAAATCCGGACCACCTGATATAATATGTGGCTGGTGTGATTTGATGATGTTGGTTTCTCGGAGATCTCTTTGAGTGCAGTAGTGGGCTTGGGCAGGTAATGGATATTGATATAGTGGGCTTGGGTTGGGTAATGGATACTTGGATTGGATCATACCCAAAAAAAGAAGAAGGGAAGGGTTATTATTTATTAATAGGATTTATAATCAAGACCTAAAATAGTATCGGGTTCAACGGGTCTATGGGATCGGGTCGGGGTAGACCCGGACCCGCCCCGTTTGAATGATCGGGTCTTTCGGGTCGGGTCCATATCGGGTCTCGGATCCTTCGGGTTGGGTATTTTACGCCTTTTATCGGATCGGGTCCGGGTCGGGTCCGGGTCGACCCGCGACCCGTTGACAGGCCTAATCACATAGCAAACATCAGAAACCGAGTTACAGACAATTATTTACTTAACCAGGCAAGATTCGTTGGGGATCTAAAACTATAATGTTAAAGTTTGTAAGAATTAAAAATTATAAAAAAATATTAGAAAGACACCAAATTAAAAACCTTTCTTAATTAAAAAAACCCAATGTAGACGTGGTTCTTTGGTGAGCCAAGCATGACACCCGATCCCTTCGTGTCTTCTTGTATTCTCAGCAACTGCCTTGCACGATCACTAAATCTAATCGTCTTTGTATATTAATGGTATTGATCAAATTCAGATTTGATTGGATCCAATATGAGAGTGACATATGTACTAAATTATTAGTTGTGTAGTTCGATTAAGAGGGTGTGTAATTAAATTCATAGGATGTGCAATTCGATACTAACCGGACTAATCAAAATCAGTCTTGACTGGATCTGGACTCTAGTGAACGACCCAAGCTCTTTCACCCACCTGGTCATTCATCCATGTATAACAATTCAAAAGAGGTTGATTCCTTTTTAAGAATCAATCTAAAATGTATTTTCAAATTTTGAGTATTTAGATTCATACAGTAAACATTACATAAATTAAACAGAAACCATATCTCCTGAGACACTTTTAAAGATGATGAAGACCTAATCTTAAATATTACTGAAATTTTCTCATGAAAAGGAATTTTTGTTTCAAGCACTCATCTCTCATAAAATATAAGTTCAGGAATAAAGACCATATTGATACCAATAGTTGCATGACCAATTACAATTGCTTTAATTTTTTTCATTCTAACAAAATAAATTAAAGTAGAATGATTGGATGCTACCCTCATATCACTTCTTCATTTTCTTATTTAGGAAGCATTAATGGAAGCTTGTATTTCTTCCAAAGTTCTACCTTTAGTTTCTGGTACCATCATCACTACGAAAACAACTGATGCCGCACACACTGTAGAGTACAAGAAGAATGTACCTGGAAGCAAAAATGACAAATATAGACAAAATAGTGATGTTAGAAACATTAAGCTTAATCAAATGTTTTATTCTATGCCTTGAGTGGATCACATTATGTTAAAATCATATAGTGGTGGATAGGGAGGACTCTTTTTTTGTTCACCTGAAGAACTCCAGCACATTAGAAAGTTGAAACTATAAGAAACAACCCATGAACCCAACCAATTCATGAGGGTGACCAAGCTTCCTGCAGATCCTTTTATGTTGATTGGGAATATCTGTAACAGAACAAAATTGTTTTATTGTTATGCGCTAATGGATATATAAAAAGGGTCTCACTTAAATCATGTCGTACCTCAGACATGATTACCCAAGGAACAGCCGCCATCCCTACTGAGAATGATGCATCATACACCTAATTTTAGTAATAAATGATTTATTAGTGATATTGAGAATGTTAGACTTTCTGCAGGCAGTAATTTAATTCACATTAATTACCAAAATTCCGATGAGGACTAGTGCTGGGATCCACTTTGTTAACAGACCTAATCCCTGTTTGACAACCAGCACATTAATTGGTCATATAAAAGTTTTGATGTTTCAGAAGGTTGGAGGTGAAGATATACCTTCATGTAGAAGCAAATGCCAGTGAGAAATAATCCGATGAATGTCCCCGTCGTGGAGACCTAAAATTAAGAAAGATTCTTGTTTGATAATTCATACCACATTGAATTTGATCAACTGCATCCACTGATAATCAATTGTTCATTTTACTAGCTTGCCTACCATCAGAAGTGGTCTTCTTCCACATCTATCTATTATAATTGCACTCAAAGCAGTTATGGGAAGCTGCAAAACCAAATAAAATGCATCAACTTAGTAGACTAATGTTATTGGGAAGTTGTACATTGCACTAATAGAGTTACGAGAATTACGTACTGATAAACAAGCTATTGCAATGGTTCCAATTCCACCCGATGACAATCCTAATGAAGAACATGAAAATTTAGTAATCTTCGAATGCATCAAACAATCTTACAAAATGTACACTCTTTTTCGTTCTTTACCTGCGGACACAAATAATTCACTAGCATAGAACACAACTCCATTGATTCCTCCAAACTGTTGAAACACCATTAATCCAACTCCAATCTGCAAAACATATCATTAGCACAATGACAAAAGAATAATAGCTATATAGATGTCAAAGTGCATTTCATAAAAGTTAATGAGAAATTGCCTACAATCAAAGATCGAATGTATCGCCTCTGAAACAAATCTTGTAATCCAGCCTTCGGGAGTTGATTAAGAGTCTCTATGTACTCCTGAAAGAAATCATCACCTCATTACAGCTACTAACCATATCAAAATTATTTCCAATTTCTTTGAACTCATAAAATTCATGTACTACGAACTTGGATCTCCTCTGCTTCTTCAGAAATATCAGCACCCTTCCCACGAAGACTTCTAAGCGCAACATCAAACTCTTTGTGTTTGCCCATCTTTGCCTGATATATATCATTAGCATAACAAGTTATTGCATCGACAATCATGTCTTTGTTACCAGAGATAGCAATTAATTGTAATCCTACTAGCCATCTTGGAGATTCTGGTACAAAGAAGAGTCCCAAAAGTGAAACAAGGCATGGTATGAGTCCTGCAATTTGGAACGTCACTATTATTTGAGTTTTTATATGTTTCCTCAAAATAAAATGTGTTTTGAATTTCAACTGCAGTACTATATTTACCAATTAGTGCTAATGTACGCCAAGTGACAATTGTCCCAATCACAAAAGATATTGATACTCCACATGAAATCATAAGCTGTTGAATGAAGAGAAAAACACAATCAATTTCTAATTTCATCTTGTTCTTCAAATATCAAGTTGTTTAAAAATTTAATCAAACCTGAGTCACACTTGTCAATGCTCCTCTAAGATTCTTGGGTGCTATTTCAGCTATGAACACTGGCACCTGTTCATTTAACATGCACAGTTATTCAGAAGGGAATACAATCTCATTTGGACAATCACCTGTAAGTGAACTAAACTTGAAAGAACTAGAACACCACCTAGAAAATTATGAAAATTAATCATGAATCCAACAAATTATAGATTTTTTTTAGTTCCTTTAATCAATTAATGCATTATATAGTCCCACTTGTTGAAAATTACAAATAAAAAAATATGAAATGTTGGTAATGAATGACTGTTCATTGCATGGGAATTAAAAAGCATAGAAGTTTTGGAGATTTTGCATGTATTTTAGTGGTTTGTGGAACATTTAAATATCTATTTTTTTTTAAAGATTGATGCTTCCAGAATTTAATCCTCAAACATTCCATACGGAGAGGGACGTGCTAGCCGACTTTCCCAAAGTCAACATTTCATAGTGTTATTGGGTATTATGTTAGGAGGTGTATGTCATGGAATTTGGGTGTTATACTAAGGGTGCGTTTGGTTGCGCGATTGCGCTACGATTGCGATTGTAGGAAGCTACATTTACAATCGTGCAACCAAACAGTTTTGTAATCGCGGTTTTAAACCCAGCGATTGCAGGCAAATAGTGCCCAAAAGCTGCGATTTCAAAAAGCTGAGAAAGTGAGCTTCCTGCAGAATCAGGTTTGCAATCGCAAATTCCTGCGGAATCAGTTTTACAATCGCACAACCAAACGCACCCTAAGAGTGAATATCAAGAACGTGTAGGAGGTCTTTTTGGCACCCTTATGTTTTGTTTTAATGTATTACTAAGGAATTCAAAGGATGTAACCTCCCTACTATAAGTGTCCATTTATGTTAATCACAGTATCTTGTAATCATTTAATTAAAGTATTAAAATAAAATATCTTATTCAAAGAGTTAAAATCTCGCATGTGAGAGCTCTGTTATCTACAAGAGTTGAAGTACCAGTTAAAATCTCAACTTTGTTTTTTGCTTTTTAAAATTGTGAAATGAATAAATATATATTGAAAAACTAATGAGATTAAAATAAAAATTCCTAATATTGTTGGAGATTGAAAAAATTAAATACCATGTAAGAAACGATGCCAACTCCGTATCCAGTGCAGAAACGGCCAATATCCAGTGACAAAGCACCCTTTAGAGGAGTTTGCAAACATAATTTGGCCATTATAAAAACTAATAACAGATCATATGAAAACATATTGATAAAAAACTGAAAAATAATAAAAAATCAAGGGAATTAGACCTCAGCAAAGTATATGGCCAGCCACCCAACAGCAGAGATAGAAGCTGCCATTCCCATTGTCTGTAATTTTGAGCAATTTTTGTGCCACCCAATGATAGGAAAAATTAAGAAGAGATTCAAAGAAAGCTTATTCTTCAAAGAAAGTTTATTATGTATCCAGTCAGGCTTGAGTTTGATCAATATTGCACAGCTTATTAATTGAACTACAAAATTAATTGTGAGTATATATGCAGTTCGATGCTGGTGGTACTGATCAAACCCAGATCTCATATTTTAATTACCTTTTTACGACCAATCAAATCAGCAATGCGGCCGCTCATTACTGCACCAATCATTGCGCTGATGTTCATCAAGGAACCGAAAGTCGAATACTGGCCACCAATGAGGAAACTATTAAAAATTATGAACATTAGAGATATCATATGCTCAGAAATAAATGAACTAATGAGCTGTGGATTAATATAAAAATCTCCAACTCATTTAACTAAGATTCTTATTTCAACATCTTCAGAGTATATATATATCCAGTTGTAGCTTGCATTGTAAGTTCATTAATTTGAACATCTAGATGACCTTCTCATTGTCAGTGGAGCTTTTGGAACTGTTAGATTGATATGATCTTGAATTATTACATTAGATTTTAAGATGGGAAAAACATATTGTTCTTCAGAAAAATATCGTAAGATAATATCATATTTATGTATCAATTTAAACACCTTCTTTTGCATTCAATGGAATTGATTTATACATGTATGTTGACATGTTGTTGTGTAGGAGTTTATAATTCCAGTAATAATGAAGGAATCCAGATATGAGGAGTAATGTTTTTGTTACCAAATAGTTGAACGACAACAAAAAAATTTGCATTTATGCATACATTTACAACACAATCTTGTATTATTAATATGAGGTTTCACAAATAGAAGATGCTTTCATTACAATACGTTTCCTCACTACAGTGCGCACATACTCTTATGTAATTTTTAAACTATTTCTCATCATATTTAAAACTTTTCATAACCATCATTTAATTGAAAAATAATATTAATATAAGAAATGATTTTTATTTAAAAGTGATTTTTCATGTTATCAAAATTTTCAGGTATGCTATCAAAAATGTTAAAATTGTCAAATTTTTTTTTTTTTTCATTTTTCGTAACTTTTATAGTTTTTTTCAAATTTTTTTGTTATTTATATTTTATAAATGTCTTGCATAAAAATCTATTTTTTGTATAATATTAAATATATATAAGTGCACCAAAAGACTTTATAAAGTTTACAATATCAAAAAATATTTTATAACAAAACATTTTAATTTTTTACAATTTAAAACTTAATGGTTATTTAGATATACAAAAAAATAAATAAACTTCATGCACAAATTAAAAAAATATTTTATTTTTTATTAATATTTTTTAATTGAGGTGTTAAATAATTAAATATATTTGATGATATTTAAATAACATAGGGGTAGTTAAGTCATTGTACTTTTTAAAATTATAAAAGAAGATTTTTTTAAGTATAATTTTTTTAAATGACTGATTTAGGTATTTACAATACTTTAAAGATTTTTTTAGGTATTTTTCCTAGATCAAATTTAAGCTTGATTTAATGAGAAAATGTAAAAAAAAAAAAATGATTGAACATTTAAACAACTTGAACTCATTTGGATGCGCAATTGGATGGATTTGTGATTTAAAATCAAATGCAAATTCAATCGCATTCTAGTGATTTATTTGTTTTTGTTTCTCTTTTTCTCTCATTTATGTCAAAATGGTATTCCCATTTTTTAAAATGAAATAATAGGTAGCAATATCTATATTTTCATTAAGAAACAAAATTCACATTGTCGGATCCAACGTGTGATTGTCTGTAAAAGATCGACCACTTGGAATAAGAAGTTGAAAAAACATGAGATGGATCCCCCCACCCCGTGATGACAAAATGTATTTAAGAGGTTATTAGTCTGTTCATCTATCATGTGGCCCACCATTAGCACATGACAACAATACGTGCTAGGTATATTCATTCAATTCAGGCAATATAAACACATGGATATCAATATTTTTTTGTCCCACATATACCTCAATATGACAGTACAGAGAGGTCAGTGTTTTGTTTAAAAGAAAGAAAGAAAAGCTATATGCATGCATGAAACACAGTTAATTAACAAATGACAACTAGAGTGAGAGACAGAATATATAAGTTTAAGCATCTGCTGGTGATAAAAATAATGCTGAATATATTCTTACTCAGAAAACAAGGAGAATGCTTTTGAGAAAGGATGACGTGTCTTTGAAGTTTTTATTTAAACTTCTGATTAATTTATATAATTAACTTTAATCCAACACGGCATCTCATGCACGCAGCCTTGGGAAATTACAATTTGCTCCTTTGTCAACAAATTTTGCCCCCCACAAAAGGATCATATTGCAAATAGGCTTTATGGTTTGTACTTTGATAGCAACTGTATACCAAAAGCTCTGGTTTAACTTACCAAAAAAAGAAAAAGGCTGAAAGGCTCTGGTTTAGAATGAGTAAAATATGACCAATTAAAATTTGATAGTTACCTAAAAAAAATGTGAATGAGATATACAAAATATGTAGTTTTTAGAGACTTGGATTAATAGTTTAGTGTTTGATAACAAAATTTATAATATTAAAATCATTGGTCCAAATTTTGATATTTATCTAACAAAAATAAAACATAGCCTTCTCCAATTTGATAAATCTAGTCGTTTTAGAGCCAAAAGGGGTGTGTAAGCTTTTATATATAATACTAATTGAATCATTGAATTTCACATTATATTTCTCATTTATCAACAAAAATTTAATTCAAATTGTTATTTAGATTTACATAGATATTTTCAAATGGTTATATGAATTTCAAAAAAAAGTCTTGGATTACGTGGATTTAAGGAAGTTATACATAGGGTTGTATGAAATTTTTTCTATTAATTAATATATCATAATACGACATTCTTATTCCATTTAATATATCATATATGCAAGAATCCTTCGATGGAAATTCACAACTACTCCACTGGCTTCTTTTTTTAAAGAAAGAAGTACAGATATACTACTAACACTGGATTGTGTTTAATTAAATTTGTAACATAACGTGCCAAACCATTCAATTACGTATCATATGCAAGAGTATGTAAACCCCCAAAAAAAAAAGTGTTATGTGGCGGTGCATGATTGAATTTATGAATGATGATGATGATGATAGTTTCCTAGCTAGACATGCATGTAATAATGAGTGGGACAATTTCTTTATTTGTCATTCTAAAGAGAAGTGTCAGGTGACTCACCTCAGATAAAGATAGCCCGAGATCCTCCATAATGCCGGATTGAGCCGGTGCTGAATACCCAACCTGCATTACAAAACTGGTCAGTTTAGTTTTTTTTTTCCTTTTTTTTTCTTTTAAAAGAGCTTTTGATTGAGTTGACGGCGTAAGCTATTTTAAGATAGATATTTATTCTAGTATAGATAATCTTTACCGTGAAATAAGTTATCTTCTCTTTGATTGTATTTTTAATTAATTTAGTTATCTAATTGAGAAAAATAATTGTAAATTTTTTTGTTGTTTGCTTAACCATGAAAGTTGTAAATGAAAAATGAATAAAAGATTGATAAGTATTTCATAGAAGATGAGAAATGATTTAATATATGAATCATCTTATTTATAAAATGTGATGGAATGTGATTTAACATGCGACTCTTATACCTACGAGTGGATTAATTTTGGATAGCGGAATTGAGTTATTCTGGATAGATAACTATGCCAGTATAGATAACAAATCTACAAGAATAAAAGATTTTCTGTTTGGTTGTATTTTTTTTATTCTCATTGGAAAACGTAAGAATAAAGGTTGAGTTGTTTGTTTGATAAATAATAAAATATAAATAAAGTGTAAAAAAGTTGATTTGACATTTGATGTATAAGAGGTGTTGATAGGTGATTTGATGTGATGAGGTGTAAAAAGTTGATTTGACATGTGGGCCCATGGGAATAGATAAGGTGAATATAACTTATCTTAGGGGTTGCTTAGAATTGTTATACTCTCTTATACTCGTTTAAACTGGCTTAATAATACCAAGTTATACCCTTCAAACAAACAACTATTTTTCTTATTCATTCCTATACCACCCTTATACCGCCCTTATACTCGTCTATTCCGCTACACAAACGGGGGTTAGTGATATAATAAAATTTCATGAGGTCTAAAATATCAATATCATCGTCTCATTCACACGTGCATGTTCTTGCATAACTATACACACCAATTCATAACAAACAAATATGATTTTTAAATTTTTTTAACTTTTATTCTGTTATATTTCACATTCAATTTCTAACCATTGTTGATTGTTTGGATTATAGTTTCCCGTTGTCCATGATAACCATCCATCAACCAAGAAACCAATAAAGTTGAAATTTTAGTTCCCCCGATACAGATTTCCTCGGAATCAACAGCTCCTCCAAACCATATAAGACAAATTACTTTAAACAAAGTTTACATCAACCAATCAATCATGCACACTACACTTAAGATTCGTTTCGAGTTCCTCACTCCTGCTGATATTTATATTTTTCTTTTTCTTATTTTCTTCCTCGAAACTCTTCTTTAGATCCGACGATTCGATGATTGTCGCGCTGTCGTTCACGCGCTGTCTCCGTCACCAGATCTTTGCTTCTTCCCTTGTCAAAGTCACCTTCTTGAATCATGAAACCCTTGACACGGTGGAACTTTGAACCCTTGTCTGCGCCTTTCTACGCTCTTCTGCGCCCTCCATGTGAGCCTCCACGTTCACATCCTCTCCTTATGCCTCCATGAGCCCTACATCTGCCATCTGATCTATTGGACCACCGACTCCGACAGACTCAAGAAGAGCGGAAGTGACTCTGATTGACTCAAAGAGCGGGAGCGACTCTGATTGACTCAACGAGTGGGAGCGACTCTGACTGACTCAACAAACGGGAGCGACTCCGACTGACTCAAAGAGCAGGAGTGACTCTGGCTGACTCAACGAGCGGGAGCGACTCCAACTGATTCAAAGAGCGGGAGCGACTCCGACTGACTCAATGAGAGCGGAAGCAAAGTGATGGATCCCAAAAGACAGATGATGACTATCAATTCACAAAATCGAGTTCTTCGATTATTGGAGATGTTTGTTATTTTTGTGTAATTTATAAAGGTTCTACCCTTCAGAGTTTGGAAGGGGGTGTTAAAATATCATTCTTATGAGAATATTGACTCTTTATTATAATTATTATGTTATTATTAGTTTCCTAGTCTTCCTAGTTTCCTATTCTGATATTTTAGGGTTTCCTTTATGTATTTATAAATAGAGCATTTGGCTCCTCTAATATAACAACAAGAATTCTCTTTTCCTTTATTCTAACAATAGCATCTACGATGCAATATTTTAATCTTCAGGTCCCTTTTAGGGAAGGTTATACTCCGATCATCCTCTTCCATTTTTTCTTATCATTAATATTATTTTTAATATTATTTTAAAACTCATTAATAAATATTATTAATATTAATTCATTTTTATAAAAAATCATACTATTAAAAATGTCTTGTTGAGATCTTTAAAATTAGTCTAATATTAAATGTAAAATAAAATAACACAATCAAACATATGGATATCTATTTAACCCATCCTAAAAGGAAATTAATTTCCAACATAATCAAACACAATCAAACTTATTTTGAAGATTTTGACGAGACATTTCCAATGATACTATTTTTGTTAAAAATGGATTAGTAGATCTAAATATACACAACATTGAAGTAATTAGTGTACAAAATGAAAAATGAAATAAAATGAATGTTAAATGCGCATATTTCATGTATTTAAAAAAGCAAAAATGTGTTTTGGAGGTGACATCTAAATTTGGAGGCTAAAATCTAAATCTTTAAATTTTGTGGTTCATTCGAAGAGTGATTGAAACAATTCACCCTTCAAATTTGAAGATTTGGAGAGTGGTTGAAGATGCTTTTAAATCAACAAAAAAATTAAAACATCTCAAATCTCCGATTCGAACATGTTCTTTTGAGTTTATCGAAGCGATGATGTCTACATGTTCCTTCAAAAAAAAAAGAAGAGTAAGTGATGACTTACACAGGAGCCGAACTGGAAGGAACCGCAGACAGCAACGAAGGTACTGAGCAGAACCATATATATAGATCCTCCATTTTTGCTTTGATGCCTTTGCTTTTCATCAACTATGAGTAGCTCAGTCATCCCTCCATTTCCCATTCCTTCCTCCATGTTCATCTTTCTCTCCCTCTCTTTAGTTTTTCCAATGCAACAAAAATGAAAAGCTGGGCAGAGACGGAGAAGGATGTGTATATATATATATTCAAGAAGAAAAGAAAAATATGTTGATATTTTAAAGGGAAAAACCATATAGCCCTCTGAAACTACCTAAAATCCATACAACCCCCTGACTTTTCTTGAAATCCATCTCTCTCTAAAAACACTTATATAAATCTAAATAACTCAGTGAGTTAAATTTTCGATGACAAATTTAGATTATTTTATGAATATTCCGTCTGATTAATTCTAACAATGTATTAAAAATGTGAAAAATCATATATAAATGATTATTTTATCTCTCCAAATAAAGTTTTATAATCTATCTGAAAGGATAAAATCATCATTTACAAATGATTTTTTACATTTTAAACAATTTGTAGAGGTTTTTTGGTATATTGTATTCTTAATCAAGATTAATCAAACAGAATATTTACAAAATATTCATTATCTGTCAACATGAAAGTTTAATTCATGATGTTATTTGGATTTACATAGTATTTTCAAGGGGTCATATAGACTTTAAAATAATCAACAGTTTACATGGGGTGATCTGGATTTTTCCATATCTTAAAACACCCCCTAAGTGAATGTAGGATGGAGGAAAAGGACAAAGCAGTAGTTGGGGTCCGGATCCTCTGTTTGACTGATTTTGTGTTGTGATCTGCTTGACTTCTTCTATAAATCTGCCATGTGTCATCTATTACAACAGACAGATGGAATTTAATCTTTCGGTGGGTCCCTTTTTCTTTTTTTTTTTTTCTTTTTTTTTTTTTTTACGCTCACAACTCGGCAGACAACACTTGTTTGGGGAGGTTACTTGGAACCCACTTTTCCTCAAACCCAAACTTTTTTTTTTCCTTTCAAACTTTTTTTCTTATTTAGTCCTTAAGAACCACTGTTGTCCACTTTTTTTTTTCCTTCCGAACATACACAGGCCTTTCAAGAAAACTGTTATACGAGGGACTCGGTTTCGATTCCTCCTGATGGCAGGAGTGAAAAACAGCCTTGTGAGCTATGTGTGTGGCTATGCCAGTATGTGTCGCCCAGTCCGGGCCTCTCGGTACCAAAAAAAAAAAAAAAGAAGTCTCTTTTTCATCTGTTAAAGGTATTATTATTAACCTTATCTTTAAATCTTTAAATCTTAAGATAAAAAAAAAATGATCTATTTGTTTTCAATCCAACTTTTAAATGTCAAATGTGATTGTAAATTTGTATGTAAGATGAAATAGTCATGTTTTTGTTTTGTATTTATTTCTACCTTAGGTATTAATAATCTTATTCTTAATACTACTAATCTTAGGATCCTAAAAAATATTTTAGTTTTTATCTATTTTTTTAATATCAAATGCTATTGTAATTTTGTATTTGAGATAAAATAGATCATGTTTTTATCTTGTATTTATGTATTTATTTTTTTAATTCATATGAGATTTTTGTAGTTTTTTTTTTATCAATTGGTGATTCGTGGAAACTTACATGTGACATGATATTTGATTCTGAACAAGTTGCATACGAATTCTATACTGAATATGGAAGGAGAATGAGATTTAGCATTAGAAGACATACCCACAACAAGAATAGGCATACCAGTGAAATTACTTCTAGAATATTTGTTTGTTGTAAGGAGGGTTTTCGAGGTAGTGATAAAAGAGATCACTTGACTAAAAATAGCAGAGCGGATACAAGAACATGTTGTGATGCACAAATGACTATTAAATTGAATAGGAATAATGGGAAGTATATGGTCCATAACTTTGTGGAAATGCACAATCACCCCCTTGTAATACAAGAATGTGTTCATATGTTGCCATCTCATCGAACAATATCATCCTCACAAGCCATTGAAGTAGAATTGGCAGAAAAATCTGGAATTTCTCTTAGTTCTGCATATGAGCTGTTGGGAAGGCAGGCTGGTGGAAGGGAGTCTCTTGGCTTTACGAAACAAGATCAGAAAAATTTTCTTTGATCAAAGAGACAGAGAAAATTAGCATATGGGGAAGCGGCAAGTGTATTGAAATATTTTCAAAATGAAAAGATGGAAAATCCATCATTCTCTTATTCCTTCCAATTGGACAGTGAAAAACAAATGATAAATATATTTTGGGCCGACCCTAGAATGATAATTGATTATGGTCGATTTGGTGATGTTGTGTGTTTTGATACCACCTATAAAATTAATAAAGAAAATCGACCATTTGGTGTGTTTTTTGGATTTAATCATCATCGAGAAGCCATTATATTTGGGGCTGCTTTGATGTATGATGAGACAGCAGATTCATTTATTTGGTTATTTCACACATTTTTGGAGACAATGTCAAATAAAGCTCCAAAAACCATTTTTACAGGTCCCGGTGGGTTCGTAGTGTTCTATCAAAATTTATGGACAGTTATGATGATGAAGATGAACTTTTGGTCGCTTGGAATGCTATGTTAGATGAATATAATGTGCATGATAATAATTGGTTAATCATGATATTTGGCTTAAGACAGAAATGGGCACATTGCTTTGTCAGGTTGGCACAGTCCGCAGGAATAAAGAGCACCCAACTTAGCGAAAGCTTCAATGCTAAATTGAAAATTTTTTTGAAATCAAGTCATGATGTGGCGCAATTTTTCATACACTTTGAGAGGGTGCTCAATGATATTCGATATAAGGAGTTGGAGGCGGAGTATGCATTATGTCAAAAATTGCCCAAAGTGAAAGTACCTGTTGCGATGCTAGTTCAAGTAGGAAAAATATATACCAAAGTAATATTTGAGGAGTTTCAAAATCAATATGTGAAGTCTCTTGATTCATGTGTAACAGAGGCCTTTGAAAATGATGATAATACTTTATATACAGTTACCATGTATGGCCATGAGTCTAAGGGACGACATGTTACGAAACAGAGAGATGATACCATCTCTTGCAATTGTAGGTTGTTCGAGATGAGGGGCATTTTTTGCAATCATGCGATTAAAATCTTCAGAGATAAATTGAATTTCATGGAAATTGATGATCAGTATATCCTAAAAAGGTGGACAAGAAAAGCAAGATCTGAAAGTGTTAAAGATATATGTAGGCGTAACATTGAGGCAGATCCTAAGTTACGACAGACCTATCGGTATAGGTCCCTATGCTCCAAGTTCAACAAGATATCAAACCGGGCCTCCGAAAGTGATGAAACATTTAATTTTTCTATGAAACAAGCTGATGAACTAAGCAAAATTGTTGATGACATTTTAAATTTACAAACGGATGGTCAGATGCATGATACACACGAGGGCAATGTTGATGCAGATTACTTGGACAGTACAAATGCCATTCAAGCAAATGGATTGAAGAAAAAAAAATACTCGCATCGAGGAAAACGAAGAATTAAAAGTAATTTGGAAAATCTTGGCAAAGAATAAAAAAAACATCTAATCCTCAATCATTAAATGTATAAAAAAAATAAAAAACTATATAATAATTTATCTCATCGTATTTAGTTACAGTAATATTCATTTATTTGGCTTGAAATTTACAGAGTACTGGTGTCACGGGTGGTTGTAATCCCTATCCTCTACCAATAGCACATCCATCTCAGGTGATATAAATTTACATGCATTAAGATTGATTTAAATTTGATATCAATTATGTTATTTGCTTAAATTAATTTTTAACTTGTACAGGGTGCACAAATGCCATCACACACGATTTATATGGGTAGATAGCCAATGTCCACCATTGATGTACCATACATATCATGTGAGTGAATTTGTTTAATTCATTTATATTTATATGTTTATAGATATCATGTTGGTTACTGAATATATTAGTTGATTCAATCATAGGGAAGTGACATGTAATTCATCACCATGGGTGCCTTATGAAAACCCCCACCATAGTAGCTTCTAATCATTACTTCAACAAACCTCAGTGTCTCATCAAGTCAACTTCGCATATCAGGACTCGCAGGCTTCGAATAGCATGACTGTTGAAGATGCGTGGATAAATAATCCTGAAGAACATGTGTGATGTTCAAATAGTATACTCTACAAGGAGTCTTTTTATCTTATTGTATGTTTTGAAAACTTCCTTATCTATATTTTTATCCAAGTATTATCTTTTTGTATTTTGATGGTTGTGATTATGTTGACTTTTGCAATATGAAATATGTTGTTGATGCAATTTCAATTTTAACCAATCTTTTTATACATTTTATTGTAAGAAGTACTAGAAATATATAAAATTGAATGGTCTGTGTTCAGGATTTTTAAATAATTTATTCATGTACATATGTCAATCTTTTTTCAGTTTCGTTGATACTGTATATTAGAATAGTAAAAATTTTAAAAATAAAATATATGTGAATTAGAATTGAGACTAAAAATGTCTATTAAAATAAAAAAGAAACTTAGTATGTTCGGAAGAAACAAAAAAAAAAGTGGACAACAGTGGCTCTTAAGGACTAAATAAATAAGCTCTTAAGGACTAAATAAATAAAAAAGTTTGAAAGGAAAAAAAAAAAAATTTGGGTTAGAGGAAACGTGGGGTCCAAGAAACTTTCCCAAAAAAGTGACCCACCGAAAGTTTAAATCTCATCCGTCTATCTGTTGTAATAGATGACACATGGTAGATTTATAGAAAAAGTCAAGTAGATCATAACGCAAAATTAGTCAAGCAGAGTATCCGGACCCCAGTAGTCGCTGTCGTTTACTTGCATTAACAGCACAAGCAAAGTTCACAAGGACACCTGTTTTTGCTTGGTATTTTTTTTTTCAAATTATTATTACACTGCTTCTAACAAATAAGTGCTGAAAATCAGGATTAAGTAAAATAAGTGCTGAATTTCAGGTGAACCAGCAATATGAGTGATGAATGTACAGAGAAAAAAAAACCCACCAAAGATCTTTGGAATTTATTTTATTTTCCCCTCACAAGTGTAGCTTGCTTAGTACAACAATTGAACATCACATAGCAAACATCAGAAGCAGAGTTGCACACAATTATTTACTTAACTAGGCAAGATTCGTTGGGGATCTAGGCTCCGTTTGAAAACACAGATTGAAAATTAGATTTTGAAATAAAGCTGTTTTTTAAGATGATTTTAGACCTTTGACTTTTTTGGAATGTTTTTTTTTAATTCAGGAATCAATATTTGGAAGGAGTTTAATGTTTGGTAGAAAAAATTGCTTTTCAATTCAAAAAATCGATTCCGACAAAAAATCGTTCTTTTTGAGATTTTAAAAACACGGATTTCGAGAAAGAAATTAAAAGGAATCCAACTTTTGATTCCGCCGGAATCCGACCCGTTTGGTTGCGCGTTTGGGGATTTTCAGCTTTTTCAAATAGCAGAATCCGCCCAAACGCGCAACCAAACGGACCATAAAACTATAATGTTAAAGTTTGTAAGATTAAAAATTATAAAAAAATATTAGAAAGACATCAAATTTAAAAACCTTTCTTAATTAAAAAAACCCAATGTAGACGTGGTTCTTTGGTGAGCCAAGCATGACACCCGATCGCTTCGTGTCTTCTCGTATTCTCAGCAACTGCTTTGCACGATCACTAAATCTAATCGTCTTTGTATATTAATGGTATCGACCAAATTCAGATTTGACTGGATTCAATAAGAGAGTGACATATATACTCAATTATTGACTGTGCAGTTCGATTAAGAGACAGTATAGTTAGATTCATAGGATGTGCAGTTCGATACTGACCGGACTAATCAAAATCAGTCCTGACTGAATCCGGACTCTCGTGAACGACCCAAGCTTGTTCACCCACTTGGTCATTCGTGCATGACAATTCAAGGAGAGTGACATATGTACTCAATTATTGACTGTGCAGTTCGATTAAGAGGTTGCGTAGTTAGATTCATAGGATGTGCAGTTCGAAACTGACCGGACTAATCAAAATCAGTCCTGACTGGATCCGGACTCTAGCGAACGACCCAAGCTCGTTCACCCACTTGGTCATTCGTGTATGACAATTCAAAAGAGGTTGATTCCTTTTTAAGAATCAATCTAAAATGTATTTTCAAATTTTGAGTATTTAGATTCATACAGTAAACATTGTATAAATTAAACAGAAACCATATCTCCTGAGGCACTTAGTTTAAAGATGATGAAGACCTAATCTTAAATATTACTGAAATTTTCTCATGAAAAGGAATTTCTGTTTCAAGCACTCATCTCTCATAAAATATAAGTTCAGGAATAAAGACCATATTGATACCAATAGTTGCATGACCAATTACAATTGCTTTAATTTTTTTCATTCTAACAAAATAAATTAAAGTAGAATGATTGGATGCTACCCTCATATCACTTCTTCATTTTCTTATTTAGGAAGCATTAATGGAAGCTTGTATTTCTTCCAAAGTTCTACCTTTAGTTTCTGGTACCATCATCACTACGAAAACAACTGATGCCGCACACACTGTAGAGTACAAGAAGAATGTACCTGGAAGCAAAAATGACAGATATAGACAAAATAGTGATGTTAGAAACATTAAGCATAATCAAATGTTTTATTCTATGTCTTGAGTGGATCACATTATGTTAAGCTCTGTTTGGAAACACAGATTGAAAAGTAGATTTTGGAATAAAGCTGCTTTTTAAGATGATTTTAGACCTTAACTTTTTTTGGATGCTTTTTTTTTAATTCAGAAATCAATATTTGGAAGGAGTTAAATGTTTGGTAGAAAAAGTTGCTTTTCAATTCAAAAAATCGATTCCGACCAAAAAACGTTCTTTTTGAGATTTTAAAAACACGGATTTCGAGAGAGAAATTAAAAGGAATCCAGCTTTTTATTCCGCCGGAATCCAACCCGTTTAGCTGTACAATTTTGAGTTTTAGCTTTTGAAAAAGCGGAATCCGCCCAAACTCGTTACCAAACGGAGCCAAAATCATATAGTGGTGGATAGGGAGGACTCTTTTTTGTTCACCTGAAGAACTCCAGCTCATTAGAAAGTTGAAACTATAAGAAACAACCCATGAACCCAACCAATTCATGAGGGTGACCAAGCTTCCTGCAGATCCTTTTATGTTGATTGGGAATATCTGTAACAGAACAAAATTGTTTTATTGTTATGCGTTAATGGATATATAAAAAGGGTCTTACTTAAATCATGTCGTACCTCAGACATGATTACCCAAGGAACAGCCCCCATCCCTACTGAGAATGATGAATCATACACCTGAATTTAGTAATACGTGATTTATAAGTGATACTGAGAATGTTAGATTTTCTGCAGGCAGCAATTTAATTCACATTAATTACCAAAATTCCGATGAGGACTAGTACTGGGATCCACTTTGTTAACAGACCTAATCCCTGTTTGATAACCAGCACATTAATTGGTCATATAAAGTTTTGTAGTTTCAAAAAGTTTGGAGGTGAAGATATACCTTCATGTAGAAGCAAATGCCAGTAAGAAATAGTCCGATGAACGTCCCCATCGTGGAGACCTAAAATTAAGAAAGATTCTTGTTTGATAATTCATACCACATAGAATTTGATCAACTGCATCCACTGAGAATCAATTGTTCATTGTATTAGTTTGCCTACCATCAGAAGTGGTCTTCTTCCACATCTATCTATTATAATTGCACTCAAAGCAGTTATGGGAAGCTGCAAAACCAAATCAAATACATCAACTTGGTAGACGACATTGCAATGGTTTTACATTGCACTAATAGAGTAATGAGAATTATCAGTTATGGGAAGTTGTACATTGCACTAATAGAGTCATGAGAATTACGTACTGACAAACAAGCCATTGCAATGGTTCCAATTCCACCCGATGACAATCCTAATGAAGAACATGAAAATTTAGTAAGCTTCAAATGCATCAAACAATCTCACAAAATGTACACTCTTTTTCGTTCTTTACCTGCGGACACAAATAATTCACTAGCATAGAACACAACTCCATTGATTCCTCCAAACTGTTGAAACACCATTAATCCAACTCCAATCTGCAAAACATATCATTAGCACAATGATAAAAGAATAATAGCTATATGGATGCCAAAGTGCATTTCATAAAGTCAATGGGAAATTGCCTACAATCAAAGATCGAATATATCGCCTCTGAAACAAATCTTGTAATCCAGCCTTCGGGAGTTGATTAAGAGTCTCTATGTACTCCTGAAAGAAATCATCACCTCATTACTGCTACTAACCATATCAAAATCATATCCAATTTCTTTGAACTCATATAATTCATGTACTACGAACTTGGATCTCCTCTGCTTCTTCAGAAATATCAGCACCCTTCCCACGAAGACTTCTAAGCGCAACATCAAACTCTTTGTGTTTGCCCATCTTTGCCTGATATATGTTATGTCATTAGTATAACAAGTTATTGCATCGACAATCATGTCTTTGTTACCAAAGATAACAATTAATTGTAATCCTACCAGCCATCTTGGAGATTCTGGTACAAAGAAGAGTCCCAAAAGTGAAACAAGGCATGGTATGAGTCCTGCAATTTGGAACGCCACTATTATTTGAGTTTTTATATGTTTCCTCAAAATAAAATGTGTCTTGAATTTCGATTGCAGTATTATATTTACCAATTAGTGCTAATGTACGCCAAGTGACAATTGTTCCAATCACAAAAGATAGTGATGCTCCACATGAAATCATAAGCTGTTGAATGAAGAGAAAAACACAATCAATTTCTAATTTAATCTTGTTCTTCAAATATCAAATTGTTTAAAACTTTAATCAAACCTGATTCACACTTGTCAATGCTCCTCGAAGATTCTTGGGTGCTATTTCAGCTATGAATACTGGCACCTGTTCATTTAACATGCACAGTTATTCAGAAGGGAATACAATCTCGTTTGGACAATCACTGTAAGTGAACTAAACTTGGAAGAACTAGAACACCACCTAGAAAATTATGAAAATTAATCATGAGTCCAACAAATTATAGATTTTTTTAGTTCCTTTAATCAATTAATGCATCATATAGTCCCACTTGTTGAAAATTACAAATAAAAAAATATGAAATGTTGGTAATGAATGACTCTTCATTGCATGGGAATTTAAAAAGCAATGGAGTTTTGGAGATCCAAAATAATGGCATGAAGATGTTTTGAGTGGAGGAGTTGTGTTGGAAGTTACAAATCGATCCAAACACATGAATTTTGGTAGTGAATGACTTCATTGAGTGGGAATTGAATACATAGACTTTTGGAAGTTTTGAATGTACGTTAGTGGGTGAAAGAATTAAATGTGTAGTTGAATGCATCAAATTTCAATAGGCTATATATTGTGTCATGGAGTGAGTGTTAAGAATGTAAGTTTTTTTTTTTTTGCACCTTTATAATTTGTTTTATTGCATTTTATTAATAGGGAATTGACGTGTCTGTACAGGGGCCTTTTCTGGTTATTCTCAATCAAGCAATTGAGCATATTTTCCAAAGGAGCTCTATTGTTTCATCTTTTGTATGTATAAGGTAAAAAATCAAATCACTTGCAATTTCTATATTTCTTTATTTGTGTGAGACATAATTGTGTTTGGTGTTAATGCGCAACAGTAACAACATTATCAATCATAAATTATTGAAATAATAGTATTATGCAATCATTTAATTAAAGTATAAATATGTTAATCATAGTATCTTGTAATCATTTAATTAAAGTATTAAAATAAAATATCTTATTCAAAGAGTTAAAATCTCACATGTGAGGAGCTCTGTTATCTACAAGAGTTGAGGTACTACTACATATAACAGTTAAAATCTCAACTTTGTTTTTTGCTTTTTAAAATTGTCAAATGAATAAATATAAATTGAAAAACTAATGAGATTATATAAAAAAAAATCCTAATATTCTTGGAGACTGAAAAATGAAAATACCATGTAAGAAACGATACCAACTCCGTATCCAGTGCAGAAACGCCCAATATCCAGTGACAAAGCACCCTTTAGAGGAGTTTACAAACATAATTAGGCCATTATAAAAACTAATAATAGATCATATGAAAACATATTGATAAAAAACTGAAAAATAATAAAAATCAAGGGAATTAGACCTCAGCAAAGTATATGGCCAGCCACCCAACAGCAGAGATAGAAGCCGCCATTCCCATTGTCTGTAATTTTGAGCAATTTTTGTGCCACCCAATGACAGAAAAAATTAAGAAGAGATTCAAAGAAAGCTTATCCTTCAAAGAAAGTTTATTATGTATCCAGTTAGATTTGAGTTTGATTAATACCATCAGTATCAAACTGCACAGCTTATGAATTGAACTACAAAGTCAATTGTGGGTATATGTGCAGTTCGATGCTGGTGGTACTGACCAAACCTAGATCTCATATTTTAATTACCTTTTTACGACCAATCAAATCAGCAATGCGGCCGCTCATTACTGCACCAATCATTGCGCTGATGTTCATCAAGGAACCGAAAGTCGAATACTGGTCACCAATTAGGAAACTATTAAAAATTATGAACATTAAAGATATCATATGCTCAGAAATAAATGAACTAATGAGTGGATTAATATAAAAATGTCCAACTCATTTAACTAAGATTCTTATTTCAACATCTTCAGGGTATATATATATCCAGTTGTAGCTTGCATTGTAAGTTCATTAATTTGAACATCTAGAGGACCTTCTCATTGTCAGTGGGGCTTTTGGAAGTGTTAGATTGATATGATTTTGAATTATTACATTAGATTTTAAGATGGAAAAAATATATCGTTCTTCACAAAAATATCTTAAGATAATATCATATTTATGTATCAATTTAAATGCCTTCTTTTGGATTCAATGGAATTAATTTATACATGTATGTTGTTGTGTAGGAGTTTATAATTCCAGTAATAATGAAGGAATCAAGATATGAGGAGTAATGTTTTTGTTACGAAATAGTTGAACGACAACAAATTTTTTTGCATTAATGCATACATTTAGACACAATCTTGTATTATTAGTATGAGGTTTCTCAAATAGAGGATGCTTTAATTACAATACGTTTCCTCACTACAGTGCACACATACTCTTATGTAATTTTAAAACTCTTTCTCATCATATTTAAAAATTTTCATAGCCATCATCTAATTGAAAATTAATATTAATATAAAAAATGGTTTTTATTTAAAAGTGATTTTACATGTTATCAAAATTTTCAAGTATGCTATCAAAAATGCTAAAATTGTCAAAATTGTCATTCATAAATTTTATTTATATTTTTCTAACTTTTATAGTTTTTTTCAATTTTTTTGTTATTTATATTTTATAAATGTCATGCATAAAGATCTTTTTTTGTATAATATTAAAAAAAAATAAGTGCACCAAAAGACTTTATAAAGTTTACGATATCTAAAAAATATTTTATAACAAAAAAATTTAATTTTTAAAATTTAAAACTTAATGGTTATTTAGATATACAACAAATAATAATAAACTTCATGCAAATTTTTTATTATTATTAATATTTCTTAATTGGGGTGTTAAATAATTAAATATATGTGATGATATTAAATAACATAGGGGTAATCAAGTCATTGTACTTTCTAAAATTATAAAAGAAGATTTTTTTAAGTATAATTTTTTAAAATGACTAATTTAGGTATTTTCAATACTTTAAATATTTGTTTAGGTATTTTTCCTAGATCAAATTTAAGCTTGATTTAATAAGAAAATGTAAAAAAAAAAAAAAATTGATTGAACATTAAACAACTTGAACTCATTTGGATGCGCATTTGGAAGGATTTGTGATTCAAATCAAATGCGAATTCAAGCATTCTAGTGATTTATTTGTTAAATTCTAAAAATCTTAAAATCACCTAAAACTTAGCTTTTGTATTTCTTTTCCTATTTTGTCTCTCTTCTTCTCTCATTTATCTCAAAATGATATTCTCACTTTTTAAAATGAAATAATGGGTAGCAATATCTATATTTTCATTAAGAAACAAAATTCACATTGTCGGATCCAACGTGTGATTGTCTGTAAAAGATCGACCACTTGGAATAAGATGTTGAAAAAACATGAGATGGATCCCCCCACCCCACCAAGTGATGACAAAATGTATTTAAGAGGTTATTAGTCTGTTCATCTATCATGTGGCCCACCATTAGCACATGACAACAGTACATGCTAGGTATATTCATTCAATTCAGGCAATATAAACACATGGATATCAATATTTTTTTGTCCCACATATACCTCAATATGACAATACAGAGAGGTCAGTGTTTTGTTTAAAAGAAAGAAAGAGAGAAAAAAAAGCTATATGCATGCATGAAACACAGTTAATTAACAAATGACAACTAGAGTGAGAGACAGAATATATAAGTTTAAATAATGCTGAATATATTCATACTCTGAAAACAAGGAGAATGCTTTTGAGAAAGGATGACGTGTCTTTGAAGTTTTGATGTAAACTTATGATTAATTTATATAATTAACTTAATACGGCATCTCATGCACGCGGACCTGGGAAATTACAATTTGCTCCTTTGTCAACAAATTTTGCCCCCCCCCCCCCCCCCACAAAAGGCTCATATTGTAAATAGGCTTTATGGTTTGTACTTTGATAGCAACTGTATACCAAAACCTCTGGTTAAACTTACCAAAAAAAGAAAAAGGTTCTGGTTTAGAATGAGTAAAATATGACCAATTAAAATTTGATAGTTACCTAAAAAAATGTGAATGAGATATACAAAATATGTAGTTTTTAGAGACTTGGACAAATAGCTCAATGTTTAATAACAAAATTTATAATATTAAAATCATTGGTCCAAATTTTGATATTTATCTAACAAAAAAAAAAAAAAACGTAGCCTTCTCGCATTTGATAAATCTAGTCGTTTTAGAGCCAAAAGGGGTGTGTAAGCTTTTATATATAATATTAATTGAATAAATGAATTTCACTTAATATTTATCATTTACCAACGAAAATTTAATTTAGAGAGCCATTTAAATTTATATAGATATTTTCATATGATTATATAAAACTTTAAAAAAAATCAAGATGTTATATAGATTCCGGTATGAATTATTTCCTATTAATTAATATATCATAATACGATCATTCTTATTCCAATTAATAGGATGATAACATAGATGCAAGAGTCTTTCGATGGTAATTCACAACTACTCCACTGGCTTCTTTTTTAAAAAAAAAAACAGAGGTACAGATATAACTACTCCACTGGATTGTACATGTTTAATTAAATTTGGTAACAAAACGTGCCAAACCAATCAATTACGTATCATATGCAAAAGTATGTGGTGGTGCATGATTGAATTTATGAATGATGATGATGATAGTTTCCTAGCTAGTCTAATAATGAGTGGGACAATTTCTTTATTTGTCAATCTGAAGAGAAGTGTCAGGCGACTCACCTCGGATAAAGATAGCCCGAGATCCTCCATTATGCCGGATTGAGCCGGTGCCGAATACCCAACCTGCATTATAAACTGGTCAGTTTGGTTTTTATTTTTTACTTTTCAAAGGAGTTTTTTTATTGAATCAGCCGCATAAGCCATTTAAGATAGATAATCATTCTAATATAGATAATTATAACCGTGAAATAACTTATTTTCTATTTAATAATGTTTTTAATTAATTTAATTATCTCATTGACAAAAATAATTATAAATTTTTTATTGTTTAATTGACCATAAAAATTGTAAATGAAAAATGAATAAAAGATTGATAAGTATTTCATGAAAGATAAGAAATGATTTAACATATGATCTACCTGATTTATAAAAGGAGATTGAATGTGATTTAACATGTGGCTCCTTATACCTACGAGTGGATTAATTTAGTGAAATAATAAATTTTCAAGAGGTTTAGGATACCAATATCATTAACTTACTCACACATGCATGTAGGGGTGGTAAACGAGCCGAGCTTTGACATGTTCAAGCTCGGCTCATTTATAAACCAGTCGAGCCGAGTCGAGCTGAGCCGAGCTCACGAGCCTCAACGAGCCTAGCGTTTTTCTTCATTTTAGGATTTTTAGGGATTGAAAACAAAATTTTAGCCTAAATGAGTCAAGTTCATGAACTTAAACGAGCATAACTTTGTATTAATTTATTATTCTGATTTTATAAAGGAGTTTAGTCAAACTTCAATCAAGTTTTAATTACACAAACAGGTCGAATTTGAACATAAAATGAAACTCAATACAGATCCCGAGTCTAACCGAGCTTTAAGCTCAAACTAAACCGAGCCCGAACGGCTTGATTCGTTTACCAGTCTTACATACATGTTCTTGCATAGCTATACACACCATTTTTTTATTATTCTATTATATTCCACTCGTTTTTTATACCCAAACAAAGGACTGAAAACACTGTTATACACAGGTAGACTTACGTTATAGTTACCCGTTGTCCATGATAACCATACATCAATCAAGCAACCAAAAAAGTTTTGAAATTTTTACTTCTCCCGATACAATTTCCTCGGAATCAACAGCTCCTCCAAAACATATAAGACAAATTACTTTAAACAAAGTTCACATCAACCAATCAATCATGTACACTACAGTTAAGAATTCGTTCTGGAGCTCCTCACTTCCATAGTTTGGCAGAGCATCTCTGATACAAGCATTCCAAAGATGTAGGTTAAAACCTTCAAACAGGAGATTCTCTTTTAAAGAAGGTTCTACTCCAACCACATCTTTCTATTTTTTACTCATCAATAATGTTATTTTTAATATTATATTAAAATTTATTAATAAATATTATTAATATTAATTCATTTTTATCAAAAATTATATAATTGAAAATGTCTGATGGAAACATTTAAAATAAGTCTAATATTAAATGATTTTTGAATTATTTTTAAATTAGTAAATTTTAGTTAAATAAAATAACATAATCAAACATATGGGATCTATTTACCCATTAAAAAAAAAACATTAGACTTATTTTAAAGGTTTTAACGAAACATTTCCAATGATACTATTTTTGTTAAAAATGGATTAGTGGATCTAAATATACACAACATTAAAGTAATTAGTGTACAAAATGAAAAATAAAGTAAAATGAATTTTAAACGTGCATATTTCAAGTAATATTTAAAAAGCAAAAATAAGATTTGGAGATGGCCTCCAAATTTGGAGGCTAAAATGCAAATCTTTAAATTTTGTAGTCCATTTAGAGAGTGATTGGAACAATTCACTCACCAAATTTGAAGATTTGAAGTATGGTTGGAAATTTTATTAAATTAGCAAGAAAAATTAAAACACCTCGACGCGAGGCTTGGGAGTGTTTGGGTATGGGGAAGTTGTAGAAACCTTTTGGATAATTCCCTTATTTTGCTCGCTTTCTTTTTGTTTTTATATTCTCTTTTATTCCTCTAATCCCCAATTCAAACATATTCTTTTGGGTTTATCAAAACAATGATGTCTACGTTTTCCTTAAAAAAAAAAGAGAGTAAGTGATGACTTACACAGGAGCCGAACTGGAAGGAACCGCAGACAGCAACGAAGGTACTGAGCAGAACCATATATATAGATCCTCCATTTTTGCTTTGATGCCTTTGCTTTTCATCAACTATAAGTGGCTCAGTCATCCCTCCATTTCCCATTCCTTCCTCCATGTTCATCTTTCTTTCCCTCTCTTTAGTTTTTCCAACAAAAATGAAAAGCTGGGCAGAGACAGAGAAGGATGTGTATATATATTCAAGAAGAAAAGAAAAATATGTTGATATTTTAAAGGGAAAAATCCAAATAACCCCCTGAAAACTACCTAAAATCCATACGACCCCATGACGTTTCTTGAAATTCATCTCTCCCTCAAAACATCTATATAAATCTAAATAGCTCAGTGAGTTAAATTTTCGTTTGCAAATTTGAATTATTTTGTGAAGATTCTATTTGGTTAACTCTAACAATGTATTATATAAATGATGATTTTCTCTCTTCAAATAAGGTTTTATAATCTATCCGGAATGATAAAATCGTCATTTATAAATGATTTTTCGCATTTTAAATAATTTGTAAGGGTTTTTTTGTATATTGTATTCTTAATCAAGGTTAATCAAATAGAATATTCACAAAATATTTCTTATCTGTTAACGAAAATTTAATTCATGGTGTTATTTGAATTTACATGGTATTTTCATAAGGTTATATAAACTTTAGGAAAAATAAAGGGATTATATAGATTTCAAACAGTTTACATGAGTTATTTTGATTTTTCCATATTTTAAAACACCCCCTCCTTAGTGAGTGAGATTAGGATGGAGGAAAGGGACAGAATAGTAGTTGTTGAATATTCACAAAATATTTCTTATCTGTTAACAAAAATTTAATTCAGGATGTTATTTGAATTTACATAGTATTTTCATAAGGTTATATGAATTTTAGAAAAAATAAATGGATTATATAGATTTCAAACAGTTTACATGGGTTATTTGGATTTTTCCATATTTTAAAACACCCCGTCCTTAGTGAGTGAGTGTAGGATGGAGGAAAGGGACAGAATAGTAGTTGCTGTCGTTTACTTGCATTAACCGCACAAGCAAAGTTCACAACGACACCTGTTTTTTCTTCTTTGTTTTGTCCATATGGCACGATGCTTTCTATATTGTGCGGGTGATTAAGGACAAAAATGGGGGTAAAACTTTGTTAGAATATTTCAGTAACAATTAACACCACAGATTAATATCATAAAAATTTAGAGAACAGACTAACATGTGCATATGAACCCTTAAAATTAATGAATTAGATATGATAATCTCAAAAGTGAAAGCAAGTCGATCTGGAGGGTGTTGGCAACTAATCTTTAGATTTTAATTAATTATGGATACTGGAGCAGTGGACGGGTCATTATCACATACTGTTTAAAACATTATACACTTACAAATCATGTAATGTAAATATTTGTTAAAACTTATAGGATGCATATTATAGCTTTTAGTTTAAAATAAACAATTATTGCATGTTTGTTTAAATTTATTAAAATTTATTTAAATTAAAAATAATTTATAAAAGTCATAATTTATAAGCTGGGTTAAGAATGCTTTTCAAATTATAATTTATGGATTGTTTAAAAAAAATATGTTAGATATTACTATCCTTCACTTTATTTACTAAGGACAAATCTTTTCATTTCTGCTAAATATTCCTTTCATCTTCCAAAAAATTGAGATAATTCATTTTTTGGGTAAAATTAAATTTTAGCTAGAATATTTTACTTGTATTTTTTTTATTAATAGAGATCAAGTTTTATGTTCTTGTATTTCAAAGTTTTATTTTTTAAATTAATGTGAAATCCAATATTTCATTAATTTTTTTACATATTATTTAATGTTAATGGAGATGAGTGGGCCATCATTTTATAAGTAAATCCACATTCCTATATCAAATAGAAAATTAAATTAACTTTTACATTTAGAAAGGGTATTTTTTATAATTATACAACAAATTAAAAAGGCTATAATACAACTTATTCTAACAAACACACACCTACTTATTTTTTTGTTTTTCAACAACTTTAACAAATATGTCAATTGCTTATCAAAAAAATTATAATCTATAATCTATAAGTTTTTTTTTTTTGAAAAGAAGGTAGACAATGTTGCCACAATTTTATTAATATCATGATACATAGTCTGAAATTAGAATAAAACAAAGAGGAGGATAAAACATAACAAAGCAAAAGAACGTGGAGTAAAAAGGATAATAAATAGAAAGGAGCGAAACGCGCCAGAGCAAGGCATAGCAAAGGAGGAATCTGCCTACCCTTGACACCTGCGTACCAATTGTCAAGCTCCCAACCAATGTCTAACTCCTCTCGGTCAGTAACCCCCCCCCCCCCCCCCCCGACCGTTCTATCGATTTTCTAGTAGAATGTGAAAAAAAATTCACAAATCAATCAAAACACGAAGAATGTAAATCAATTCACAAATACAACTATATATATGTCACATGAACTTATCCCATCCACTTGAAAATTTGCATATAAATCAACCATGAATTTTTTTTCTATAAATAAAAAATATGTGAAATCCCCCCGCCGCCCCCGACATAAAACCCATTGTTATTTTTTGAGCGAAATGTATTCAAATTCTATTTCAGGAGTGAGAAAGAACATGTGAATGAGATGAGAAGGTAAAAATAAAAACATAGTTAAAGCTATGGAGAACCAAGATAAAATACATACGCAAGGTGCCACGATTGACGACCCGCCGCCCTGCAACAGCCCCGGGCACAGTCGAGTAGAGAAGGCTTCTACTCTGAACCCTCCTAAGACCATCTCTACTTAGAAATGATGAATGCGTTATCGCAGATTTGAATACTTCATCAAATATCACGCATATGATATCAATTAACTATCTCACACACTCCCGAATCTATAAATCCAATTCAATAAGCAGTTATAAAATTTGGAAGAATAAAAAAAAATATGGGGAAGGGGAGGAGTACCTGATACCTAGTGAGGCAGGGAAGGATTACTCTTGGGGCAGAGATGGTAGGAGGGTTGGTCAGGTACATGAAGGTGATTGTAATGAAATCCGATGAAGAAAGTGAATAAATGCCAAGAATCTGGTCTTTTTTGGATGGGAGGGATGTGAAAAATATCATGTTTGGTAATTATTTAATTGGGTGTGAATTACAATTAAAGAGATATTAAATATCATGTCATGTTTTTGGTGACATTTTAATGGTGACTATCATCTATTAAATATCATTTGTGACTTTTTAAAATCACATATCATGGTAAATGTTAGTTTGGTGTATAATGTTTTAAGACAACTATTACAAAAATATAATATTATGGTATACAAGGATAACAGTCACTAAAATATTATCTATTGTGATGTGCTTGTTTAACTGTCATATTATCTTTCTTTTAGGTGACAGTTGCTTAGAACGTCGGTCATGGAAAAAAAAAATTTGTTGTAGTGAAACTGAAAATTTTCACTATCACATTATTAAGATAAACACATATAACAAAATTCCCGTGTTACATATACATAGGAACTTCATAGCAACCAATGGAATATGCCAGCTAAATGGTAGTAAACCTCTTTAAATGAAATTACACATTTTCTAACTAATATTTACATACAAGAAAATGACCTTGTAGTTGCGGTTATAAACTGTCACCACATAAGAAAAACCATAGCCATGACTTGTTCCGTTGGTTAGTAACCCGTCTTTATATGTACTGTCATATTACGTTTTGGCGATGGTTTTTATGCTCATAGAGACGGTTTAAATGAGGGCGGTTTAACAAACCGCAGCAAAAAGTATTCCCAAGCTAGTTAAAAGGTTCACATAATGTAACAAAATTCAAATTTGTATTTTTAAATGGTGTTATTGTACAAGAAAATTGAACTCTATATATAACAAAAGTCTAAAACTAAACAAAATTTGAATTTACAGATAAATGAAATTATATAACAAAAGTTAAACATCACTATTTTAAACAAAAAAAAAAATAACAGATGAATTCTAAAAAGAGTTGACTATTGTTCTTGTATCTCTTGCATCTTTTCCAACATCTTATCTTCTTCTTGGTCCTTCAATTTTTTTGTTGCATTTGTTGATCCTTGTTCTCAATCCTCTTCCATCTCTTTGAATTATTATGCTGTAATATCTCCATCATCATCTATTTAGCTTCAATCAGTACATCTGAATGATTCTCATCTTTTTCTTCTCTCATATCAGCAGCATAATCATTTATTTTTACCTGAAATAATAATTTTAAAAATCAAATTTATTTATAATAGGTTAGAATGGACAAAAAACAAATTCAGAAACAACAAAATCAGATAGAAAAATACAAAAAATAGATTCTACTTCAAGAATCACATTTTTTCAACTAATCTTAAAAATAAACATCAACAAATCATAGGTTAAAAGTTATAATTGTTGATTGCCTGATTCCCTAGAATCTCAAAGCGACAATGTAGAATGGAATTTTAATGAGAGACAATGTAGAATGGTATTTGAATAAGGAAAGTTCCTATCATGGCATATGATCCTCTCTTTCTGGTAATGTTGTGTCATTTAGGACACTTTGTTTCTTTTTTTCTCCCTCTTTTTTTTTAAATTGAAGGTTTGGCTGTTAATTCTTTCTGATTATTGAGTCATATTTGCTATTTATTTGAACTTTTGAATAAAAGAATGTAGAGAGATATTGTTAATTAAAAGTGTTTTATAGCATTAAGATGTTGATTTACCATCGAAATAAATCACTTTTGGGATTCATTTATTGAATTCTAGCTCTTCTTAGAAGAGCGATATACCAGCTTCAACCAATTTTGATTTCTATGGAATTATGGATAAAACATTGGCTCAAGACCGAAAAAAAATGCTGATTTAAGTTTGCATTTAGATTTCATTTGAGGAGGGGCTCTTTGGTGGCTTGAACTTCATGAAAACTTTAACCCTCTGATTTGGGTGTGATAGAGTTTTTCACCCCAATAGTTATACCAATATAGCTAGCAATCCATGCATAATAAACAAATTTTTGTTCGATTATCTTTTATGTTATCCTTATTAGAAAACATAAAAGTGACATTTTTTTATTGGTTCATCTTGAATAAAATGATAATAAGTGGTTAATAAAAAATCAATAAGAGTTCGTCTTTTTAAATAACAATTATATCCCTACATAAATTGTTTGTGTTTGATAATAAGTGTGAGAGATGTGCATACAATATGATAGATGTGACATATTTTTAAGATATATGTGAGAATGTTTTTTTTTTTTTGTGGGTGTATGTGAGAATGTTAGATGAGATAAATTTTTTGAAATGATAAAGAAGATTATTTTTATTCAATGACATATATAAATTCTGAAAAGCAATTCTAGCACCCCCTAGAATAATTGTCGAACATATTCCTAGCTTATCCATTATCAGGGTTTATTCTCCCAAAACAAACTTCTTTTTCCTTATTCCCCTGTATTCTCCTTTATTCCATAGTTATGCTTCGCCCAAAACGGGGGTTAAGATGAGAGGTTTTGGATCATTGCATGCATCATGTACCTCTTGAGCTTCAAAACTCAAAAAAAGAACCGATTTGAATATTGAATAATCACTTATCATTATAAAAAGCTGGGGTGGTCAAATTTCAATATAACAAGCTTTCTGGAGATGCTTCAATGAGAACCCTGTCCTAACAATCAAGCAATTGCTGCTTGTTTTTTCATTCAAGATGTAAGAATTATACATGAATTCAAACAATAAGATACATTTAATCAAGATACACTCTTACATCTATGCCATTGTCGATAAGTGATTGAACAACTGCTCTTATCTTCCCCTCAAATTTGTCCCGCTCCCTTGGCGTGTAACTAGCAGTGTATACATCTGCTTCTCTGGCTCTGTTGGCCAGAATTCGACCAACGGCCAAACAAGCAGGTATATCACATCTGGATTTTAGTGCCGCCTTGATGTCTTTGGCGTTAGTACCTGCGACCGCGACCTGCTTGCATGTCACTCTATGAGTGAATGAAGCTGAGACAAAACGCTTGGAGATGAAAACATCTAGTGTGAAAGGCTCCATGTATGCAATTGTCCGAGATTTAAAGGAGGCATGCTTGTTTGGATTTTTCGATTTTCTCTGCTTCTGATATGTGTATGGACGGGCATTATCATCATCCGCGAAATCCTCCACTCCAAAGAAGCTTCTTGGGCCAGAAATATTCTACAGAAAAACCATCAAGCAATATGAGTTCAGAAGCACTGAATTTAAATGATCGTTTCCCCCAGTGCCACAATCATCATTATTATTTCTTACATAAGAATTCCATCCATATGGCTCAACATCAGTAATTAACAGAAAAAACGATCAATTGCTTGCTCTATGGAGAGTTAACAGATGAAAAAGAATAATCAACTCTTCGACAGACAAATTATCATGTCAGAACAAAAGTAGAAAGGACTAAAAAAGATTGTCAAAAACAAAACAAAAGCACCACAATGTATCCATGATCTAGAAAGCACGGCGCTGTTTACCTGACAAATTTATCAAAATGAAAAATTACTGTCTGAGATGGGTGTATTTTTACATGAAATGAATGAAACTTAATTACATATGAGCAATTCAAATAACGTAACCCAACCTCCTTCCATTTACATATGAGCCTTCCACCCCCTCACAACCACCTTGCCCTCCCAGCTGTGCGACAATCCATGGAGGGAAACTCCCCTTCACCCACCATGTCACCACCCTGACCGCTGGAAAAAACCCAACCAGACATTCTCTTAAAAGGAGATCAAGTCATCGAACGGTTCCACCAATTCCCAAACCATCTCATCCGTTCTCCAAATGAGAGTGCACCCCCTGAACTCAAGAGCCAGAATTGACCCCACCTCCTCAAACATCCCAACCAAAGCTCACAGGGGAGGAACACAATGGAGGAGAGCCAGGAGCTAAAGGAGTTGTGCGAGGTCCAATTCAGGTCCCTCGCAGCTATAGAAGGCAGGACTACCATCACCCTCCAATCCCCCAAGCACCAGATCTCCGACTTGCATATGTCATGCCACTGAGCTTTTAAGCCTTCTTTAATCTCATCGCAAAAAACTTCTGCTCTCCTTTCCACTCCATGATAACACTTCTGCTCAGGCAAGCCTCCCTGCATGCCATCTCAGTGGACCCTTCATGGGAAGCACTTGCCCTCCAGTCTACAGGCTACGGGTTTCCCGTCTCCAATCCTTCCTTCCACCACCACCCCATTGCTCCACCCCTACCACCCTCAGCCTGCCGACTTTGAAGGCAGATCTCCTGTGCCCCAAACCCCCACATTCCCAATATTTAGGAGGTTCCTAGAAGTCCTTCACCTAGTGACCACGTCCGAGGCATCTGACGCAAGACAGATCCCTCTGATTACCTCCCCGAGACGACTTCCCCCTCCACTCCGTGCCTCTGCTCCTCCCCCCTTTGCTCATGCTCTAGCTTCCCCTTTTCAGTGCAATTGACTAGAAGGGAAAAAAAAAAAAGATGACACTTCCACAACCCCTACCACTTATCCCCCAAAATATTTGTGATCAAACCCAATAAGCATGGTGGTCCAACCTTGATTCTCTATTTAGGCATGTGGGAATGATTCATCTTCTTGTGAGCACAATATATGTTTCAAAAATTGAATTCGTGATCATAATATGGATCTTTGTTCTAAGGTGGTCTAGCAACCCTTGGTTTTTCCTTCAGAATACATCTCTATTGTGGTCTACATGGGTTCATCAAAAGGACCTCTTGATAAGATAAGAAATGCAATATGAATTCGAGTTCCAGCTGCAACCTTAGACAACATATCGATGGAAAAAAAAGGCTTGCACATAAAGGTACAATCAACTAGAAAAGAGATTTTATGACATCTTTGTTTTCTTCATTCCACTGGAATGTGTTAGTTGATTCAAAGTACATCGTTTCCTCAGTTACCAGCTAAATTATATCTTAGTAGACAGTGTGAATCCACTACCAGTCATTCAAGCAAAACAATCAACAAAATTGATGGAAACAAGATTCTATATTGGTACACATGAATGGAGATTACATTATTTTCAAGAGATCCAGTCTCATGGTGGGTAAGGAAGTAGGAGTTCCTTGCACCTAAGTGACCAAATGCACTCCTCTCAAGAGATAACAATGATGTAATCAACTTCTTATACATTAGCTAAATTCATTAAATTATGACATTCTATAGCGAGCATGGGAGCTAAAGTCATTAAATTATGACATTTTCAGATCTAGATATTCAAGGCAGCTAATATTGAAAAGTTTTCATCTATATGCTGTTCACAAAAGGAAGTTTCAAGATTCAAGGAAAGAAGAGGTTGTAATAGGGAGAAGAAACCTCAAAGTAGTACAATCAAACATGGCCAGTACAGTTGACGAGGAATGAGGTGGTATTCAAGGGGAGTAACCATATTTCGAGAAGATTTCAGAGACCACTATCATTCATTAAAGACTGCAATATTTTGTGTGGAGCTAAGAAAGTAAAGTTGGAGCAAGGAAAATTCTGGCTACTGCCTGCAAAGCTAGGCTGTTGCCTTATCTCTCTGTCTCCATTTTTGAGTTTCGTTTATAGAAGGGAGTACAGATAGTCAATTTCTCATTTACTGGGATGTTATCTTTTTTCTGCCTATATTTGTTTTTCTTTTCAATGGTGTTGTACCCAATTTATGATATAGATTTCGTGTTAAAGTTCCTAACTTTTCCCTTAAAAAAAAGAAAGAGTAAAATCAACAAATGTTAACATCTACTGTTAACCAATGGAATTCATCAACCATATCAACCACAATGGGCTATAAACTATATTGAGTCTCGTTTGAACAGAATTGCCTTCACTTAGTGATTCATATTAGACCAAGAAAAGCAGTAAACAAGCAACAACCCCTGTGACGGCAACCAATGATTGAAATGAATAAAAAATCATAACCTACATCCACATTTTGTTAAACTAAGATTCCATTTGACAATCCAATTCAATTATTTGTTCATACAAGTCTCAAGAAAGTTTCTAACTAACCACGGTTAAATGTTTATTTTTCAAGATCTATATTATACATATAATCAACTCTCCTTCCCTCCCTAATAATTTCAGTGGCTACCATGAACCACATATTCAAAAAATGAGGACACTCATGCAATAACAAGAATCCAATCACAAAAGCTAATAATGTCCAAATGTAGAGGCTCAAAGCTTCCATTGAACATTATTCAACAGCCACGACTATCTTCAGAAAATTTCATGATGGGCTAATATTTTTGGCACTAGAACCAACACATGCCAAGACCAACGGTGATCATATAAAAAAAATCAGCATAAACCAACGTATCTAATTTTAGAGACTCCAAAATTTGACCTTATTATTTGGATGGAGTCAGACTCAACTACAACCATAGCTTGGGTGAGAGGTAAAGGTCTCAGGCCATGGAGTGTGATCCACTCAATAAGAAGAATTTTCCCAAGGTCTGGACTTACTAGAGGACTGGAAACTCTCCCACATCCACCGTGAGGGGGAATGCTCCTGCAGACATTCATGCGGCCTTTAGATCAGTGTGTGGAGATTCAATCATTTTACCCTCAAATATCTGGCCAGATCTTCATTGGGTATTGGAGCAAGATCAATCAGGCACAATACAACGAAAACTCAGATGCTGACTTTGCTTTAACTTTGTACTTTTCGTAATTTTTTGAAAAAAGTCTTGGGGAGACTCCTATGGTTGAAGGGATGCAGGACGGCTTGGAGTGTCCTTCCCTCATTTAGCAAAGGGATCTCCTCATGGACTTTTGAACAAAGTGGTATAGCGGAAAACACCTATTGACGGGTTTCAATTTTATTAACAAAAAAAAAAAAAAAAATTGGCCTTCTTGAGACAAAAAAAATTATTTTGAAGGAAACAATAAAACCCAATTCATCAAAATGGAAACACAAAAGGCAATGGAAAGAAAGAAAGAAAAAATTACCTTTGAATTGTGAAAACTCCTTGTGAGAAGGTTACTGAACGCCCTCGTTTCCACCATTTCGCCACATATCATCTGCTCAAACAAAACAACATCTTTAATACTTTAAAAATCTAAGTAAGAAAAACCACAAAAGAACTGACACGGAGACCCATTTCGATAGAGAGCTCGAGCCAAAACGAACCAGACGAAATCATGAAACAAAACCCTAAAAGATCACAACCGACGAATCCCCTCAAAAAAATAAAGCTCGGTCGAAACTCTTCAACGGAGATTCGAACAGACGGAGAGAACTCACCGAACCGAAAGCGGAAAGGGATCCGTGAAGGTCACGCCTCCTGAGGGCCCTCAGTACCACCGATGTCGCCATGGATGGAAAACAGAGTGGGGTATTTAGGGTTTTTGAGTGAAAATGTGAGATAATTTGAAAATGACTGCGGGTGAGTTTCTATGCGGGACTGTAAAACTGATTTTATGCTAAAATAAAACTGATTAGTGGAAAACAGCCCCTCAACTTTTAGAAAAAAAGTAGCTTTTAAATATTATTTGTGTAAAATTTACAGGAAACTGTCCTAATTTATCTTATTCAAATGTACGATTGTAAAACACAATTTTTTAAAAACACAAAAATTATTAAATTGTACAACTAAACGCACTTTATTGAACCCAAATTAGTCTAATCTAACCTTACATTTCGAGAAATTTGAATTAGAGTTTTAACGTTCGGATTCAATTTAAATCTGAATCCGAATAACTTGAACCTAATTCGAGTTGGGTTTGGGTTAAGGATTTGAAAATCTAAACTCAAGTAGGAGTGAATTTTTAAATATTTTAACTCATATTTAATATTTTAATTTATTATGAAATAAAATTTAAATTTTTCAATTTTTCACTTTTTTATATTTAAATTAAAATATCCCTTAATTTCATCTCTCTTATTTTTGTCATGCAAAATATTGATTTTTATAAAAATTTAATTACCTAGTGCGACATATTTTAGAAATTAAACTCAAACACAAACTTAATCTAACCTGAACACAACTCAACCCGTATAAAACACGAACTTGAGCCAAACCCGATGGATTGGGTTTGTGTTGAACTTCTTAGATTTGAGGACAAGTTTTGTTGAGTTTGGGTTAGCTTCCTTCAGTTACAAATTGAGTTCAGATTGAGCTCTAACATGATCCAACCTTCTTGAGTTGCACCCCTAAAAATAACACATTGAGCTCTATTTGGATAGATAATTAAAACACGGAATATGGTGAGACAGGGAAGGAATAAAAAAAGAGTTTGTTTGGAAGAAATAGATAGATTATATATATACTCAAATAAATAAGAATAAGCCGGTATACTATTATATGCTTCATTTTATAATTGTGTTATTATATCCCATTTATTTTAGTGGCGGTTATTACAACCCCATTATCTATGATCCCCACCCCGTTAACTAACCCACCCACTCCAAATGTTAAGAAAGTTTACCACACCCCAGTATATAAAAGATGCTTTAGGATATTCAATCCCACCCCCACTGCTTTCTCATCTTACTCATCAGTTCCCCTTTCATCTTCCTCTTCATTTTCCCTCTCCCCTCCATCTCTAAAACTCAATCCATCCCATATCCATACCTACAGCGTGGCCTACTCGGCGACATAATCTCCTTCTTCCACTGTTCCAGTTCCACCCCCTATTGCGGGCTCCCAATTTCGACGACTCCCTTCACCACATTCATCAAAGAAGGTTAGATCCCCTCATTTTTCTTTCATTTTTCTTTTTCATGTTATATCCATTGTATAGGTGGCATTTGTGTTACATTGTGTCCATATAAAATTTTCTATTAGAAACCCTAGATTAGTTTATTTCAAATATAACCCTAACCCCATTTTTAGGGTTGTTGGAGAATATTTTTCTTGTGAAAAAATTGTTGAAGAAGTGGTTGGAAATGGTGTTTTTTAAAAGAGATTATTTTTATTGGTTGATGGAATGAGTAGCATTGCTTTTATAAAGAAAAAAATTGGGTTATTGATGGATGATTTATTGTATTGTTTTTTTTTTGTATTGAGTTAATTGTAAAATATTACTAAAATTGTTATGGTTTGGACTTCTAAATTTTTTTTCTCGTTCTATATTTATGGATATATTGTATTGATGGCTTTTAGTTGTCATGTCGAAGGTTGCTCTGTTCTCTTGATCAAGCACATCTTGCTTGCATTCATTTATACCCATTACCTAATAAGGTATCAGAGTACATTCATATGAGCCATTTAATTTTGAAGGAAAAAAGATTGACTGCTGTATTTTTATCTTTAAATGGAGTTAAGGTCATGTTTTCAAGCTCTGTAGTGGTATAGTTACATGCATTTTTTGTATATTGATAGCATTCTATATAATTTTGATTACATTGTTAAAGATTGTATTGTTAACCCTTTATCCCAGCATATAAAGTAGTCAACAATCATCAGCATAAGGTCCCATGATGAAATTGACACTATACACATCTAAATTTTGTTAGTGATGACTTTGATTTTAAAAAAAATAGATTTTAGTTAAACAAACTGCACTGATGTAAATAATCTTTCTTTTGGCGCTGGCATTTTTAGTTTTGATAAACTTGTTTCAGATTAAATATGCAAATTGAAAAAAGACTGAAACCTTGTGGATTGAGGTATTGATCTAATGCCATTATTGCATTCAGATATCTCTAAAAAAAAATATTCTCTAGGAACTGGTTGGATGACAAAGGAGGTTTTGCATTGTTGGTTTTTTTTTTAATATATTGGCTGAACAAAAAATTTCTTCTAATTCTGTTGTGGAATATTCTTATTTTGTTTATAACCCATGACCTTTAGGAAGCATCCATGCAGTGGAGTTTTGAGTATAAATTGTAGAGTACATTGTTTTGTGCTTGAAGGAAATTGAGTTTTGGAAATTGTTTATTGTCCTGAATCTGCATCTGACATAGTCTACCAGGATATGCATGATATGTAAATACATTGTTCTTGATACTTAACTCTCCTTCAGGTACTGTATATTATATCTTGTATTACATTTCATAAAAATTTATATAACAGTACGTTATAAGCCACTAACTAATTGGTTGTCATCTATACAGACATGGGTGTATGAGTATATTCCTTTATTTAAGTCTGTACAAGACGATTGTGTCATCTAAAGATTGACTACATTCAAGATGGTTGTCCTCTACCAATGTCGACCCCTCCTACTACATAGGGAACTACAGAACGCCGCAGTAAAAGACTGAATGTTCGGCATTCGCATGTGTAGTATCACCCATGTTATGGAAAATGAATGCATTACACCGATATGTGGGAATGTATAATTTCTTTGGTCTTTTGGATAGTTGTATGGTTTTTTGGCCTTTTTGATACCTTTGTATGGTTTGTTAGTGATGAATGTCAAAAGGGGTGTAATCTTTGCTTTATGTCAAAGAGGTTTAGTGTGTTTTGAATGATCAGATGGATTTAATTTGTTTAACATGGTATATGCATGTGTTTTGAATGGTATATGCAATGTGTTTTGAAGTGTTTTATGACAGGGTGGTTGAATGTTTTGATTGGTGGTTGAATTAGTAAAAGCACAGGGAAATCATGTTGTCCTGGGAGGTTCGACACTGAACTTGTCGACAGGTCTTTCTTTTATCGACAATGGAATAGTCGACTAATATTGCATCTGTTGCATCATATGTAGTGCAAGGATTGACAGTAACTGACATGTTAACTTCAACAACATAGATGTCGATGTCCAATAGGTTTCATCGACATTGTTCTTGTCGAATATGGGACAGTAGTTGGCTGATTCAATTCGACATCATGGATGTCGACGTCCAACATTTGTCATTGACATTGGCCTTGTCGAACGTAGGTCAGCAACTGGCCCTGTTAAGTTCGACACTTTCAGTGTTGACAAATTAAGGTTCCATCGACATCTATAATGTCGAACGAAGGGACAATAACCTTTTGCTTTTCGTTGACAAGTATTTTATCGACGCAGTTAGCAAACATCGACATTGAACATGTCGACACAGCAGGGGACACCGAATCAATGTTATGAACTGTTTTAGTATGTGTTGATGACTCCGTGGGCAAAGAAGGGGATTTCTAGTGATGGTGGACCCACGCCGGAAAGGTGTGCCGCGTCAGGAGGGGACTGATGGCAGGGAGAGAGAAGGAGAAGGCGTGAGTTCCTTTTGGATTTTAATTTTAAGGGTGAATTTGGTTTTTACACAGATACCTGGGGTGGGTAATGATGTGGGTGGGTTAGGGAAATATGGGGTGGGTAGAGATAGGGTGGGTTTGGTTACTTTCAAAAACATCTGATAACATATTTTAATTGTTTTTTTCTGAGGTGGGGTGAATATCCAGTGGGGTAGTAATAATCGCCCCTTTTATTTTATTGCTTTGGCTCCTAAGTGTGTGAAAGTTGACACGTGTCAATCACTCAATCATGCGGAAATTTTTTATATTTTTATTTTGTTAGATTTATGAAAAACTTAACCGCACAATATAAGTTGCATTAAATGTTAAGGGCCAACATAAAAAAATCATTGATGGAATATTGTCAGGCATAAGCATTGAATTTATTTAAATCAAAGCAAATACAACCACCGACCAGAGCCACGGTAAATGAAGACTACTGGACACCGGCCACAATATCACAATTACCTATTCTTCTATTATAAATTTATCATTTGTACAAATAGAATTGATGCACCAACAGATGACTTTCCTTAGTCTTTAATGAAGTGTACAACTATCTCCTAGACATGCTAAACATACATTTTTGTTTCTCTGAACAAAAGATGATTTCATGATCATGATAGCCACAAAGCACACACTACTACGCGGACAAAGGATTGTGTGAACTTGGCTTTGATGCTCCCATCACCTATCGCCTTCAAATTCCTTCTCTGAAAAATGGAGAATCTATTTGCCAAGACACCACCACATCTGTATCAGGCTATAGCAAGATGACACCAAACCAATGAGTGATTCTCCTACCATCTCTATCTCCTGGGTATTCGACATGCAAGAAGGTTGGGGCCGGCCAACCTTTGTGTCTGCAATGATGCAAAATCTGTTCTAAGAGCCATTACTGGCTGTCATCATAGGTCTACTCAACTTCAAGACTATGTGGTGCAAATTAGAGATCTATAAAGTATCTTGTGAAGGAGTACAAACACCAGATAAAATTGTCAGCAGGGAGGGGCAAAGTATCAACTCACTCTATCTACAGATGGTGTGATGGCTGATTGCATCCGAAAATGGATAAATCCAGTTGTAGAATTTTTGTATTAAGTGTATACAAGAAGTGAAACAAGGTCATACTTTTGATATTGTACATGATGCAAACCTCCATTTTGATAGTATAAATATATGAACCCTTTTTTTAGGGCCTTTATAACCAAAAAAAAAATGTCTATCTCCACTTACTCAACGACGCTTTGTTCTCCACTTGCTCAACAACACTTTGTTCATAATTGAAAGATTGAGAATATCGGCTCCTCCCTTGCTTTTTTTTCATGACAAACCCAATCTCATTTCACCATATATATTTTCTTTTCTTTTCATCCACTTTCGCCCCCATTCCACAAGAATCTTTTCATGATGTTTAGTTTTTGCAAAATTCCCTTTGAAATTATGAAAAAAAAAAGGAAGGTTGGACAAAACTCATAAATATTAATTTTTTTATATTTATTAATAATATTTAATATTATTACATATAATATTAAATATTATTAAATTATATAACGATAATGGGATTAATTTATTATATATCCACTAATATTATTTTTATTTATAAAATTGGTATATTTATATTTAAAATTTTAAATTAATGCTAATATAAATTAATAATATTATTAATATATTTTTAAATAAAATTGATGTAAAATTACGTATAAATTATTTATATTTAAATATTTTATAATTCATTATATTCACAATATTTAGAGAATAATAAATCTTAATACATGATAATGTAAAATAAAAAATTATATTTAAGTTGCTTATATTTTTAAAATTTTAAGTTTCTTTTTTCTTTAGAGGGTAGAAAATAGAATTTTAAAATTTGTTGGACGATTAGTTGTGAATTATGTTGGATTATTCTAATACAGATTATAATTTTTTTTTAAATTTATTAAAAAATTATATATATATATAAACTCTTGCCACATTCATTTTCATTAAAAAAAAATAAAATTACAATTTACAAGTCTCGATGGAGAGAAATATAGAACATGTAAAAAAAAAACTTTAAAAAGAGCCACTAGAGAGAAAAAAAAAAAAAAAGGGAGGGGGGTTTCCGTCGACTGCATATCAACAAAAAGTTCAGTTTTTATTTTTTTGTTCAGGTAAAAAATTGAATTATAGGATATGTTTGTTATACACATTTATAGAATGTACTGTATATGAATGATAATATATAAATTATAGTTCAAGTTTTATTTATTAATGTAAAAAATCAAATCTCAATAGTATCTTTTAAAATAAATTAATTATTTTGTATTAAAGATCTCAACAAAAAAAAAAAAGATTTTTATATACTTATTCCTTTCTCAATCTAGTAGTCGATCCCCGCACCCGCATATCGAAACTAAAAACCCGGCAAAGAATATAAAGCACTCAACACATTCCAAAAGTAACAAATTTATCTTCAAAATCTCTCTATAAATTCAATCGATTCTCTTCTTCTCCCTTCAATCTCTCAAAAAAAACCAAAAAAAGATGATCGTGCGTGTTCGGAGTCGTGACGGTCTCGAAAGGGTGACGGTGCCGAACCCGAACGCGACCGTGGCGGAGCTGAAAACCCTAATCGAGTCCCAATTGAAGGTCCCGGCGGCGCAGCAGACGCTCTCCATGGACAAGGACCTCCTCCTCTGCAAGACCCCCGACGAGATCCGTCGATTCACGGACCTCTCGAACCCCTGGTCGACTCTCCCCTCCCTCGGCATCGGTCACGGCTCCCTCATCTACCTCTCCTACGACCACACCGTCATCGAGCGCACCATCCCTCCCCCTCCCCTCCTCACCCCCGCCGGCTCCTTCGGCCGGAAGATGACCATGGACGACCTGATCGCGAAGCAGGTCCGCGTCTCGCGGCAGGAGACCTCCCCCTGCGAGTCCGTCTCCTTCGATCGCTCCGCCGCCGACGCCTTCCAGCACTACGTCAATGACTCCCTCGCCTTCGCCGTCAAGCGGTGCGGGTTCATGTACGGGACGGTCTCGGACGCCGGGCGCGTCGAGGTGGACTTCATCTACGAGCCGCCGCAGAGCGGGACGGAGGCGGAGATCTACCTGTTGAGGGATTCGACGGAGGAGGCGGCCGTGGAGGCCGTGGCGGCGGGGCTCGGGATGAGGGCGGTGGGGTTCATGTTCACGCAGGCGGTCGGGCAGGACAAGGAGGGGTACACGCTTTCCGAGACGGAGGTGCGTCTCGCGGCGCAGATGCAGGTGGAGTGCGGGCGGGGGTTGGAGCAGTGGGTGACGGCGGTGGTGAAGCTGGAGGTGAGTGAGGACGGCGGGGCTGATGTGCACTTTGAGGCGTTTCAGCTTAGCGAGATGTGCGTGAAGCTTTTCAGGGACGGGTGGTTTTTGGGGGACGAGGCGGGTCCGGGGACTGATCCTAAGGTGACGCGGTTGAAGAAGGAGGTCGTGGTGGGCGTGAAGGATGTCAAGGAGGTGGACAATGATTTCTTCTTGGTGCCCGTCAAGATCTCTGATCATCAGGTTTGTTTCTTTTTCTCCCTGCATCTCTGTCTGATTTTTTTTATTTTTAATATGATCGTTTGTTTGATTTTTGTGTGTTGTATCTGTTGTTTTGGGGACCTTTTCATGATTTAAATGAAGGATGAATGTTGGTAAATCTCATGAATTTATATGAAACTAGATTGTTCTCTGAATTATGGGACATCCTGAATCTATAGATTATGTTGAGGCGATGCTAGCTAAATACATTGCTTTAATTATTAATTGTTTGATAATAGTTCCCCTTGTTTTTTGCAAATAGATTACTTAGTATGATCAATCTCTGAGAAAGTATTTTTTTTATATGCATAGGTGGAGAACAAAAATCACAAGACTGATCTTTCATTGGAACAGTTCTTTGCTATTTGCTTTATTTGATACCATCTGTGTTTCAAACAGTTGCAATTGCTCTATGTTTAGAGGGTGTAGGCTAACATCCTACACAACTAAGGGTTGCAGGATGAGTATATTTGCTATGCCATCAGTACTCAACATTCTAGGCATCATCTTTGTCTTGCATTCTCAACAAGTGATTTCTGCCATATATGAATTTCTTGTTCACCTTACCACCTTGATTAATTATTGAACCTCAAGTTTTGAGTCAGTCTTTCCTATATAGAGTTTGAAATATCAATAATGCGACCGGATTTTTTTTATCTGTATAAGATCTTTGAGACTATCTGTTCCAGAGCAGTTCACACATAGATTCATTGTTATTTTTTGTAAATCATAATATGAATTTCAGTGATAAATAAACTGGAGATTTGGGAGGTGGTCTGGATAGTTGTAAATCCAAATATTATGTTAGGTTATTAGGATTATATTGCTTGTTAGATGGTTAAGTTGTCAAGATGATATTGTGTTAGAGGTCCATATAGACACAAGGGAGTAGAAGGAAATGGAGTTTGTAATTTATATTGTTTGACTTCACATTGTTAGTAGCTCTCTCTTTTCGCCTTCGTCTTTCTCTTTTTTTTCTTCATCCCCGTTTGGTTCTTGGGAGAGGTATGAACCAGAACCCTGCATCAGTTAATATCATTGTGAGAGACCAAGAAAATATCCCTTTCACTATGAAATAGAGAAAGGCCACTAAGATGTGGCAAATTACTCTGACTCAGGAATTGAAGACCTAGCAAGATTAAATTGGAGATCTTTTTTTTTTTTTTTTTTTTTGATGACGGAGGGGCTTTCCGTGACTGACCTTACAGTCAAGTTGGTAAGCTACCTTCGCCTGTTTGTCCCTGGTCCCATTAAATTGGAGATCTTGGGATGTTAGTTGAATAGGTTATATTGGATTGTTAGAGTGGTTAGGTTATCGTGATTATATTCTGTTTTGGGGTTATAAAATGTAAGCATGAGTAGAAAGAAAGGCTGCTTGGAATTATATTTGATATTAGTTGATTGGTAGATCCAACATTTCCTTTTATTTGAGCTCATATTGTTACTCTCTCTCTCTCTCTCTCTCTCTCTCTCTCGCTATATATATATATATATATAGTGGTCATTTTTTATATGAGGGCGGATCTTCTTCTTCTTTTTTTGGTCCCTAGACACATTGAACACAATCAAATTCTTTGACTTGGACTGCTACCCCATTTATTTATTTATTTATTTTATTTGTAACGAAAGATGGGGGCTCTTCACCTGTAACTTATTGGATTGTTATCTTAATCAATTAATTCTTTGGCTAGGGTTGGATTGATAATTACTTGCTACTGAAGTATAATAATGGCAGACAAAGGCAATTAATTAATTTTAGTGCATCAGAATGGATGTTTAAATTTTAAGTCTGTTTGACATTCTGCATTGTAAACAGGACATATTTATTCTAAAACACTAGAAATTTAATTGGGACAAGGATTAACTAGGGTCTAGGTGTTCCCTATGACCAAGTCCGACTTAGCCATTGGCTTGGTTCTTGATCTATGCCTTGTGCATGCAATATGTGGGTAGCAATGTGCTAGGAGTCTGGCCCTAGATGGACACTTAGTGAGATTGGTTTTGTGCATATTGTTCCCAACAACCATTAAGGAGGAACGTGAGATGGTAGAAATGCTGAGTTAGCGAGCCTTCAGTCATCAGATTTGTATGAGAGTTTTGAGTCTATTTTTTCTGAATTTCTCTTAAGGACCATCGCTAAACTTACTTTGTAGATCTGTGGAGTTTTTGCTAAATAGGACACTCATAGTGATTGAAAAATGATTTGCATATGCAATGCATGATTCTGAAGAGAAACTAGAAATGTCAAGAATGCCCGTAATATGAGCTGCTTTTCTCAAGAACTACTATATTAATGTAACCCATATCAATGAAGTATGAAACCCGTATCAATGAAGAACATGCAGGAAATAGAGCTGTTGACTTACAATGTGATGTTGGTCATGGGGACTTTTTGACAGCTTGAATGTGCTTTTCTGTGCTGTGGAATCAAAGTCGCTAAGGATTAATCACAGAGCATGTCTATAGAACAAATGGAGTTTTTGATAATAGGGCACTTACAGAACGATGTATGGATGATTTCCTTGTGCGATTTATAATGATGAAGTTACTTGTTAGCATGATGAAGTAACTTGTTAGCTCACTTTTCAAATTCTAGTGTCTGCGTATGAAAATTTAAGAACAGAAATGCTGGTGAGAGGCTTTCAATTTCATGATAATTTGATGATATTTTATATATATAGAAAAACTTCCACCACTGCCATGTACAATAGCTGACATCAGTTTCCATTAGAAAGTGGTGGAACCAACCAAACTAGCTGAAGTAAATATCCTTGCCCAAACGGAGATTAACAGTAAAGAACTGAATGGGCCTTCATCTCTTGTTAACTATAAAATGTCACCCCACTGGTATTCTTGTTAGATCTAATTTCCTCTCAAGTGGAACACCAGGAGAGTAGTGTGGCTTAGAATTTTTTTTCAAGCTCAGATCTAGAAGATAGAGAAAATATATGGATATTACTCATTATTTATATAGCAATGAGGGACAGAGCTGGGAATATATGGGTGGGACAGTTATAAAGATTATGGGGTTGGGGGTGGGGGGGAGGAGAATAAGTATGTTGAAGGAGGAGGTGGACAAAATTAGGAAGGCTGTGAAAAAAAAGGAGGAGAAACACAGCATGGGTGTCTAGAAAGAAATTTCCGAAGTGAGGGATTGGCAATTGTCGGTCTGCTGTCCCTCCCTCTGTCCATCATAGAAACAGTACTATTTTAAGAGGATAAAATAGGAAGAGGGAAATATGAAACTATGCGATGCTTGTAAAAACTTATACTATTAATGTAGGTATTAAAATGGTGCCTGAGAAACAATACTTATGGTTGAATTTATTAGATTTTGTGAACCTAGGTGCAAATCAAACATGTTTGGTGTTTGTGACATGAATATTAATGGTTGATTGCTTAGTGTTTTGCTTGTTATGGCTGAGTTGGATGAAAGTATATTTCCAAAAGATGTCATGTCCATTTGTATTTTTGGTTGATTTTCCAATGGTCATTGTACATGCATTTCCAAGGGAAGGTGAGTTTGCAGAGAGATTCCTTTCAACTTATTATTGGCATATATTAGGCAGCGTGAACTAGAAAGTTTGCATACAATGGTATCTGTAATACACTTCTTTAGATGCTATCTTCAATACAGGTCTCTCGCTTTTTTAGAAAAAAAATCTTCGAAAGCATTCTCTCTTTGGTCATTTGTTTTCTAATACCATTAGTTCTTTTATACAAGATTGTGAGGTATAGGAGGTATCTACCCGAACACCTTCTAAAGAACCCTAGCATAGTGAAAGGTCCCTACTCTATAATTATTTTATCTTAACTGCACAAACACGACCCCAATCCTAGATGAATTGGGCCACCATCTCCCAGACATTTTCAACTTAGACCTCGGTCCCTCTGAATAGGAGGTGGCTCTATGCGAGCCCCAACAACCACCATCTGTGCCTTTTATATGGCATTCATATCCTGATGAGGCACGCAACATAGTACTTCTATGCAACTGTCATGTAGGAAAGAAGGCACACCATTCCCTTGTTTATTTGTTTATTTTTAAATTCATGTTCTGTGATATGAATCATGTTTTGAGTGTTATTTGTCCCTCTTGACAAACTGGGGATGATTGATGCAGTAGATTTTTTGTTTCTGATTGGCAAATGCAGGGACCACTTTCCACAACTTTTCCTATAGAGAACAGAAATACCGAGGTGACGATGAGGGCACTGAAGACCCATCTGGATCGGACGAAGAGCCTCCCATTTGTGAAGCGCATTTCTGATTTTCACCTCCTCCTCTTCCTAGCGAGGTATTTCGACGTTAATGCAGATGTCCCTGCCCTGGCCGAGTGTGTGCAGGGGCAAATCACAGTCCCTGAAGGATTCCAGCTGATAATTGATTCCTTGGCCAGCAGTGCCTAAATCGATTGGTCCATACCGCTTTGCTGATTTGGGGACAGATTGTTTGTTTAAGTAGATGATTATGTGCATATATAAATTATCCAGATAGTCATCGTTCGGCTTCTGTCAAAGTACATCACCTTTGTTGATGTCTGCCATTGAAATCCAATGTACTACACTGCCATGTGGAATGCTTGACATGCTTCATCTATAAACATGCGGTGTTATGGTCTTATATATGATTGTAATCTTAAATTTCAAATTTCATTGAGGGATAAAGGTTTTTTCTGTCCCCTATATGTTGATGCCTTCCAAAATTTGGTTCTCTCAACAATTATAATTATTTTGGTTGGTAAATAAACTGTCAACAAGTCTTGTTATTCTTTTGTGATGCATTGTTCAGGTTTTCTCTGATTCTGTTAATAGTCAATAGGTGCAGATTCGTTGTTTTTTTTATTTACTGTGATGTTGTCTAAACTCCCATATTACATTGATCATGCTTATAAGTTGTCCCCTCTTTACATTGTGGAGAACAAAACAAGTGCATCCCTGGTCTGTCCAAGAATGTTAAACACGGTTGCTGCGATATGCGATGGTGTCAACCCAGCCGCCTCCATCTGGTCGTTCGGAGATCCGTGGTCTATGTAATGATCTGGAAGAACCAATGGCCTCCACTGCAAACAAAATTTTGCAATTTATAAGAACCCAATTCTTCAATACACACAGATACTGATGTACTACACAATACAGGTTAAATGGGGATGTCTCACCTTCACAGTGCCATCAAGGAGGCCATTTAGGGCCAGGAACTGAGCAACATGGGATCCGAAGCCCCCGATTGAACCCTCTTCGACTGTGATCAGGACATCATGTGAGTTAGCTAGGCTGCGGATGAGAGCCTGATCCAATGGTTTGCAGAAACGCGCATCCGCAACTGTGAGCCTCAACCCATGTTTCTCAACCAGAGAAGCTGCATTGAGGCAGCTCCGCACCGCACTCCCATAACCAAGAAGGGCTATTCTCTCTCCTTCTCTCAGAATTCGGCCTTTCCCAACCTGTCCACACATTACACATGCATCACGTTTTTCAGCTAAACTTTTAAGTATGGTTTAGCATTGGGATAAAGGGTTGGGATAAAGAAATAATTTGATTAAATCACATGTTATCTCGTATGGCATAACAAAAAAAAAAGATAAAACATGGACAATTATCAATATTTTGAAAGAAAAGGTAGTGATATTTTATTCATGGTAAAAGGTAGAATAAACTTTATCCTTATTTTTTAACATCATTTTATAAAACATGTATAACATTTATGACTGTCATTCCTAAAAAAAAGGTAAAAAACATCATAAAACTAAAACCAACAATATTAATGCCCCTTTAATAGAAAATGCAAACTTAATATTTTTAATTTTTTTTTAAAGTTATCCCATATTTTACATCATGTTATTCAAATGCAAAGTTAAAGATAAGAACACAAAAAATAAGAATAACAAAATACATTACCAAATATAAATATAATAAAAATAATGATTTTTTTATCCTAGTAAATTATACTAACTCATTCTAAATATTTATCATTTTATCAGACTACACCAATACTGGAAAAAGAATTGAATATCTGTACCTCCAGAGGGATGCCTTTTTTGCCCGGTGGAAGAGGGACTCCGATTCCGTTTCCCCTCGGATACCGGAAACAGGATGGTCGGTCATCAATGGCCGCCGCAGTAGCGACCATGTGAAAGAGCTCCGCCTCATCAGAAGGAGCCATGACGACCATGTTCGGTAGGCACGCCATGAAAGTCACATCAAACGATCCAGAATGCGTAGGACCATCTGCGCCCACGAGTCCGGCTCTGTCCAACGCGAACCTCACCGGCAGCTTCTGTAGGTCGACGTCATGGATCACCTGCAAAAAAAAGGATTGAAGTGAAAACACTTGAATGCCAAGCTCAGCTGGGTTGGTCAATCAGTCGTTTTTCTCCAGACATACTTGGTCGTAAGCGCGTTGGAGGAAAGAAGAGTAGATGGCGCAGAAAGGCTTGATGCCTTCACAGGCGAGACCGGCCGCGAATGTGACCGCGTGCTGCTCCGCGATCCCAACATCGAAGCATCTATCGGGGAAGTGATGGAGGAAGTGGTTCAGTCCGGTACCTCCTCCCATCGCAGCGTGGATTGCCACGATGTCCTTGTCGGCCTCCGCCTCGGCGATTAGAGCCTCAGCAAAGTAGTCTGTGTAGGATTTTGTTGGTGTCTTGGCCTTGAACTGCTTCCCTGTGGCAGGATCAAACTTTGCCACACCTGAAGCACATAAACAGATACATTTCAAAGTTTTGTAGACCAAAGCCTTTTTGAAGCTTTTCTTTCGCTTCTTCTTTTACCATGGTACTTGTCGGCCGCCTTCTCGGCGTAAGTGTAGCCTCTGCCTTTCTCGGTGACGACGTGGAGGAGGACGGGACCGGTTGTTTTGGTTTCTTTTACCTCCTTGAGGATGGTGATGAGGTCATTGATGTTGTGGCCATCGACGGGGCCTATGTAGTAGAGGCCAAGCTCCTCGAAGAGGGTTGATCCAGAACCGCTGATCATCCCCCGAGCGTACTCGTCCACTTTCGCTGCCAGTCCGTGCATCGAACCGCCAATCTGTTTCGTCACTCCCTGAAACACTCAGCAGGATGTTAAGATGTCAGTACACATGTAGAGATACTGGAACTTTGTAATATGAAGCAACTGCAATAGTAATAGTAGTAGGATTGATAGGTATTGTGGTTAATATTTCAAGACAGTCTTCTTTCAAGAAGAGATGGAAAAACTGTAACAGAAGTAATGCTGGTCCTTTTGCAATTCAGTTGCTAAAATTCAGCTGTACACAGTAACCATACAAACATGGATTGGAGAGTAATTCAGATACAAAAATTGAATATTTCAATAAAAGAAACTCTTAAGAATCTACATAATGTAAGACACTACTGACCTTAGCAACTTCTCTAAGCTCTCTGAGAGGCCGGCTGGACTGCAACTTACTGAGAGCACTGCTCAAAGCTCCCACCGGTGGTATGGGGCCATCAAGATTTGCAGTAGGCAAAGAGACCTGTTTATTGTCATTCAATATCACTATCATATCAGAGTCTAAATAGCCTGCGTTGTTCATCGCTTCATATGCTTGTCCCGCCGTCATAGCTCCATCTCCTATGACTGCAATAACATTGTTCTTCCTTCCTTGCAGATCCCTCCCCACAGCCATTCCTAATCAACAAAGTAACAAACAGCAAGTACTAATTGAAATACTGTGCGAATGTGAAATCTTTTGATAAAAGGAGTTAAGTAGGATTGAGAGGTACCCAAAGCAGCTGAGATACTGGTGGAGCTGTGACCAGTGCCAAAACAATCATACTCGCTCTCGGAGCGTTTAGTGAATCCAGATAATCCATTTGTTTGTCTCAGTGTAGGCATCTTGTCTCTTCGCCCAGTGAGAATTTTATGTGGGTATGACTGGAGAACCAGTGCAATATTAGTACCATAATTTTGAGGGCAATTTGCACAAATAGCCCCCTCACACCGAAAGAATTAGCCCCCTCCATCCCATATTTACAAAAACTAACTCCGTTGATCCATTCAACGCTGCCACATGTCCCATTTTTTATATATATTGAATTTTATCTCAATAGATAAGATTTGAATTTTAAAATTTTAAAGGAAAATAACAAAAAAATCTTCTTAAAGTTAAAAATACTCAAATCAGCCACTTTTTAAAATTATACCTAAAAACATCTTATTTTACAATTTTGGAAACATAAAAGACTAATATACACTTATGTAATTAGATCTTTAACATCCCTCTAGCCCTTGTTAGATTATTCCACACTAAAAACATATATTTCCTACAAAACAACAATATCTCTCTATATGACCCAAATCAATCCCCTTAGAGGTTGTGTTATTATATATCATATTGTGTGTTTCTTATATATATATATTGTATATATATATATAAGAAACACATATCTATGATGTTGTTTATTATTTTTCATTATGTATAATCATAATATGTAATTTAAATATGTAATTTGCACATATCTCACAGAATCCACCTAATCACAAAGAATCTAGAATATAAAAAAAATTCTACATGAGAATATGTCAAATACATTAATAAAATTAAAAAAGTGAAATATTTTAACAAAGTTAAGAGATATGTAATATGTGAAGGATCTAATTACATAAGAATATGTTAATCTTTTGTGTTTCCAAAATTGTGAAATGAAACTTTTTTAAGTATAATTTTAAAAAATGGCTGATTTGGTTATTTCTAATTTTTAGGAGACTACTTTAATCATTTTCCCAAATTTTAATTATATGAGATTCTAAATTTTGATAAAAATAAAATCATAATAAATAAGAACAAGATAAAATTTAAATTTTGAATTATAATTTAATAGATAAGATTGTCATAATTTTTTTAGTTATATTATAATTTGAAATTTAATTAAATTATAATTCAAGTATTAATTTTTTTTTTGTTATATTATAATTTGAAATTTAATTAAATTATAATTTGAGTTTTAAGATTATCAATCTTATCTATTAAATTAAATATATTTCAAAATTTAAATTTTATCTCATTCTTTTCTATTAAGATTTGATTTAAAATTTAAAATCTCATATAATTATAATTTTAAAGTTTAAATCTTATCTGTTAAAGATTGAGATAAAATTCAAAATACTATTTCAACCTTATCTGATTTTATTTTAATTTGGTAAAATATATACATAAAAAAAAGCATAAGGGAGAAAGGAGGATCACAATTGGAAACATGTTATATATAACAGGTGTCCTGTAGAAAAAAATTTAAAAAAAGGGTGACAGCGTTGACTGGATCAACGGGGCTATATCTTTGCAAATATTCGGTGTGAGGGGGCTATTTATACAAATTGCCCTAATTTTGCTGTCTACAAACATTGCATGACAAACATATGGTAAGGAAATATATAGGACCTGGTGGCCAACATCCCATAAGATCCTGTCTTGTGGAGTGTTGAAGACATGGTGGATGGCCACTGTCAATTCCACCACACCAAGGCTCGATCCGAGGTGGCCGCCGGTCTTCGACACGTTGAAAATCACGTCTGACCGGAGCTCCTCTGCTAATTGTTCAAGCTCCTACAACAAGTAGAAAAAAAGAACCACATGTGCTTAATGGAGGTGTTCACTGATACTTGATGAGAGGTTACTTTTGTTGGCTGGACTTACTTTGGTTGAGAGGTTTTTCATGTGCATTGGATAATTTATTGTATCCAACAGAGGGGTTGGAGGTCTCTGTGAGTGATACTCTCCCCTCTCTGCCAGTGATGCACAAATACATGGCCTTTTCATGACCTGTAAAAACCATAACAAAGGAACCCATTTTGTTTTATTGGTTGTTTATTTTGATAGAATATTGATAGTAATTAGCCATTGGTAAAGAGGAAAAATAACAAACTATATGGGTTTTCCATTTCTTCTGATAAATAAACTAAAAGCTATGTTATACTATGTTCTTTCTACAGTCTCAAATATAATTTTATATATCTCTTTAGTCCTCCACTCACTGTATCAAGGTATATACTTCGTTAAAAAGAATTTGACTTTTTCTATAAATGATATTATATAATTCATTAGAGTATATACTTCACATTTTATAAAATTGTATATCTTATTAGATGAGATACATGATTTTAAAAAAAAAAAGTGAGGTTTATGTTTTATACTGTAAAATAGATTGATTGTAATATTTTTAATAAACTAATGAGCTTCCAGACTAAAAATCTGACATACACTGAGATACCATTTCATCACACTTGGTTTGTGCACTTGAAAAACTTGGTTGCATGCATTTAAAAATTCAGAATATACAAAACCTTAAGCATCCTCTGAGATGGGTACTGAAGAACAGCTTCTCCAACCAATGTGGAACTGAAAGGTGGGTTTGGCTTCTTGGGGTCTGAGGCCACTGATTCAACCAAAAAGTGAGGGAAGGAGAATGTGGAAAGTGCCATGTGTGTGTCTGTGTATGAGAGAGAGAGAGAGAGAGAGAGAGAGAGATGTGGTAATGAGTGTTCAAGAATGGAATCCTTTGAATCTTATTTATACATATGTTCAAGAGGGTAGGGGTGGCCAAACGGCCCGCGAGCCCGGACCCGGCCCGGAAATTTTCGGGCCTAAGCCTGGCCCAGCCCGGACTTTGGACCGCCCGCCCGGGCCCAGACCTTTCATAGGGCCGGGCTTGGGCCTTGATAAAAAACCCAAAGCCCGGCCCGGAAAAGCCCGCCCGTAGGCCCGGGCTCGGCCCGATCATGGGCTCTAAGGTTTTTTTAAAACTCTCCCCAACGAATATTTTTTTAAACCCTCCCCAACGGCTATAATGGGATTCCTAATGTGGTGTGGTTCTCTATGTGTGGGGTTCCCAATAAAGTTCAATTAAAATTAAAAATATTGGAAACTTCACCATATTGGGAATCCCATTATAGCTGTTGGAGAATATATAATAAAAATGATAGATAAAATGGGTAGGTGCCAACCTAGTTGGATGTACTCATTTTATTGTGATGCAGTCATCACCCACAAGCTAATATTCCATCATTGTAATGTTCCATTAAAATATTTTTCTATGAGTTTATAGTAGCTATTCAATTAATGTTCAAATATTTCTTGTTATAAACTTATAATGTGCAATTATTGTGAAGTTATATCAATATTTAATTCAAATTTTTTTATTGTTCAAAATATTTTTATTTATTTTATTTTATATTTTAATTTAACTATAAAATGAAAAAAAAAAAAAGATGTGGGCCAAAAGCCCGGCCCGAACCTTAAGCCCGGCCCGGCCCGGACTTGGCCCGTTCGTGACCGGGCCTATGGGTGGGCTCGGGCCTTATTTTGGAATTTAGGCCCGGTCCTGGCCCGGGCCCGAAGCCCCTGAAGCCTAGTTAATGCCCGCCCGAAAAAAGTCCGGCCCGGGCAAAGCACGACCCGGGCCCGGCCCGAGCCCGGCCCATGGCCACCCCTACAAGAGGGGGGAGGGGGGTGTTGGATATTCAATGAGATAGTTTTTATATATTTAAATAAAGAAGTAGATAAAATAACTTGTGGGGTGGTTATAACTGTCCTCGATAATAAGTGGACGAATTGAAAGCACCACCACATTCATTGTTCCTCGTAGAAAGACCAGTGCAAATAAATGGGGAGAGAACACTATTAGATACATTGCTCTTCGTAGAAAGACCAGTGATCGTGAAGGGAAGTGGAGAGAAAGAGAGAGAGAGAGATAGCACCATCACCACTAGATACATTGCTCTTTGTAGAAAGGAACAATGCACTTGAATGAATGGAAAGTGGAGAGATCTCTCCGTCATTGGTAGGATTTTGATTTAATTTTTTTGTTTTATTTGCCGGCAGGACTCGCGCTCTATTTTTTACACCTTGGATGAATCAAGTAATCATGTATGAGTATTGATATACTCAATTTGTTTTGTTGCTCATTTTATAATCTCATATTTTACGTTAATATACTATATACTATGTTATTATAATTTATCTCAATATTTACTTCATTTTATATAATAATATGTATTTTAATAAAATAGTGTATAATTTAAAAAACTAAAAATGATGTAGACTGTAAATGGAGCAGCACAAAAGACTTGATATATCATTTTCCTATATAAGCATTTTATTTTTTTACCAAAAAACCCATATATATATTTTTGAGCAATTTTTTTTAAAATAACCATTTTTATTTTTATTGGAAAATATAATCCTATCCTAAATTTATTTATAATTAATAACCTTTGATCTAGGCCACCCAGTTTCTTCTTTTGTATCTTGTTAATTGTATCTCAATATTGAAACCAAAATAGAAAGAAGAATAAGAAGCAGAGTGTACATTATATTTTAAATTGTATAATCTTAATAAGATTGAAACTTTAAATTTTAAATAATATGATATTTTAAAATTCAAATAATATTTATAGATAAAATTGAAGTAAAAATTTAAATAAATTTCGTTCGTTCCAAAGTGCGGTGGAGGTATGGTAGTGTTTAGTGCTGATCAGGTGTAAACGATTATTTTTTGTAAATATTTTTGGGTTGAATTATTTTGCCATAAAAATAAAAAAAATATGGTTATTTTAAAAATTATCCTTTTTGAATTGCCCGAAGGATTTTTATAATATTGTCGCATTAAATTGTGATTTTGAAAACCTCCAAAAAGTTAAGCTTTCGAAACTCGATTTAAAATTGTTTGGCAAAAAATTTGAAATAGCTTTTATGGTTGGTTTTCAAAATACCCTTGAACAAAAAAAACTGCTCCAGGTTACATGTATGTGTCACTTTCAAACATGTATAGCAATTGGCATATTTCATAAGACTACAAGTCGCTTTCCTAATTATTTTTAGGTAGCGTTTGGAAAAAAAAGTAGCTTTGGTAATAAAACAGTTTTTTTTTAACATGTTTTTTATCATATCTTTTCTTGAAGTGTTTTTCTTTTAATCCAGGAATCACGTTTGTTACTGATAACAGAAACTTTTTTTTGTATATTTGAAATCCAAAAAGTATACATAGACTGTTTTGAAAAACACAAATTTTGAAGTCTGAATTGACCCGAATCCACTTGTTGGTTCTCAATTAATCTGACAAGTTTGACAAGCCGTTTATAGTTTTTTTTACCAATTAAAAAGCAAAAGTCATCACAAATGGGTTGCCAAAGGCACCCTTAGAAAACAAATAATGTTTTTGTAATTTTTCAATTCAAGTTTTATATTTTACATGTAAGTAAACTAAACAGTCAATTTTCAATTAGATTCAGTTTTTTTTCTACTTTTAAATGAAAGAATCTACCCAAATGTGGATCTAAATCAAACGGTCCTATGAAAAAGTCTGATACACTTGGTTGTGTATTTGCAAGTCAAATCAATCATTTTAATTTATATTCTTAAGACCCATGGTTTTGTGATATAGATGAGGTGGTTCATGCATTTCGAGTACTAGTACTAACTCATGGTTTTGTGATATAGTTGAGGTGGTCCATGCATTTCGAGTACTAGTGGTGGTTTGATCTTTTACAGGGACTTGTGATCCAATAGGGTTATTGTCCAAACAAAAAAATTAAATTAAATATTTTACACAATAAAAGTCATCATTAATTATATGAAAATGCCATACACAATCACATTTATAACCCCTCCCACAATTCACACATATTTTGATTATATATCCCGTCTATTCATGTAATACTTGTATAAAAATGAAGTAATTAACTCTAATAAATTTTATATATGAAAATGTTTCTAATATACATCTCCTTGAACAATAATTGAGGCATATAAAATTTTAGGTGGGGCTGTAAACATGATTGTATATAAAAACGCCTATCAATATAAACCAGAATCAAATATATATTCTTGAATGCTTAGTAGATAAATCTTTTCTTTAACTAGCAAACACTTCTTGATTTTAGAATAACCTTTTTTTTAATGTAACATTCATTTTACAATTTCAAAAAATGAAATTTTTGCTATTCAACCATGACTAGAGTAAATAATAATAATAATAATAATAATAATAAAACTGTCGCTGAACTGTGAAGTGGATTTGGACTTTGTATTGTTAAAGCCATAATTGATGGACATATTCAATGAAATCGGCTGTGTTTGAAAATATGATTTTTTTTATAAAATATTTTAATAAAATTCGATTCCAAGAAGCTTATTTTCTTTATTTTTAAAAAAATCATACTTCTTGTTAAAAGGTGAAACAAATTTTTTTTAATTAAACATGTTTCAATAAAGCCATTGAGAAACACATTTACACTATTCGCTTTTTCAAAAGCAAAATCTCATCCAAAAGGTATACAAACTCTACTCAATAAGTAAACACTTGGTGGATCTTGTATTGGTAGTTTGGTAGTAGTTTTACTATCATTATAATTATTTGGGAGTACTTTGTTATATATTAAATATAAATGGTATACAATTATACAAAGGATCTTAAAACCATTCACCTACTAGAACCATTCACCTATTAGAACCAGGAGATGGAGGGAAATCCATTGGTTAATGCATCCATTCACCTACTAGAGAGCATAGCTAAGGCTACTTTTATAGGGCCCATTTGTTGATGCATCCTTTCACATACTAGAGAGCATAGCTAACGTTACTTTTAGATTGTCTTTTAGATTGTCCAGCTATTAGACCGATTGGGTTATTCTAGTTAGGACTACAACTCGGATGGGTTGGATTTGGGTTGACCCCAACCCGAATCCAACCCAAATTCTAAACTACTTAACCCTAATCCGACCCAGTCCGATTTTCAACCTAAATTGGACCAACCCGAACCCAACCCGAAATTAAATAAACCAACCCGACCCAACCCGACCTAACCCGAATTGGACTAACCCGACCCCAACCCGATTTTCAACCCGAATTGGACCAACTCGACCCAACCCGAATTTTCTAACATGATATGTAAATTAAATAAATCAATCCGACCCAACCCGTAAGATTAGCTAAGTTTACCTAAAATTTGGACTACCCATATTAGAAGCTACAAAATGAACGGTCATAAATTTTTTTTAACCATTAGATTACCCGAACCCAACCCGATTTGTGAGTCAACCTGAATTGGCCAACCTGAACCCGATTTGGTTAACTCAACCCATATAAAAATAGGGTTCAACCCGTCGGGTTCGGGTTGCAGCCCTAGTTCTAGTTTCAATGGAATTTCATTTTAAAGACCCCACGTCTTCGATTAGAATTGACTTCTATCTATGGAGACCTAATTTGAGGTCTTCAAATGTCAAATCAGAGATTTTTAATCTCATTAATGTTTTTGTTAGTTATGAATATTTTTTTATAAATAACATTTAACTCCTACTTTATTATAAATTTCTAATTTACTCTTTATATTTAATAAAAATATAGAATTATAGAAAATGTGTGTTAAAATTTTCACAAAAAAAAATTTCATTGAAATTTCAAAAGGAATGTTTCATTAATCAAATTATTCATTGAGTTTTAAAGAAAATCCTTTCTTTGGGCTTTGCATTAAGTCATTGAACTGGAAAAATGAATAGGATAAAAGTCACTTGTTCAACCGTCAGGTTAACCAAATTTAAACTATGGCATTATCATGCCATAATATTAAATTATGGATTAGTGTTAAATTAATAAATATATAAAATATATAAAATATTTTTAGAAAATTCTAGTGGGTTGATTGATTTTTACAGTTTTTTTTATTTTTTTAGGTTTTAAGGATGTATCAAAATGGAATTTATACCGGATGAAGTTTCAACCGTTTGGGTTAGGTAGGGTTTTAAAACATTGTTGGAGGTTGGAGGTTGAAACTATGAGAAGAGTAATTATTTTGACAGAGAGAAAATGATCTATTATGTGTATATAAAGATAAGGATTCGATGTTATTGGATATGACTTGATAGACATGTATTGTTCTATCAACAGCTATGGGGCATGATTGGATGGAGAGGTATTATCCCATCAGCATTGGATTATTTTGCATAAATCATAGATAAACATTCAATATTATGAGACATGACTGGACAGATATATCTTATCCTACCAAGTCAAACAACTCGATGAGATACAAGTTTACTTGCAAGTTGCAACTTTACATACATATATTAATTTTCTTATATGTGAATATAGAGTTGATGCAATTTAGGTTTTTGTATTAAAATTGAGACACAAATGTTAATAAACAATAAAGATGAAAGACACAAATTATAGAATAAGAATTTTAAAAATTAAAAATAGTGATTTGAAGACTCACACTAAAAAATGTAAAGATCTACCATTGAAGTTAATGGATCTTAAAAACCCCAAAATCTTCAAAATGAAAATCACATTGGAGTTTTTTTTTTTTTTTTTGTGGGTAAAAAAGAATTTGTATTGCTATGTGAGATTAGTTACATCCAAAAAAGTTACATGCTTCACAAAAAGAAAAATATATATACCACACTTTAAACTATGTGGATATAGATTAGGGAAAGTGACCAACAAGGTGTGGATACCTCCCTCTGACCTACCTCCAGTACAAAGAGAGCATTGTGTGCTTCATTTAATGATTAAGCGGATGAAAGCTTGACCTGTGGCTTCCCTATCCAAAATAGATTTTAAATCTTCCCCGAAGAGTTGAAGGGTCTTCATTTGTTAAAATCTTCAATGGACTCCCATTGGAGTTACTCTTAATCAAAGCAGTGCATTGGAGCATATCCACTTTTTAGACCCATATCTAGATGAAATATGGATAAAAAAAAATCCCACAAAATTCTCTCCAACACTTGACTGAAACCCATTTTGGGAGACTCAAAAATTTACCAAATCAAAGGAGATTTAAAACTTACCTAAATTTTTCAACAACTTTTTTTTTCTTCCCCACATCTTTTTTTTAGGCTAAAACTGGGAGAAGATAGGAATTTTTGGAAAAGATTGGTGTAAATACAAAATAATTATTGGAAACACACCATGGTCTTGTATGATGGAGCTGGAGTTGGAGTTGCAGATTATCAAACAAGCCTAGGAGAAAAGTAGAGAGATTTGTGTTTGAACTAATGAAAAGATAAAGGCGGGTTAGCTGGAGTGGGACATTTATAGACAATATTTGGATGAAAAAAATTTGATGGATCATTTAAAAATGGGCACTGTTACACCCAGATTCATTTCCAGCCTCAATTCCAGCTTTATATGCGTCGATCATATTTAAAAATTTGATGGATCATTTAAAAATATGCTCAGGTTAACAAGGCATATGCGAAAGAATTTTTTACATTTTCTATAAATGTATTTATGCGATTCATTGGATTATATACTTCATTTTTTATAAAATTATGTACCTCATTAAATGAGATATACTATCTTTTTAAAATTCAAAACACTTGTAAACTGGAATTGAGGCTTATCCTTTAAGACTTTTTGGGTGGATCATTTTCCTTTAAAAAATTTGGGTGGATTAGGCTAAGCCTGTCAATTATCCGAAAAATATCCGCATCCGATCCGAATCCGTATCCGAAAATGCAGAAAATATCCGATATCCAAAAAATCCGTATCCATATCCGAAAAAATAATCCGTATCCGAAAATTTTTGAATCAGATACAGATATACCCCTATCAGATCCGAAAAATATCCGTATCCGATGGCATTAAAAAAATGTTAATATTAGTATTCAATATCTACCGTTGGATTTTGATCAAATGGCTCACATTCTTTCTAATAGTTGTAAAGTTAATACTTGTGTTTGTGAATTTTTAATTTTAAGTCAATTTTTGAACTTTAAATGAAAATTTGTTATGTTTAATTATTTATTTATTGATTTCAGATATTTCAGATAATTATCTGAATCCGTATCCGAAATTTCGGATCGGATACGGATACACTTTTTAAATATCCGTCGGACACGGATACGGATACGGATATATAAAAAAAAATTCATATACAGATACGGATATGACCATATCCGCTCCGTTTACAGACTTATATTAGACATCCTCATTGGGCAAATTGACTAGGGGGGGGGGGGTTTGGTTGTTTCTGGCCCAGCCTACCCACCATGAAATTGTGGAATCCGTGACATAATTTTTATTCGAGCCTCAATTCTAGTCCTATATGCGGTGATAGAAAAAATCAAATCATGTACTCACTTTAGCAATGTATATGCGATAAAAAAAACACATTTTTTTTATAAATGCATTCATGCAATTCATTGGAGTATATACTTCATTTTTTATAAAAATATATACTCCATTAGATAAGGTTTATTATTTTTAAAAAATTTAAAACACTTGCAAACTAGATTTAGAGCTACAAAATGAAGTAGATTCAACATTATCCAATTGTTAAGAGGCTAAGTGCGCTGATACACTAAGTCTATTTTGCGGCCCTGGTTACAATTTCATATTTTATGATAGCACAGTATATACTTTGATATCATAATGTATATGGTTCAATCATAGTGTATGATGAAAAAAAATTCATTTTTTTTAAAATAAAAAATATATTATTAATCTAAATATATATTTCATTTCGTATAACAACATTTTTTTTTGCTTTTAAAAAATGAAATTTCTTTTTAAGTTATATACTATGATAAGACCTCGTATACTATGATAGCGTAGCTCCATCATAGTATTGGTTGTAAAATAGACGGAGTGCTTTATAGAATCTTAAAAGGTGACTAATATGAATGTTTCTAGTTTTCTTATTTATTTTGAAAATAATACTTAAGAAATAACTTTTTAAAAAGGGAGGGGGGGATTTAATCCGGGTCTGGGAAACCCTTTATTATTTTTAGGTCCCTAGAACATCTAGACTTATTTTTAAGTCCCCAGACCCCGTTGTGTATTATTTTTAGGTCTTTCGGCCTGTACATCATTAAGTCCACCGTTATATTTTTCATTTTTACCCATCCTTCTTCACCGTCTGTATACACTATTAACAAGTCTATGTACACTATTAAGCTATCTATGTATATGGTTAATATCACTGATTCACTGTACACTGTTAATCTGTGTACATTGTGTTAATAAATTTTGTACATTATTTATGGTGTCATTATATTTATATTGATACATGATCAAAATTTATTGTCGTCGTCATCAAATTTGGCGTGCGTAAAGAGAAAGTTTGATTGTTTGTGTTGATGGGGGAGGGAGGGGAGATAAATTGTGAAAAGAGTAGGGCTGGTAAACGAGCCGAGCAGCTCGGGCTCGGCTCGGGCTCGGCTCGGTAAAAGCTCGTTCAGGCTCGTTTGATTAGATAAACGAGCCGAGCTTGAACAAATTTTAAAGCTCGGTTTGCAAACGAGCCGAGCCCGAGCTTTGACGAGCTCGTTTACCGGTCCACTAACCCATTTAGCCCAACCTGACTACCCGACTTTCCAGCCCGACTACCCGACTTTCCAGCCCGACTACCTACCCGACTCTGCAATGAAACCCTACCCGACTCTCTCTCTCGACTCTCACCTTTCACTTTCAGTCTGCAATGAAACCCTAGCCGTCTCTCACCTTTCAGAAACCCTAGCCGTATCTCTGGCTCGGCGACACCATCTCCCTCTCTAGGCAATACCGTGTCACCGTCTCCCTCTCTCGGCGATCTCTCTCTCTCTCTCTCTCTCTCGGAAGCCTCTTCGATCCGAAATCGAAAACAACACCTCTTCTTCGCATCGAAAGGCGCAGCGCCCTCGGTAGCACCTTCCTTAACGTCGGCTGCATCCCTTCCAAGGCAGATCTCCCTCTCTCTGTTGGTATTCCATCTTTTGAGGTTTTGTTTCATATGGCTTTGGTAAATTAGGGCATAGGAGTTGGACTATAGATTGGATGATGTTGGTATTCAATCTTTTGAGGTTTTGTTTCATATGGCTTTGTTAAATTAGGGCATAGGAGTTGGACTATAGATTGGATGATGTGTATCGGTTACAAAAAAAAAAAAAAATTTGTTAAACCCTAGCCCCTATATGATGGATGTACACAACTCCTGACTCCTGTGGAGAGGGAGATGGGGCTGTCTGGAATGCTGTCCTTTGAATTCTTTAGTTTTTTTTTTCTTCTAATTTTTGGTGAAAGAAGAGTTTTTTTGAATATTTAAAAATTAATTAAAAGATAAAATAGTACTTTTAAAATATTTTTAACTCGTGTTTTTTAACGTGTTTCAAAACTTAAGGGACCAAAATGAGCTATAACAATTTATTAGTGACGAGGAATGTTTAATTTCATGCCACCATGGGCTGTTTTAATGAGACCCCATATAATTGTACATACTCCTATATTTATACAGCTAAATGTAGAACTAAAAATGAATCTGGACAAAAATGCAAGGGAAATAATACATCACCAAAATCAAATATGATCCACACAAAACAAGATGTACCTAAACCCAGAAATTGAAAAATATATCTCCATAAAAAAAATTGGACATGCCATTTCACACAACAGGAGTTCCACATTTATCAAAACACCACCATGCTTCATGTAACCCAAACTCAAATTTTATTGTGATTATTCTTTTAGAACTTTGAAGCTTTAAATCTGACAATGTTTCCAGCTTTAACCATTCACATGAGTTGATACAAAGCTAAATTGAAGGGCTTACTTAAAGCAAAGAAGTCCATAAAATAATTTTAAAAAAGATTTTTTCATAATCAATCAAGCTTGAATATATTACAGACACAAAACAGAAAACATTTTTTGTGTCCCTGCTATTCCATACACAAAACAGAAAACTTTTTTGTGTCCCTGCTATTCCAGCAGTATAAATGGCTCATGGAGGTTTAAATTTAGGCTTAGTAGTGGTCATTGTAATTGATATGATTATTCATGTGCTTATCAACAGTGCTCTATACACTCTTTTTGTTCTTTTTTGTGATTATTCATCCAGATTTCATGTAGGGAATGTGCATATTTGACTTTATAGAACTGCATCCAGGGATGTGATTTGTCATTTAAAAATTCAATGTTTTGAAGATGTCAATTGTATTGTAAACTTTTAATTGACAAAGTGGTGACAAATTGGTTTTTTTTTCTTTTCTTTCTAAAATACTTTGTTTTGTGGGGGTTTCTTTTGTCTAGGTTTATGCCGACTACATCCAATCCATCAGATATGACTTCCATTACTCAACCTGAAGAGGCTTCCATTAGTCAACCTAGAGAGGCTCAACCTGGAGAAGCTGCTACAGCTGATAGTACCCCAAATGAAGGAGCATCTCAACCTTCTCAAGAGGTATCTCAAATATCTGAAAAGAAAACCACAAGGAAGAGGACATCAAAAGTGTGGGAAGATTTTTCAGTATTAACTGATGAAAATGGAAGCCAGAAGGCGAAGTGCAACTACTGTAACCAGCCATTTTATATGAGTGCGGGGGGGCCCACTACTCATCTGTTAAGACATTTGAAGGTTTGCACAATTCGTCTAGCTAGTATCTCGGGTCAAGGCAGCAAGAAGCAGAAATTCTTGGCTTGGGAAGGGTTGACTGCAGATACAATTCATGGCGGAGGGGGGTTAACAAACTACAAGTATGATAAGGACAAGGTAAGAGATATTCTTACTAAGATGATTATTGTGCATGAGTATCCATTTAGAATGGTTGAACATGAGCTTTTTGTACTGCTTCTTAAAACACTTAACCCAAGATATGAGCCATTGAAGCGTCAATCTGTGAAGAATGATGTAATGAAAGTTTTTGCAATTGAAAAAGAAAAGTTGAAAGTTGCCTTTTCTAGCATTGACAGATTTAGTTTAACTGCTGATTTGTGGACATCAAATCAAACCATTGGATACATGTGCTTGACTGGACATTATTTAGATTCAGAGTGGACGTTGCAGAAAAGAATTTTAAGTTTTTATTGTTTACCACCTCCACACACTGGTGTAGCCATTGCTGATAGTATCTTTAAGTGTCTAATTGATTGGGGGATTGAGAACAAGGTGTCCACTATCACTTTAAATAATGCATTTGCAGTTAGAAACTTGAAAGATTATTTTTCAGTGAAAGGAAGCATTTTCTTTGGTGGAAAAATTTTTCATGTCCGTTGTTATGCACATGTTTTAAATTTAATGGTGCAAGATGGGTTGACTGAAATACGGGACGTAGTAGAAAATGTGCGTGAGAGTGTCAAGTATATAAAAATGACCCCATCACGACTTCACAAGTTTATGGAAATTGTGAAACAATTGCAATTGCCTACTTCTAAGCGCTTAATCCTAGATGTACCTACTAGGTGGAACTCAACATATGCAATGTTAGAGTCTGCCATGGAGTTCAAACAGGTGTTTCCAAGGTACAAGGAAAGGGACCCTAACTACAAATGGTTGCCATCTGATGAGGATTGGTCACGCGCTGAGGAGGTGTGCAAGTTTTTAGAGATTTTTAATGAAGCAACAAATGCTTTTTCAAGTTGTTCTTATCCTACTTCAAATTTATTTCTTGCTGAGATTTGGAAAATAAAAGAAATATTGAATGCAGTGTGTTTGGATACTAGAGATTACATGATTCGAATGACTAAGAAGATGAATGAAAAATTTGACAAGTATTGGGGGGAGTGCAATCTATTGATGGCAATTGCTGCAGTGTTAGACCCTCGATATAAAATGATGCTCATTGAGTTTTGCTTCCCCAAAATATATTCTACATCTGAAGCAAGGGTGCAAATTGATCTTGTGCGTCATCACTTATATGAACTGTACAAGGATTATGCATCAAAAGATGTGGCATCAAGTAGTGGCAATATCCCTAGTGTTCCTCCCATTGCTAAGGGGAAAACTAAGAGCATAAATGAATTTGATTTGTGGGCCAAGCAGTTAGATGTTGTTCAACCAATGAAGTCAGAGTTGGATGTTTATCTGGAAGAGGGGATTTACTTGCCTGAAGATGATGTGAATAATGAGTTTGATGCTTTAGTTTGGTGGAAAGCAAATACACTCAAGTTTCGTAGCCTATCAAAAATGACTCGTGACATACTCTCCGTTCCTGCCACTACTGTTGCTTCCGAGTCTGCTTTTAGTGCGGGAGGAAGAGTTCTTGATCAGTACCGTAGTTCACTGAAGCCCGAGACAGTCGAAGCTTTAATTTGTGCTGGAGATTGGTTACGTACTGATTTTGGTCTTGTTGAGTCATCAAATGTAAGTATACTTATATATTCAACATTTCTTCTATTAACGCAATGATTACATAATATGTATCTCATTTATCTTATATGTTATATGTACAGACCGAGGAAGAATTCATGCAAGTTGTCCTAGAAGGTGGAGAGACTGCTAAAAAGGTAATCTCATTTTTATTCAATTCTACTATTCTATTTAGTTAGAATCAGTTTAATCATCCTATGAAATATGGAACGAAGTCTTGACAGTAGTTAGAATGCATAACTAGAAGTAGAACCATCCACAGAGCCAGTAATAAGAGCCAATATATTTGACAGTAGTTAGAATGCGTAACTAGAACTAGAGTCCAATAAACAGAGGCAATTCCTTCAGCCCAAAAACATAAACCGAGAACAGATGATGGAAAAAAATAAATTGAAATCCTAGCCTAGTGTTGATCAAAGTCTAGGTATCGATTCTAGATTGTATTTCTCAGATGTCAAATGATGGAGAAAAAAAAATTGAAATCCTAGCCTATTGTTGATCAAAGTTCTATCAGATTCATATGACGAATGAAAATTTTGCCAATATATTTGTCTGACAGATTTCTTGGACAAAACAATAGAACCATCCACAAAGCCAGTAATAAGAGCCATAAAGAGTGTATATGAATGGTGATTATACTAATATGATGCTATTACACACTTGACAAGCAACAAGCAAACAAACAAAACTGTTCCACTTGGAATTCCCATTGTAGGATCCACGGTATAGAATTCTAATTTTATTCAGTTTTGGATGCTCGTATGTGATTGGAATGAATGGTCTGTGCCCAATTTCAATTGGGTTTTCTTGAAACCTCTCTCTTGAGGTCTCCTATTCAAAATTTTCTTTTATTGGGTGTTTTTTTTAATTTGACAATTGGAATATATTGTCTTTATCTTGAATTCGATGTTAAGTTTTGTTGATTTTGATTGGTATGGTTTGTGATGGAATTCGGTTTGTTTGTTTGATTGATTGAATGGATTGAAGGTTATGGAGAATCTCGTATTGGAATCTGATTGGGGGAAAAAAATGGAATTTTGATACCAGATTCACTTGGTGGGATGTGGTATATGTTTGTAGGATGGCTAATTGAAGGTCATAGAATGATTTATTCTTGATTGTTACAAAAAATTGGGATAAATTGTGGACAATTGTCCTGATTTTGAATCAAAAATGGGGATTTTTATATGTTGCAAAGGGTGTTAATTCTCTATTTTTTATCCTGATTTTGACAAATGTTTAAATAAAGATAAGATCGATGGAATTTTTATCCCTTAAAATTGATATAACTTATCCTTAACATATTTTCTCCTTTCCAAATCCAGGGCTAGAACAATTGCAAGATAGCCCAAAAGAAGATTTGAAGGATAGAAAGAAGATAATCAGGTTTGTCTTAGCTGATTATATATGAATATCTTTCTTTTATTGATTTTATATGACTGCAGGAATCCTAATATCTATTTTTGATTGCTCCATATGTAATCTTTTATAACATACACGTAGAAGTATTGTCGAAAACATGAACAAACACAATTAGAGACCCAAACACAGCCACTACACATGAGAGAAAAAAACACAAATAGAATAGAATTTCATTTATTTTTGTGGTTGTGTTAATATAAATACATTACTTCTATAGTTTAAAGTGCATTCATTTATATTCATTCTAGTAATTAATGATGACTAAATTTATTTTTTTTTGTTTAATGCAGTAATCTATACGGTGGTTTGGACTCACTGGTCTATTTATTAGCGCAGACTGTGGACTGTTATCAGTATGGATTGTTTATTAGTATAGACTGTTTGGACTGTTTATTGGTGTGAACTGTTTGGAATGTTTATTGGTGTGGACTGTTTGGACTATTTATTAGTGTGGACTATTATCTATTATCAAATATGTTTATTTATTAGTGTGGACTCACTGGATTGTTTATTAGTGAGGACAATGGACTCAGTAGAATATTTATTAGTGTGGACTATTATCTATTATCAAATATGTTTATTTATTAGTGTGGACTCACTGGATTGTTTATTAGTGAGGACAATGGACTCAGTAGAATATTTATTACTGTGGACTTTTATCTATTATCAAATATGTTTGGTGTTAACTGTTGGAGTTGTTCAAGGTGATGCATTTTAATTTTTGAATATGTTGTTTATTTTTTGTTTATTTTGAATATGTTGTTTGTGGAATTTTGAACATTTATAAGGTGTTATGAACTTGTGATTTATGAAAATTGATTTTTAAAATGCTAAAAAAAAATTAACTTCTAACGAGCCTAAGCCGAGCTTGGCTCGAGCTCGGCTCGGCTCGTTTGTAAACGAGCCGAGCCGAGCTTCAGCCGAGCTTTTCACAAGCCCAACGTGCCGAGCCTGAACAGAAAATTAAGCTCATAAACGAGCCGAGCCGAGCCCGAGCCGAGCCTCAAAATAAACGAGCCGAGCCTGAGCAAGGTGAAGCTCGGCTCGTTCGGCTCGTTTACCAGCCCTAGAAAAGAGGGGCAAAATTGTAAAAAAAGGGTGGGGGGGGTGGGTAAAAGATGACTATTTAAATAAAAGGACCTAGAAATAATACTTCAACTAATCTGAAAACATGATTGTTAAAGACCTGACAATGGACTCTCCCTCAGTCAGACATGATTGTTAAAGTCTAATTTTGATGAGTAGTTGATTGAAGGGAAATGAGGTTTCGAGGCTCTCCTCAGAGATCATACCGGGCACTGTTCATTCAAGCAGTAGCAGGTCGGGAAGATGGCAAGATCATTAACTACCTCGAGCTGAAAGCCATTGGTCAAGCTAAGAATCTTTGGATAGAAAGTGACTCTAAAACAACCATTCAGTGATTATCCAACAATAAGCCATCTCCTTGGAGAGTCCATCCACTCAGTGGCATGATCAAAGAAAAGCTAAAGGTTTTTGAAAGAGTGAAAGCTCTCTCACATATATCATGAATCCAACACACCGGCGGATCATTTGGTTAGTTGGCATTCAGAATTGGGTACAACAAGATAAGCTGTCCAAATTTGGCAAGAGGTTCAATCCCTCTTGGGCAGTGACAACGTGGGCACCATATATATATACTCGCAAGAAACTTTCCTGCTAAAGGTCACATGTGAGTTATTCATAGAATGCCTTAATATAGTACTCTTTTCTTTGAAGGCAATGTTTGATTCTGCGATTGAACAGTTTTTACGTTTGCAGAAAACTAATCTTGTAATCGTGTAATCAAACATTTTTGTAATCACAGCTTCCTACAGACAGATTTCAGGGAAATAGTATCCAAAAGTTGTGATTGGAGAAAGCTGGGAGGGGGGGGGAGCTTCCTGCAGAATCAGTTTTAAACCTAGCGGTTGCAAAAAATCAATTTTACAATCCCGCTACCAAACGCTACCTAAGGGTCCGTTTGATTCAGTGGAATGTTGATATTTAGTACTGATTCATGGTGCATATTATTTAAGTTCTAATAATTTTATTCAATTCAAAAAAAAAAACTGTTTCATTCAGCTGAAATCATAAGCACTTATGCAAATAAGTGTGTTTGGTTCATCATTGAACACTAGGACTTATTATAAATGTATTTTGATCTATTTAATAAGTGCTGAATGTTATTTAATGTTTGGTTAATAACTTAAAAATTTGTTTATTTTTCCATTAATAAAAAAAAAGATAATTTGGTTTGGTCAATAAAATACATGTACTAAACCACTACAATTTGAACCAAATGAGAAGCAGATGGAAGCCTATACAAATTATGCTAAAAATATGTGGAACATATGTCTATTTATGCCATGGTAAATATACATTCTACATAAACCATATTTGAAAACCTGGTAATCACATGCATCCATAGCATGAGAGAATTGAATATTTCACAAACATAACATAATATTGCCAGAGCTACATATCATATCATGCGACAATAGAATTTGCGTAAATATTACAACATTCCCTGATCCAAAAAAAAAACTGCTTTAGAGCAGTGAATAGATACATAATAGTATTTGATGTTATAATCCAACTTCTACAATCATTTGATGATTAGGAGTATAAGCAAAAAAAGATCACAAACACCATCAACATTATACATAAGCATGAGCAACATTCAAATATGAGTATCCATGTTGGCTATGGAGCTACAACGGCCTTCTCCACCTAGCACCTGGTAATCCTCCAGTCCATGCGTCCGACGCAAAGAGTCCACCCACATGAAGGAATGTGGTGTTCCTGAATACATGAACAACCCAAATTTTAGCAATTGAACAAATTTACATATTGATAGAACATAAGAGCAATTTAAGTATTTTTAAATCTCTTAATGTATTCCTCTCTTTTGTAAAAACTAGGTAGGAGTTGAGAAATGATGCATAAGGGCAGTTTAACCGGTCATAATCCCTCTTTCTGAATCTCCAACCTTGGTTTTCTTTGCGGCTCTGGACTGTACATCTGTTTGTAATTTTGTCAATATATCAAGGGAATACAATTTTGCTTTTATCGACCAAAAAAATTAAAAATAAGTTTAGATGTTTCAGATATTTAAAAGTAATTTAGAAGTTTCTCGGAGGACCAGGAATTAATTTCAGCCAAAAAAAAATTTAGATCTAAGTTTGTTCCAGGTTAGGGTGTCTCTAATCATTACTTAACGTGTAAAGTAAAAACAAAAAAAAAAATTTGCAGGAAAAATTATATGAAGAGATGATGAATAAAGTTTTTTTTTTCCTGGATGAAGCGAATGAGACGAAAGGGAAAAGAGTTTTGTTAAACATATTTTTTTAGTGCCCTAATTTCGATCTTAATAGTATCATATGCTCACATTAATGAGGTATATGCATCGTTAAAAAAAATTTATATTTTCTATAAATAAATTCATGCAATTTATTCTAATATATAGTTTATGTTTTATAAAATCATATACCTGATTAGATAAAATATACAAATTTTAAAAAAATCAAACATGCGTGGACTAAAATTGAGGCTATAAATTTTTCAAAGTGAATGGAGCATTGCTGGCAACTTTATCTTTTATCCCAGCTACAACAAGGGCTATTTGGCACATTCGGAACGAGGTAGTCTACAAGAACTGCCTCTTCTACGACGATAATATATGGGAATTGATGCGTCAATGCATTCAGGACTGGAGTAATGGAGAGTGATGGGCAGTTTGATTATGGGTTTTACAATAACGGTGGTTGGGCAGAAGAAGTCTTTGCCACCAAACTATTCAATGTATTTTTTTTTACACCTTTTTTTTTTTTGTTGGTAAAGACAAGTTGGAACCCACGACCTCTCATTTGAGAGTGTGCATCTCAACCACTCCACTGGAGGGTCTGTTGCCCCTATATTTTTCTCTTCTCTTCCGCGTTCTCTTTTCTCAAACTCTATACTATAACATTGCTTATTTTTAAAGAAATAGAAATCATCATATTTTATTTTAAAATAAAAAAAGAAACAATATTTTCCAAGGGGGAAATCATTTCTGCGCGGTGCATCCTCATTTCCCAACACCCCATCTGACGAATTTTGTCACCTTCGTCTCATCCCACGCATTACCGTATAAGGGTGCATATATATTCTCATATTTACAGTGTCCTTTTCAACATTTTCAATAATTCTATTCGGGGACACCGAGACGTGGAAATGCTATTCTCATATTTACAGTGTCCTTTTCAACATTTTCAATAATTCTATTCGGGGACACCGAGACGTGGAAATGCTACTTTAGCCTACACGTCTCACTTTCAATGAACATTTGGACTCTGTAATGAGTTTTATGCCTTATTTGTGGCCCATGTGGCCGACCTAGTAATGTTAGTTAACTGTAAAATTTTAAAACATTTTCAATTAATATGTTAGTTAAATAATATATTAAAGTGTCATGTCAGTATTTTATACCTTAATTACACACTTATTTACTACATTCTTATTTAGTTGGTTGTTATTGTTTCAATGGACTAGTTAAACTCTCACCTCTCCACCCACTCGATCTTTCAAATGTTTTTTTTTAAATTATTTAAAGAGAACTAACGTGTGGGGGCCCATATTTGACTAGTTAAAACACTAGCCACAGTTAGCTTGAAATATAACACATGACACCTGGGGCACACATTTAGCTCCATTTTAACATCTCCATTGGAGTAACATTTTTACATGTTATGTAACAACATGATACTAACATGTTAGTTAACTTATCCATTGGAGATGTTCTTGTTATTCTTGTTTGTGGTTAATGTGATCAACCTAGGACTTATAATGTTACTTAAGTGTGGAACTTTAGCCTTTTTGAAAAGAAAAAAAAAATCTCACTTTCAATGAATATTTCGGATGGATTTCACACCTCTATTAAACTCATGAAAAAAATTAAGTAATCAAGAAGGCCAAACAAGTTTATATCCACACAAAAAAATGAGTCAAACAAGTGAGGATCGAAATGATAGTTCACTCGTTTAAAAATCATTCATTCTAAAAGTGATAGATGAGATGCCATTTTTCATTGGTTGATAGTAGGCTTGATTAAAAGTTTGATCGTACATTGGTCATTAGATTTTTTAGATCAACAATCTATCAACATCGATTGAATAAAACTACTTATGAGTAATATGGGATATCGACCATGCAATTTTAATGTAGGCATGCTAATTGTGCTTCCTGGATAGTAGCTTAGCTAGGCTCGACTACTATATAAAAAAAATTAATGTGCCTATGCATGGAGTAATATCTTATATATGTGTGTCCAAATAGATTTGATAAAGTTAATCTGAGATGAGAACCATTCAACGTTGGATTATGTATCTCATCAATCAATCTTCAGTGAGAGACTAATATGCGACATCTCAAATGATTGGCATGCATTATTTGTGATGGGATGAGTCCTGAATTGGATCCCTCCCTCAAATTTTCATTTTTTTATATAACAATTCAAATGGTGAACCAAAGCATTTTGTTAAATATCTCTAACCGATCTCTCACCGTAGAAAATTACTCTCTCATTTTCTTTATGTTCATAGTTAGTTTACTGGTTTGTTTTGAATTTTTCTATTTTCCTCTTACCTTCTTCAGTGTTGTACTTCAAAATCTTTAATGAAATCGTGGTAGCAGCATATAACTATTTTTTAACAAAAAAAAAAAACAATTCAAATGGTAAATTGACTCACCTGCAATCACCGGATTTTTCATAACAAGAGAGTGTACATGGAGAATGTATGGGATATGGTCATAGTTTTCATAAAAGATTGGGGGGGGGGGGGGGGGGGGGGGGGGGCGCACATCAGATTTCTTTCAGGGGGGAGTCTTGTCCTCTACCAGAGTTTTGCTTATTTTTCTTCTACTTTAGGCATGTTTTCTTTATTATTTATAATATCGAGGCCATGCCTACCATTCTAACAAAAAAAAAATTAAATTGTGAAGAAAAAAAATGTAGATTGTTAATTTTATTTGTGAAACTTGATGTTGCGTGTATAAATCTAACAAGCCCGAAGAAGCTCGCATGGAGGATGGTCTAACAAAGTCTCAACAAGGACTCAACATATCTCGATACATAAAAAGGATTAAAGACATTGTTACACGCAGTCTTTGTGTGCAGCCTCAAGCATAATCTCATTTTACTAATGAGCCCTCATAATTTTGTCTGAACTTCAACCTTTTTGTTATACTTGTGTTATAGAAATGTGAATGCCCAAATATTTTTTTTCTCTGTTATATACAGCATTGATATCATATCATAGTTAGTCCCCGTTTGGATCTGAGATCCAAACGTATGCTTTTCGAGAATACCACCCCCAAACCCTGCATGTCTAGAAAAAACTTGTTTTGACAGCTTGATTCCTCCCCCACCCACAAAGTTTTAGGAAGAGTTTAATCTGGTCTGATAAAATTTAAAAAACAGGAAAGGATAAAACCTTAGTCAGTCAGAACAGACCCTGAAACAATACATGTTCAACAGCAGGTCCGCTATTCAGAACAACAGTTTCCAACTTATCCTTGAAATTAATATACAAAAACAAAATGTACATACGCAGCACAATCTCCCCATCATAGATGCACAAAGTTGCACTGCTCCATCCACGTGAGCCTCCACTATTATTGAAAACACACACACAGCACTACAGCAGACATGAATGACTGATGAACACATCCAAAACCAATACAATATCCCCACTATCATCATCATATAATACATCCACCCAAACAAAGACAAAATACAGTATTTTCTCATCTATCAGATCCAGTAGTGCTGTTGCCCCTCCTCACTAGAACCCTCCACAACCGTCCGATCTCGCAGAACACATCATCGGACGGCAGCTCTAACCGACAGCAAGGACAAGTATTCTTCTTTTCCAGCCATGGCAATATACAACCCCAATGGAAGGCATGCTTGCATGGCAGCCCGCACACCGACCTCCCCCTCCCCATCTCCTCCCTGCACACGCTGCAATCCTCCGAACCCGAACCCTCCACCGACGGCAGCGCCACCACCACCGCCACCGATGCCGCCGCCTCCCTCCCCGCCTTCCCGCCGTTCACCGCCCTGAGCAGCCGCCGACACTTCACGGCCGAGTCCACGTGCGGGCCCACCACGGCCCACGGGCCGGCGCCGAGCCCCCACGGGCCGAGCAACTCGGCGCGCGTGACGTGGTCCGCGACGCGCGCGCGCCAGTCACCGGCGCCGGAGCTTCCGTGCGCATCGCACATGGCGAGGAGGAGGAGGCCGGCGTCGAGGTCGCGGAGGCAGCGGACAGGAGCGGTGGTGAGGGGGTCGAGGGCGAGGAGGCGGAGGGAGCGGAGGAGGAGGCGGGCGAGGAGGGCGGACTTGTCGGGGAGGGAGAGGGAGTCGATGTGGCGGAGGGCGGAGGAGAAGAGGGGAGGGGAGGAGAGGAGGAGGTGAAGGCGGTGGCAGCGGAGGAGGAGCTCGGAGGAGAGGGAGTGGGTGAGGTGGGAGAATTGGGTGGGCGTGAGGGAGAGGAGGGAGGACATTATTGTTAGATCATAGTCCTCTTTCTCCTCCATGAGCATGCGTGTGTTTGGGATTGGTGTATGATGATCTGCTGTTAATGGGAATGTTCCCTCTGTCAGTAAAAGAAGCTGATCATATATATTGTGTGTAATTATATATAACCATATGGCATATGCATTGCATTGGTGTATGTGGATGGACTTTCTTCTACAATGATGGGTCTGTCCCTCACATGAAGATTTTGGGCCACGAGATCAGGGGAATTGTTAGCACGCTCGAGCTTTTAGGTTCACACAAACTGGTTGGGGCTCATGGTTCCACTAGATTTTTATTGCCCCAATCTATTGAAGTTGCATTATATTATTAAAAAAATCGATGGTACCCACGTGGGCGATTTGGTTGACTTGTGACGAGGCTATCTTCAGAGGCGCTAGAATGTGTTAGGGATGTGGCACTGTGAGAGTGGGGTGAAAATTCCTAGGGGAAGGATAAGTATAGAGGAGTGAGCCTTTTTTGTGCTTTTAAGGTGAGTTGCGTCTTTCAACGGCTCACCCATTTTCTATTCCCTTCATCTAGTTCAGAGTTGTAGTACGAATTCGGGAATAAAATCACAATAACAATACCTACCTATGTTTTCATTAAAAACATGTCCCTGTATTGAGAATTGATCCATACCAGAAACTATATTACAGGGCGTTAGTAAATTGGAAATCGTTCAATAACATTGTGGGAATAAACATAAGTCAAGGCCAGATATATTTTAGCTATATTCAGTAGATAAATCAAGGGATCATTTTTTTATGCAATCAAAGAAATTGAAAAATCAATGGCTAATAATCAAGGGAAACATTGAAGTTATATTTGATGCAATGCAAAATTTCAAAATAAAGATTTCTCTAAACCAACTAATAAAAAAAGCCAAATACATGGTAACCATTGGAGCAGCATGATGAAAATCCTGGCTATAAACAAAAAGCACATTATATTTACAGGCATGTGGCAATAACAAAACATGACCTATTTCGACAGCCATTTACAACATTAGAGAGTACAAAATACCCTGCATCAAGGATCTCATGCCAACTCACCATGCTTGTTCAGCTTCAGAACATGAGGCTTATCCCAATTCTAAATGGACCTCCAACTAGTTATCACTTCCTGCATAAAAATGAAAAATTTGAGATTAACCATCCTATGAAAAACTTTCCATTCTATTTAAATAGAACTTATATCAAGAGATCCATAGATGGGATACAGCATGTGTAAACATCTGAATATAGCTGCTCACCCAAAGTTCATGAATGATAAAGTGAACAAAAAAGAAAAAAATGGTTGTGCAGAGGATATTGGACAGGAAATCCCATTAGAGGTGCTTTGATGTTCTGTTGTTAACTATTAGCTCAGGAACTAAGAAAACCTTTAAAATAAAATATTGTCAAATTTCCTTCCTCCTAAAAACATAAGATGCGTCTTCAGAAAAGCTTATCTACAATTCACAGATGTTAGCCAACAATCAAATCAATAAATGGAAAGAATAACTTACATGATTTAGAAGTCCCTGCAGCACCAGTTGCTTCCTTTTGTGAAAGTTTCATGAACCTCAGCTTGGACGCAGATCTAATTGAATTAATCAGAGGCTCATCCTCCTCCCTATCCTCTTCATCTTGGTCTTCAGGGTCAGATGCACTAATGGAATCTTCACCTTCGCTTGAACTTTGACCATCAAAGAGCTTCTTTCCCTTGATATTTCTTGCCTTCCGTGGACGACCTCGACGTTTGACAGTTGCCTCTTCTTTCTCTTCTGCAACCACGTAAGATTGTAAGGGCAGACAATGAAAGCGTGAATCAAGGAATAATTTCATGGCTGGAATGGGTATCGTGAAAAGAACCAACTTCCTACATATGAGCCGTATCTCTGAGTGTGTGTGTGTGTGTGTTGAAGAAAGGTGGGAGCTCACCATCTTCCTATATATATTATTAAAATGTAGGGCCACGTAAGACCTATATTAAAGGCTTCCTATTTTCCTTCCCCATAACCTTTCCCTAGTCTGGGGAAACAGAGTTTCTTTGATAAGCTTAATTTGAGTGCCCAGTATGGCAGATTTTGTACCAGCCAAATCATGGCCAGGGCATGGAAGCCCCTCCCCTGTGCATCAATTGGTTTCCCAGAAAAGCATCACCACCAATAGGTTTCCAAATCAGGTTAAGAAATGGTTGTCCAATAATATCAGACCATAGTACTTGGATTCAATATATATATGATTAGGATGTCTTGCAGGCAACGGATTGGAATTTGGAATGTTTAATTCAACACTATCAACATGATTGCACTCAATTAACCACCATAACTTGGACAGATATAAAATGCATGACCATTTTGAGCACCCCTTCTTGTTGATGTGTATCATCTTTGATATAACCACGAAAGAACACAACCAATAGAAAAATAAGATTGGGTGAGAAGTCACAAGGTCATGCCAGAATATTGCAAATGCTGACCAAAAGCATTGTCTATGATATTTTCAGCAATAGAGAAACACCCTCAGAAAAACACAGGGTCAGAAGATGGATTGGATACATATTTGAGCCCTTGTTACTAGCTTCATAGTTTTTCTTTTAAAAAAGATGTGTATTAAACTACTTACGAGCCAAATTATCACTCCCATTTTTATCAT